>OZ026623.1:427976-895476 GCA_964020975.1 Hermodice carunculata
TATTTCATGAATTGGCTTGTCACCTACTGCGTATGCATATATCATGCATAAAATGAATTGCATCCAGTTTATGTGAGAAATTGTTGAGCTAATATGCATGGCAAACATAACAAGTTTTGCTGTCCATTCAACTAAACGGTGGTCCACGAACCGCGGAAAAGAGGGGCAGTGGACGGCGGAGCAGCAGCCAGCAGCAGGTGTTTAATGATTTTTTTTTCAATTCAAATATTTATCGGATAATGCATGTAGTCTTATTGATTGCTACGTAAGTGAATGGAAATTGCAATGCTAATTCACGTTTTTTACTTCTCCAAAAGTGGGTCTCTTCCAAATTTGTTCAAATGGTCACGCTCATGTGAGGTCTGGATTTTTTTTTTTTTTTTTTTTTGCCAAATCCTCCGAAACTGCTTGGCCAATTGATTCGAAAATGCTTAGGGAGACTTAATTCTTTCAACAGATGGCGCTGTGATTTTTCAAATATTTGTTTTGCAAAAACGTGTGTTTTTGCTGTTTTCGACAACTTCTCCATAAACCGTCACTAAGACCATGCTGCAAAGACTTGGTGTTCATTGTTGAAGGCCAACCAAAGTTGTTAATAAGATGGCTTTACTGTGAATCTCGGATTTTTAATGAATTTTTCAATAAGGGTACCTATCGGTGAATGCATACAGTCGTTTTGATTACCATGTAAGTGAGTGGGGATTGCAATGGTAATTCACGACTTTGACTGCTCCAAAACCGCTGTCCAGATGCACTTCTAATTTTTTAGGATGGTCCTAGGGTAGGTCTCTCCTATGTTAGTACAAATGGTTACGCTCCAGTATTTTTTTTTGATATTTTAATGATTTTGTTTTGTTCAAATATTATAAAAACCTTGTCCAAAACCACTTGGGTTAATGACTAATTAATAATTATTTTAAAATTGCAAAGGAACGCTTGAGGGCATGGCAGCGGGAGCTACACAATACATGGGTGACCTTGTACATGCATTTCCAAGCCCCAGGCTTGCAGAAAGACCCATGCTTTTTATTGTAGCTTTTGTGACATGGTATGTCATGACTTACATTGCATGCACACTACATTTATTTTCAGGCCCAGGTTTGCAGAAAGACTAATGCTTTGATTATATATTTTTTGCATTTGTGCTAGTGATTGTTAATAATATGTGAAGCCTTGACCTCTTAATTACATCTGAAGTGCGCGCTTACTTTTGTTACATCTGGGACGCTATGATTTTCAGAGATACGTTTCATTATTCAAATTTCATGTGTGCGCATTCTACATTACAGTGAACAGTCAGTACTTTATCACTTGTAGAAAGACTCCCGTCTTAGATTATATATTTTTTGCATGTGCTCCAGTGACTACCAATAGTGTTTGTAGCCTTGACTTCTTCATTACTTTTGAAATGGTTTTCCACTTTTTAACACATGGGAACCAAAGATTTTCTGGGACATGTACCATTATGTTGTGTGTACCACACTCTAGATCAGAGTGAGCCATCAGAACTTGTTCATCTTCACTCACATGTGGCAAGGCGGGTTTTGGTCATTTTTCCATTTGTGATTTCAGTTTATTGAGACATTTAACATCTAACTGTACGGATATTCATCGGTACCTAGCTGTTCTACCGATATCCATATCCAGTATTTTTTCTCTGAGTATGTAGCATGTCGATTTTACACAAATAATACTTCTTTACAATGGAGTCTAATGGATTGACTTCTGAAGTTCTCAAACATTTTGATGGTGCAGCTAAAAATAACTTGAATGATTTGTTACATAATCTGGATGAGTTGGATAGTGCAATTTCGATCATCTCGGAGTCTCCGTATATTGAAAGTGAGCATTTGACTTCTTATCTAAAACATTTTTCGCAAATTTTTTCCGTCTTACGGGTTAAACATACAATTTCTGAATGCTAAATTTGATAAGTTTAAAACATTGACAGGTAATCGCGCAGAAAACGGTTTCATTTTAAGTGGTATCTGTACTCAGGATACTTGGATTGTAGGTGAGGAGCCCGACGTTTCTTTATATGAGATGTTATGTGTCTATTCCTCTTGGAGCTACCTGCAGCTCACAGAGTGGTCTAATGATTTACTTAAATAAGATTTTTCAATATACTGTCCGTGATTGTTACTCTCCTCACAGAATATGGGAGGGTCAATTTATCAACATCATGGGTAATGGTTTAAAACAACCAATTACATTAGGTAATATTTGTAGACCCCCAAGGGACTGTAATGATGACCTATGATGAAATTACTTTGCCCGCACGTCTATCTGAAAGAGGTGCTACTTTAATTGATAACATTTCTGAAGCACATCTCATTCTAAAAAGTCCTGCCACTCAGGCATCATTTTCACCACACTATCAGATCATTTCCCCTATTTCACTTGTTTAAATCAAAACTTGAACTTACCCGGCCTTCCTAAATTTGTAAGTATTGAAAAAAGAGAGAACCAATCTTTGAATAACTGTTACGCCGAACTAGCAAGTTTTGATATTATTAAATACAAAGAGAAACTTAACAAACCTAATTCTGTACGCCCATGACAGTACCGTTTGAACACTATCGAGTCCGATATTCTAAGAGCAAAGTCCTATTCCGTACCATTCACTGAAAAACTGTATTGTTCTAAATCATAATAGCAAAATAATTTATGAAAGGAACAAATCATATTCATAAAATTTGAAATTTAGAAGAAAGTTTTAGTCATTATTAGCCTTTAAAAAATCGGGTCATCAGCGGGGAACCAGCGCAAGACTTGTTTCGGTGCCATTAATCCTCGGACAAGTCATTCTGCTAACTGGCGGCACCATGTTTGCATTTCCAATACAAACATCCCGAGCCGATGTATTACGGAATAAAGCGAATATGATGTTCCTTAGTTAATAGGCCTACTTAAAAACGTTTATGCAATTTTTCGTTCTGATCCTTCGCAAGATCCCAAATGTAAATTACATTACACTTGAACGCATTGTTTGCCAAGCCAAAGAAAGACATTTACCGATTAAAACTGTCAAATTTAATAAATATAAGCATAAGCATTCCCCTTGGATGACAGATGGTCTCCTAAAATCTCTGAAATGCCATGACTCTCTTTATAAAATAGAGAAATCTACGCCACCAGATACCATTGTTCATGATACCACAAAACAAAATCTTAAGGTTTACAATAACATTCTTGACAAATTAATTTGACATCTGGAACATGTGTTTTGCAATCGTCAATTTGCAAAATTCAAAACTTACATAAAGACTCGGGAGAATATAAAGTCAGTTCGCCATATTAAAAAGAGTAAGAGAGACTTACCTTCTTTCTTTAAAATCGAAAACATGAAAGTGTCCAGGAAACAAGAAATTGCTGAACTTTTCAATTCCTTATTCACTAATATAGGTCCCTGACTGACTAGGCAAACACAGGTGCCTGACCTACATCACTTCTCACTTTTTCTCGAAGATACAGTTGTACGCTTGTTTTCCTTTACACATATTACAAATACTGATGTCCTGAGCATTCTGAACAAATTGGAAGGAAAGACTAGCTCTGGGTATGATCGTTTAACAATGAAACTTATTAAAGGTGCAAGTGCTTCACTAGCAAAGCCCTTGTCCTTAATTATAAATCAGTCTCTCTGTACTGGTATTTTCCCTCACAAATTTAAAATAGCAAAAGTTGTACCCATATATAAGAAGATGATAGCAACCTTATAGATGATTATCGACCCATCTCCCTGCTCGCTGCTGTGTCAAAAAAATTGAAAAAGTTGTATACAGCCAAATTTAGGACTACCTTAAGTCTAATCTTTTACTTTACAAAAGTCAGCATGGGTTCCAAAAAATACGTTCCATCGAAACAGCTACATTTGAATTTCTTGACTGAATTTATAATGATCTTGATGCTAATGAAACACCAATTAGTGTATTTTTAAACTTGTCGAAAGCATTTGACACGTTATATCATACCATTCGTCTAAACAAGCGGGGTTACTATTGGTACAAGAGGTATTTCATTAAACTGGTTTCAGAGGTATTTTTCTGATCGAACTCAATTTGTCGATTATGGTGGTATGTTCTATAACATTACCTATTACTACCGGAGTACCACAAGGGTCCATCCGTGGACCCCTGTTGTTTCTCATCTACATGAATGATGCACTAAGCTTTTGATAACTTCGAGTCAATTCTCTATGCAGATGACACAACATTACTGAAGTCTCTCACTTCTTTCAACTTCTCTATTGGATCAACCGACCAAAATCTTTCCAAAATATAAATTCCGAATTGCAGAGGGTACATGAGTGGTTAGCAGCAAATAGTTTATCTTTAAATATCTCAAAAACTAAATATATGATCTTCCATGTTCCTCAAGGAAAAGCGTTGCTAGATTTGTAGACCTCAAAATCAAGAATACTAAAATTGAAAGGGTGGATGAATGTATTTTATTTATTTTTTTTAGCCCTACAGATTCACAAACATCTTTCATGGACACCACATATAAAGAAAACTGGCAATAAACTCTCCCGAGTCATTGGTACTCTCAGGAGACTATGTTCCTATCTACCTACTTCGGTGCTTCTTATCATTTATAATTCTCTCTTGAATGCCTCACCTCACTCTATTTTAGCTTGGGGTCATTCTTCTGACAGATTTTTTACATTACAGGAAAAGGCAATAAGATGTATATGCAACACCATTTTTTTTTTCACATACCAAACCTTTGTTCAAAATCCTGAATACCCTTACATTCAAAGATATATTACGTATGAAAGCTCTTAGATTTTACTATAGGTATCTAAACAACCAACATCCTCTCTACTTTAACATGTTTTTTACTCAAACTGCTACACACTTGCATCATTTCAGATACAGAGATGTCCCTCGATCATCTATCCCTGTCAGAAGTTCCACACAAATTTCAATACGTTTCTACATCCCTAATTTCATAAAAGCAACTTCTTCAAAATATAAACAAAGTCTCCACTCACTCTTACACTGGATTTGCAAAGTAAATAAAATTGCAGTTTATCAATGAATACTCCGAAATATGTTCAGTTGTAAATTGCTATATATGCTACAGAAATTAGTCGAAAGTTTCATATGACACATTTTACATTCTATTAATGATTTGGGTTTTTTTCAGTCCCAGCATGGCCTGAATTACTTCTTTCCCTCAGTCCCAGATATCCAGTGTTTATATTATACACAACCATGTGCTAATGTCGTGATCCTATGTTTTCTAGGTAGCTCCAGTGTTAGCGGAATTATATATTCCTTAACTGGAGTTATTCCTTAACTGGAGTTATCCTGACAGTATACATATTTAAATGTTATTCTGTGTACTGAACTGTTTTGTTGATGCACTTTTATCTAACTCGAATAACATTCTGTCTAATATGTTCTATGTCATACCGTTATCACATAAAGCCATTTGAGTCCAGAGTCCTGAGTACTTGAGTCCTGAGTCATTGAGTCCTGAGTCCTGATATCATCTCTAGGTCAAAGGGTCACTCAGGTGTATCTAATCTACAGACGACAAATTGAAAACTCGTTCAGCCTGGACTTTTATGTTTTACATGGTTATAAGTCTCTTTGAGGACCACAATCAAGTGGTACATTAGTGACCTTGACCTCATTCCCACGGTTACAGGACAATTGATATGAAATTATTTTGCTGTCCACTTGATAACTTGAGATCCATTTTGAGTTAGAACCTTGATGTGGCACATATTAATGTTTCTCTGTAAAGGCCACGCTTTGACAGTACATGAGCGACTTTGATCTCATTTTAGAGGTCACAGTGCAACATACATGGATTTTACTGTTCACTATAACTTGGAAACTTCTTAAGCTGAAACCTTAACGTGGCCAATATCTACTTTTCACAGTTTAAAAAACTTGACACCAAGATCGCTGTTGCTTGAATGGGTCACAAGTGAAAACTATGGCAGGCAAACAAAGTTGATCGAGCAAAGATAGACAGTTAATCTCAGAGCCAACAGTTTGGGATATGCTCCGAACAGCTGTGACCTTTATGCTGCCCAGAGTTGACCAAATCTAACAATATCCAGGCCTAATGTTTGAACGGGATAATGCAGAACTTACACTGCCCGAGTCAGCATGCGTATCTACAGCAACCCAATATCCCATTGTTGCCATGACCAGCCCATTCGCCTGACCTGTCCCCCATAGAAATTTTGTGGGATGAGCTTGGCCATCGAATCAGGGGTGAGTATGAAGAAGTATTGTGGGGGATCTGTTGAGATGTTTTTTTAAGATATCTGACTAATGGTCAACAACGCGTTGGGATTCAAGGACAATCTTCTTGCTGGGAGCAGTGAATGCAGGAGTTTGACCTCTACTTTAATGATATCATCGACCTTATCCGATGTAATTTCAAGTTGTTTGCTGACGATAAATCCCTAAATTTAACTGTGTACGATCACGTAATCGCTAACGAAATTACCAGCTCGGATCCTGCATCTATGGACGAATCAGCAAACAACTGATTAATTACATGTCAATGCCTGTAAAACAGGTAGTATGTTGATTTCACTCAAGCTTGTTCCTCATGAGCACCCATCTGTTTTGGTTTCAGGGCCACGACACTGTCACTCAAAAAAACGGGAACCTTTCTAAGTATCGGAACTTTGTAAACACAATTATTGTAATGTAATTAGCACACGCCTTACACATGAATGTTTCAATTACGGGATTCAAATCTCTTATTCTTAATAATTCATTCAAACAAATTACAAATATGTCGTATGATCTAAACTAGATTAATGTCTGTACTATTCTTATCGATCGTGAGAGAGAAAACGCCTGTCTGAGGATATATGAATCTGGATTCTAAATAAATATGCTACGCGATTGTGACTATCACTGCATGTACAAAGTTACACTCTGATAATTTTGAAGTGGTTCATCATAAAACACATCTTTATCACTTCAAACAAAACTTTTCATAATCAACAGTGCAAACTTATAATAATATACGGTAACAATATTGCATAGAAATAATCGATGTGGCTCACACACATGAACATATTACATTCTTGTTAAACTTTAACCTCTAACTTTGACTTCACCCAACAAAGGTCATCCCCAAAGTGGATAATTTATACAGACATGCATTTGGCATAATGAAACATGACAAAATTTGTCACATGTTTACTTCTTTCTCATGAACTTTATAACATTCTTCAAAATATTTATCTACGACAATCCAATTAAGTCAGATTTCAGAAGTTCACAAGAAAATAGTTTTAAGTTACTCCTAGGACAAAACATATGGTCAACCTAAAAAAAAAAAAAAAGACGGAGCAGTAAATTTAAAAAGTGGAAAGAACAATCACGTCCAGCCGGCAAAGAACCCTGAGTTTGATTCCTTTTGTAGCACTCAACTTAAACACCCCATTTTTATTTTTTTAAAAATAATAAACATAATCCCAAAGAACGTGGTATGTGTATGAATAATGTGTTTGCCAGACTAAATTTATTATTCCATTGATATCACGTGAAAAGCGATTGAGCGCATAATAGTAAAAGACTTTTGGCAATACACTTTAAACCACGTGAATAAGACGAAGTCAATCCGCAGTCTTTCGACCTGAGTGTAAATCTCAGTAACACACGTGAGAATATTGGCAGCGTTGAGACCAAGGCGTACACGCCTAATGACCACCTAATAGCTCGATTACATAATACGGATTCACGTTTAAACACTGTTAAAAGGCTATTAAACAACTACACTTATATATACTCATAAGTCAATCAACTTGACCTTCACCCTCCCCCAATTCAAAGGCAATCCAAGGACATGATATAATATGCACTTCCACTGTCACCGTAGTGTCTTTGGAGTGTATTGGACCCGTGTTTGTTCAGGTACCGGTCCCCATTCTCTCCCAAAATGGCCTATAAAACGCAGGGTTTGGTCACAATTTTGACACAATCCAACTAAGCTCCTGAAAGTAACACATGGGAGGGAGAGGGCACCTCACAGAGGGAGAAAGATAGGAGATTGTGGCCCTCTGCACCACGGCGTTCCTGTAGTGATCATGGTGATAGCAGTGCAGGGAGGTGCTACCCAATAAGGAATGGTTGAAAACATTTTTGGCACTTAACTCTAAGCATTTCAAAATGCCAAGAAATTTACAATAAGCTGAAACATGCCATGAAAGTGCTTGTCAGTTTTTTTTCAACAGAACAATGAAATTTATTAACTCTTGAATTGTAATGTGATACGTTCATTAAACCACGACGTCTTCTTTTTGACAAAAGTCCATAAATGTGTCAAAATCGGTCTTAATTTCTACATCTTGATCACAGAGCACAAAGTCAGTCGAATAGCTTAAATTATGAATTTAAGTATATATAACAGCTAAATTATTGTTCTCCGGAAACTCGTCCCTTCTCGTTGCTGATTCAGAAATCGGACTGGCGTGGAAATTTATGCCTAGTTATATTTCTAACACATTTTCACATTATATTACACAGAATCCTTCAGAAAACAGTTGCAACGTTTGAACTGGCTCTCACCTTCAAAAAAGAAGGACCCTCACTGAATCTGTTCCCATGGAGAAACTAAAAGAAAGCACCATCTTCACATCACCTGATCAGGAATTAAGCAGTTTCCCAGATCTCTACTTAAAAAAGATCCTACCATGATAAAAGAAAAAGCTACATCAAAAGTTAGAGAAAATACCAATGCTCAGGCATCAGGGTGAACAACACGTCATAATACTCAACGACTCGAAGTCCGGAGTCCTGAATTCAGTGTGTACTTAATACAACTAAAAATGTATCAGCGGCTCAGCCAACTAAATTTCCTTACATAATGAATACAAACATCCGAAAACCTAACATTGAAATCAGAATGAAATGTCTACATCACCTGAAGTCTTCGCATGGAGAAGCCCCTCTTTTACAGTGAAGTGGTTTTATCCATGTGGGAAAAACATTACATGGTATACATAGCGATAGTTACACACAATGGCAATGCATAGCGTTAGCAAACATAGCAATGCATGGTATGGCAAGCATTTCATACAAAGCATCAACACATGACAAACATACCTTCAAATACAAGTAGCAATGCACAGGCAAAGCACCAATAATGCAGCACAGTTTAAGCAAAGCAAGGACTGGTCACAGGAAGAGTCTCTGGTCATCTGTCCAGATCCCAGGAAGCACTACACCCTGTCACTATCAGGCTTGAGACATCACCACTGGGCCAGTCGACTTTCTGCTGGCTCCACACTTCCTGGGTTTTATTAAAAAGGAATGCGAATAGGTAGAGCCTGATTATAATTTTAAATCTGGGCCAAAAATATCCAATTAGAGACTCTGTCAGGTATAGGTGCTGTCTGTCACCCTAAAGAGGTGAAAGAGAAGAATAAGGGGTTAAATATCTGCCATGCTGAGCATTCTGGATTATTGTATACCCAACGGATGACATGCATACCCACCTATGGAAAAAACAGGAGTGCACGGTAAAACAGACTTCTATACAAACAGATTTTAGTGCATTCCAAGACTTCTTGCAAAAGAATGCAGAGATTCAGAATTTTAATTCACTTCTAGGAAACCATTAGAATGTGCAAACATTTAATATAAGAATATGTATAACATAAAGAATCTGCAAACATGCAATATACATGATATACATTCTACAATTGGCAACAATCAGCCAGTTCATGTCCGACCTACTGTAGCAATATTATACAAATGATTCGCCACTTGGATAAAAAATGAAACCTGTAAACCAACATTTTGTTACAACTGCAATATATATATATGAAACCCACAAGATGGATAATATCGGACCTATGGATAATATTAAAAAACGAAAAAACCCAAAAAACATATATCCACTCATGGAATACTGTGACTCACCACTAGCTAGTACAGATGTAATCCGACCCATTAGTGACATATTGATGGTTAATGGATATTTAGAACTAGTAGAATCGCTCCACCACTACACAAGTGGCCTGGCAAATGATGCTCAGGGACAAATTTTAGCTGCAGACAAAACCTTAGCTACTTCCAGTATCATCCCATGATGTGAAAATCTGGCTCTCCCTTGGAAGCCCTAGGCTAGTTGGTATGGGGAGTTAGTTTTTATGAGCAGGTTCTTCAGTGAGATTTTTCTTATTACCCACTCATTTTTCTGGATCGTCTGCATAGTGAAGCAAAATACAGTATTTGGAAGAGTATCCATACACCGCTGAACATCACTTACAGACCCTGAAAAGCAATGGAGATGCACTTTGTGTTCAGCATGCTAGTTTTTTTTCCATGCCTTCCAGACATAGGTAAAGTGCCGAATGTCCCTCTAAATACTCTGGTGTGGATCACCACTCGTGATCTTTCCTTGATTGCCAGGGGCAGACCGAGCTCCAATGTTTCCTGCTGATGTTTGATGCTCAATGCTGTATAATTTTGATCACTGGACAGATCAATACCACCTTTGCCCTGCCCTAAAACTTTCGATACTTCTAGCAGAGCCTCTAGTTGTATCACCATCTGCACTACCTGCCTCATTCTTTTGTTTCCAACGAATCTGGGATGTTTGCCCTCTGTAAAGAAAATGTAGGGAAATTTACGAATTCTGCCATGGCCTTTCAGTGGTTCTCAAAAACTGCTTTGGATACTATCTTTTAATGCAAAAATCCCCTATGCTGGATGGTTCCTGAGTGAGAACGACTGCCAAGTGTAGTAGTCTCAAACTTGACAGGGGTTCACCTACATGCAATAAAAATCTATCATGAAGAGGTCATTCTCATCAGTACATATGATTGGATGTGATTCTTGCTGACCCATGGCAATTGTCTTACACCTTTCATTGAAAAGGAACAACTTTGATTCTGGGTCCCTGTTTCCTTTAAATAGAGAAAATGGCCGTCCAAATCCTCTAATGGCATAAAGCTGCAATACAATCTTGGAAAACAGTTTTGATCTCTGTGGGGGTAGCCATGAACCATAAGACTCGAAGTTGAAAATCCATGAACAGCTGTTTTCTACCCTGTCAACTAAGAAATCATGAAGGATGTAGTACTGAAGCAGCTCTGTCACTGTGGACAACACCAAGGACGCTTTTAGTACAGATACATAAACTACATATACTACCATGGAGTACACACTTTACATTAACTATGCCAGCAGAGATGAAATTTGGTCTATCATTCCATTTCTATCTTACTCTGAAGCTGAAATGCTTATCCGGAAAAGGGATCCACAAGGGATGTTGACATGGGAGAGTCTTTTGGATGTTGAGAAAGAAATAGAAGAAGCTCTGTCCATGCAATATGAAAAGGGATGGATTTGTAAGAAAGAAAAAAAGTTGGAATATCATGAAAAGTTTTTAATATTACAAAGAAAAAGGCTTGATTTCATTTGACCAGCTCACACGAGACCAGAACCTTCCACTTGCAGCCTTGAAGTGCCTGTTGTCACATCATGAAAACAAGCTGGTACCAGTAATGCAAAAATACTGGTATGATATCACACATAGTGTATTACACCTCTCATGGAACACCGACTTAGATGCTTTATGACAACAGTACAAAGATCAATTACATGACTGTGTAAGGGAAAAGTATAATGAAGAGAAGGGTCTTACTATAAAGAAGATTACAGATATTGTATACAGGTGCTTACTTGACATTGAACAGTTTCTTTGGATTGTCTTGCAAAAAATATGTGAATATGGGGGAATGTCATATTCCGAGGCTGTAGAAGACATCTTGCAAGAAAGAACGCTCCTAGTTCAATATGGACTTATGCATGGAACACATTCTGCGGAATGTCTGCAGAAAATGTGTATGCAAGCAAGGTTGAAGTTTCTTCATGACAGAAAACTGATAACCAGTGAAACACAGACAGCCAAAGTTATATGCTCATCATTTAGCACACAAACTGAGGTTGAGCTACATAATAGTGATACATCTGCACGGTCCATGACAACCATCTCCACACAGGAAATACAGTGTGTGGAGGAAAATTCTACACAAACAATGATGGACCAAGGAAAAAGTTTTGCAAGTAGATCAAAGCATTATAGAACACCAATGCACCAGGATTTTAAAGCGATATGTAACACGATAGACAGGGTTGCACCTGGTATGATTTACAACAGTAGTGTGAGTTTCCAAGCAGCAAGGCAGTCTAATCATGGAAAAGTCCGCAAGGAGAGGTAGAAGAAGAGCAGAAAACAAGTGGTGTCAGGAATAAAGGAGAATACATGGTCAACAGCAGAACTGTCTCCTCTTGTTGCATCTTCTGTAAACATAGATTATTTCCCTACAACAAAGAGATCTACAGAAAAACAACAAAAAGATGTCATGGAACATAATGAACACAGTATCTTTTAGGATCCAAATGCAACTGAAACAGAATCTGGGTTTGTTACAATTCAAGATAGTCTCCAATCATCTCTGCAAACAGAAAGTTTGTTTGATCAGTCACGTTTTGGTGAATTTTCAGGTTCTTTAATAGGTAACGGCCTACAGTTACGCTCGCATTCAAGTTAACAAACGCCAAACGCATCAACGTTTCCCAAACCATTCCCAAACACTTTCAGTGAAAGTCAAACGTTTTGCAAACGCGTAGCAAACACTTTGCAAACACTTTCTAAACGCTTTACAAACACATTTAAAAACTGTCAGGGATGGTGCTTCTTTCACCTTATCATTGAAGCTATTCCAAGTCTTGGCACCTATAAACGTAAATGCTCTTTGACTTTGACCTGACTTGCCTTGTGTTGCCTTCTTCCTCAACAGATAAATTGTGGAAAACATCTGCCAGCAGAGAGTTTTCTTCCTGTTCGTCATGATAAGCAATGGTTGTGTCCAGTTCAAGGAATGCTGCAGCATCCTGTGCATCCACATGGGTATGCCAGTCTTTGCATGGTTTTAACCATTCATGATGGGCAACATATTCCATGTGTCTTCCCTCGATCTTGTAAAGATCTGGTGATAACACCTTGGTGATAAAGTAAGGGCCATTCCAGACCTTGTTATTGACAGCTAATAAAGTGGGGCAATCAGGGAAACTTAATGTGTCCCACTTTGTTAGCTGTCACCAGGTAATAGACAAAATCCCAGCTTTCTAAGACAGAGCTTGGTGTCTTGTGTTTTTTGTTTGACAATTCTGCACCACCTGAAGATGTGTTTCCTGGCAACATCATGAATCCTGTCATGTATGTCCGAAAGCTGTCCCACATAAGCTGGCGTCTGTCTTAAGATCATAGACCAGTCTAAAAAGGATGCCTCTGTGGCAAATAACTTCCCTTCCCAGCATCATGAGGTTTGCTGAGAATCCTGTATTTCTGATCAGCATTCCATGTATTGCCACTGTCAACCGGGGAAGGTTTTTATTCCAGTTTCTGTTAGATCACTGTATACAACATCGTATCATTTGTAGGGGTAAATGATTGTACCTTTCAATTTTGCTACCGCCCACTCAGAGGGAAAAGCTTGAATGACACCTATATCCAGCATCTGCTGGAGATGTTTTTCTTCCTCACCCTCAATCATTTTAGATAAAGATCTAAGCTGAGGCTTTTGGCAAAATGTCACTAAGCATTGTCACTTGGGCAGCAGTGTGGACAACAGCTTCTGTGTCCTGTGAGTTCACTGTCACAGGAACCAAGATGTTGTAGCCCCGATTACAATTAAAAACAACTTCTCTAAGTTTAGTGCTATTTACAGATGAATGCTGGTCTATAGTGTTGATAAGGGTTGCCCATTGGCCAGCCTCTACAACCCTGACTCTTTCAAATCCTTGAAATCAGGTGTTGCAGGTTGACAGGGAGGGGGGTTGATGACCTGCTTTTTCCTAATAGCCTTGGATAGCCAAGTGAATACTGAGGACACGGCCATGCAAAGTGTGTTGTGCTTCCACAAATATAACAAGTTTTCCTTTCCTTCATTTGTTCCTTAGGAGATGTTCTCCCCTGGCCTTAGGACTGGAAGACTGGTTTCTTAGGGATTAGTCATGTTTGCCCATTATGTCCTTCAGCAAGCCTGCCATGCTCTTCATCCCCTGCTCTATTCCAACGTTGACAGCTGGTGGAATTAGCTTTTCCATCATTCATTCTTCCAATGGGGGCTTTTTAGTATCCTTTGATGCTGCTCTTGCCATATATTCATCAACAGCAGGGACACACACAGGGGTAGTCGTCAACCTTGCACTCAAACATACCCTTGCAATCTTTCCATCTGCTCTTTGAATAAACGTTTCTGCAACTGCCGCTGTTGCTGAAACATTCCATTTCCTCTTGCAGGTGGTAACGTTTTTCTAGCTGCTGCACCTTTCCAGCCGCCATAGCATTAATGTAGGAACGAAGTCCACTGGGCTTTCTGGATTTGCAACAGACCATATCAAACACCAACATTGACTAGACAAGTCCTGATGCAATCCAATGATGGCTGTCGCTACGTGATGCCTGACAAAGTCACTAACAACCTTCCGGCTGCTATGCAGAGATTAACTTGAGCCATTTAAAAATTTTATACAAGCTATTTTGGCCACAGATATTGCTTTATGTTGAGACTAACTAGATGAGTCAAATATATTGAAATTTGAAAATTTCTGATCAGTTGAACTCCCATCACATTGGCTCCACAAATGTTGCAACTGGAAAGTGTCCAAAAAGTCCACTAAAAATTTAAAAGTTCAAACAAATATATACACTAACAGGGCCAATGTAAATTAATTTGACCCACGTGCTTAGGAATAAAATTATCTGAACATAATGTTTCAATGTTCTACTGCCTGCTATCCCATAAGTTTTAGAGTTCAACTTTGCATTAAATCTGCCTTTCAATATGGAAAAAAGGAGCCAGCAAAGCTCAGAATAGGTACCAAAATTTTCGAAGTACAAGCTTTCAATTTTATATGGAAAGAACACAAGTTATTTCAATTTTCGAAGTAAATGAGCCACCAAGTTCGGAAAAATAGCCAAAAGTTAAATGCCAAACATCAGAGCGACTGATTTTTAAGATGTCCATCACGTTTGAAAAAAGACTGGAAATGAAACCAAGAGATCTGAGCAGAAAGGGTTAAATTAGTGCAATGTCAGGTTACAGTAACCTTACAGATAAATTCCCTGAGGTTTCAAAACACAAGTACCTGACATAAATATGCACAAATACACTATTCCACAATCAAAGAAATAGCATAAACCAGTAATCAGTAAGAAAATGCTGTAAATATATATATATATATATATATATATATATATATATATATATATATATATATATATATATATATATATATATATATGCAAGTGTGCATTGCGTCGACCAGAGAATAACAAACAGCTGACACAAGCGTTATTTGTTCCCTTGAAAAGGGGGCCATACAAATTTTCACAAAATAAAAAAGACCACAATAGAATTTTACAAATAACGTCTGCTCTTTTTAGCCAGCCAAAAGTTGGGTCGGTCCATTTTTAACCGATTGTTAAATTGATGCGTTACAACGGCATAATTGAGGCTTAGAGTGCTCAGACCCGTCAGTCTCGTATATATATATATATATATATATATATATATATATATATATATATATATATATATATATATATATATATATATATATATATATATATATAAGACCTTGAAAAGGTTAGTCGCACGTGCTTGCAAAACAAAACAGACAGAAAGAGAACTCTTTGTCCCGCCAGACCCCACTTGGGCATGATGCGCCACAGGAATAACACAGGAGTACATGTAAGGTTTAAAACCGTACCATTCCCTACTGTAAATCCAAATTAATTTCACAGTAGCTGGAGGGAAAAACATTATACATATATCGAGACTTTATGTTGACAACTGCTACAATTAGAAACCTTGAACTTAAAAATATATGTCACTTCTTGTAAGTTGAAAGCTTGGAATATATAATTTATATGTGGATTACATCAGACAACATGAAAAATGTGAAAAATATGTATAGGCTTATAACGTTAACTTTTGAACTGGAATGGAAGGAAGAAAGAATGAATAGATGAAACCTAAAAAAATTCTGAAAATGCTGTGATATAATTCACATGCAAATTTAACACCTGAAAACGGGTTTTCACAGCATCAAACATCCACAAAAGTAGAAATTTTGAGGAACGTGAACCTTGCATTCAAACATTTATATGCGTTTTGGGATTTGGGGGGGGGGGGGGTATGGGTTTTGGAGTTTTTTAGGCATAAAGTTTTAATTACTGTGAAGCCATGGTTTTTGTTTTGTTTTGTGCCGTAATTTCACAAGAAATATCATCTACTCCACATGCCTTGGTCAGCTTTAAATGTTTTTTTTTTTTTTTTTTTTCAAACTTCACCAAGGTCAAAGGAAACATCGGTGAAACCCTCTTGTTTACCAGCCTTTAGATGTTACTAGTCCGCATTTTGTGCCAACTTCTTTTTCGATTTACTAAGCCTGCTGTTGACTTGATCGTTCTGCATATTCTTAATCCTTAAGCCTCGACGGTACTCACATACGACTTGGCTAATCTTTTTTTGATCTTAATGTAATGTGTTTTGTCACGTAAGAATATGACCTAGGGTACACAAACCCATACCACAGATAGCCCAATACTGTGTTTACCTCACTTTGCATTGCAAGATACGTGCAAAATTATAGGTTATCCCCATTCGAATGAAACTGTTTCACAGAATATGGTGTAGTATGATTTTGAAAGACATGTTGGAATGACTAAAGGTTTTTCTTCTGTGCAACTTTGGTCCAAAAAGAAACCCCAGTACTGCCACCAAGCAAAGATAAAAATTTCTGGATACGAGGATCTCACACATTCCAGCGTATACTCGTTGTTCTTCGAAAGCCTTGCAGATGACATTTTTGCCATCAGACCACCGCTAGGTACGACACAATTTATGAGAAATAAATGGCAAATTGTTCTTAGTATTTAAGTGGTAGCAAATTTGCATTAAGGATGTTAAAGATAAGTTTAGCCTGTGTATGTATGTACTACGTAAAAAAGTTCAACATCTCAATACAACGGTGGTGCGAGGGAATTACATTTTTGTGAAGAACACTTATTCCCCCTCAGAGAGACCATCCATTGTCCTTGGGCTGGTCCAGATAAAGCAGACGAGTTCTGTATACTTGTGTGGTGCACATGGACTTCTACTGTAAATCTTTTTATATGACCAGATGAGTCTGACAGGTTATTTTGGAACATGTCTTGCAGCTGACTTCAACCCTATCTGCTTGATTACATTAGGAAAATATAGGCAAAATAAAAGCAAATTAAAACTCACAGGTCACAAGTAGGTGGGGTCGTGATTCAATCTATTGAGAACCTATCGCTAACAATGAACAATTTATTATAAGGCCTAAAAAACACACCCACGCGCACACCCACCCACACACACACACACACACACACACACGCATACACACACACACACTCACACATAACAATAATAAAAACAAAAACAAACAATTTTGAACATTTCAAAAAAAGAAAAAAAAGCAATGTGAAAATTTAGTATCTGAGCTATATGTTATTCATATGTCAATGGCATTTGACACAATGCAATGACACCATCGTACAGTTAGTGTCAAATTTGCATTTGGGAAAATATTTGTCAGTTATATGCAAAAACGTGTCACAATGTGCAGTAGTCTATACATGTTGGATGTTAGTTCACAAGATCAACAAGAAGTCACCGAAGCAAGAGAAAAGTGACTCTACTTTCAAGTCTAGATTTTTTCTATAGGCTTGTAGCCTGTGTCGGCTGATTCTATTTTTTCAATGTAAAATACTAACTATTGGAGCCACATTTATTTTTCTTTATGATACAACAGGTTTGAAGTAACATATAACAAAATGATGGCAGAATATCAAAAATTGAATATTGATACCGTTGTAATGTAATGATATAGATTTTCTTTTTCAAAAATACAATGGGCTAACAGAGAAACTGATTCTTTGATGAAAATTCCTAAAAAGTTATGTAAAAATATCGTTCAACTAATGTGCTGTAAACAACATAAAATATGTCTAATATTACATTCTTGGAACAAATTAATGCTTGTTTATGTATAGTAATTGTCTGAAATACCTACTGTGGGCTGCAAAGCCTTATTGAACTTGTTCGTTGCCATGGTAACGAGGAAGGGATCCGCATCCGCGTTGTACGCGCATTCCGACGTCAAAGAATAAAATGGTTTTCCCCACACACAAGTACACACACACACACACACACAGATATATATATATATATATATATATATATATGTTACGTGGTGGTAAGAGAAGGTCTCGTTTCTAAATATTTTCAATTTTACAGCAGAAGGTAAAAACTTTGTCAAGGAGCACCATACAGACAAATATCACCATTACGTAACTTCAGAGAAAGCCAAACATCAGTGGCTGTCGCGGTCTTTTGAAAGTGGCGACCCCTGTGTCCAAAGAGAAGACTAGTTGCTGTGTAAGGTCTGAGGGAACGCGGTTACATGACAACATCCTCCAAAAACTGTTCATAAAATATGTAGCCAAGATACAGCTACAGTGTAGTCGTTATATAGCCGCTTTACTGTCGCAACCCTCCTTTTCCCTATGCGATACACATAGCTTAAAACCTGTCACTAGACACTGCCAATGTACTTAAATCCACTCAGGCATATCGAAAGACTGTGGAGACTTGCAGGTTTAAAACCGATACACAGTTGATCTACCATAACCTCACTCGGGTATTTTGACTGATAATAGAATGGCGATGTAACAAGATTACTGGAAAACACTGGCCAAGTAAACATGTGGACGAGTCACAGTCCATTTGCAAATAGGTCTGTGATTATAAAAGTATTTGCGCTGCAAAAGAGTATTGGCGAGGTGAAGCCCTTGGCGCATGTTGCTGCGATTATCAAAAGTAATCCAAACATAAAATTATACATTTATTAAGTTCCTATTTTAGCTCATATTATATATATATATATATATATATATATATTTCCTAAACAACTATTATTATATTATTATTATTATCATCATCAATCATTATTATTATCATTATCATTATTGTTGTTATTATTATTATCATTATCATTATTGTTATTATTATTATTATTATTATTATTATTATTATTATTATTATTATTATTATTATTATTATTATTATTATTATTTTGCTTTTTACAGAAAGAATATCTTAAAACCTGGCCTAAAAATGTCTTTGAAAAGATTGTTATGTATGAAAACATGAGTGTCGCCCATCCATATATTGGTGGAGCATGTTTGTACACAAAACTAGAGCCACCAACAGCACAAATTCAAAATCATTTTATTTTCAACGGCAAAGACTTACGATGAGCAAATAGGAGTTTTATAGGCACATGTCGGACTCACAGGAGCATGCACCCCAAGCTGTAACAGTTCCTGTCACTCGCCAAGGGATATTGATCACATTGAACAAACATTTTAGTACGTAATGTATATTTTTATTGCAATGAGCAGATGTCAAGAAAGTGAACATATATTTAGCTAAAATACTATCAATAGTGGGGTAGGGGGGTCAAAGAAACATTTGGAGTCAGCATGCATCAGAATGTGAATTGGGACTTTGAAAACAGTTATCTTTTACATTTGACGTGATCAAATCTTGAATCTCAATATCCAAGCAACTTGTTCTTTGCATGCATAATCTGAATGTGCATGGGTCAAACTTGGGGTGATGGGTAAAATACTCATTTTGACTTAACAGCTCATGATGTTACTATGACCGTTAATTCGGCTTGTATTAATGTCGTAATTAAACGGTGCAAGGGAGTTCTCTCACAGTAGATGAAGATTTATTGAGTCTCTTTAATCAAAAAATATAACGATGACACCTTGTACTTGCCAAAAAAGTATCGATTTTTATCGTCCCCTGTACATGTCAATGCTTCTTAATTGCACGCCCGTGTTCCAGAAACATTCACTCAAGGCAAGCGTCTAATTTAAATGAATTAAGTTGCATTTCAAGTGAGATAATATGTGAAAGATGATTGGCTTTTCTGCAGCACCGGCCTCACATCTAAATGATAAAAGTCTTTATCAGACCAAATTTGGAAATGGTTTAAGTTGAGTTATCGTTACATGACATCATTTGCCATTTTATGTGAGACTTGTATTTCAAGATTTTACCAATGAGTCCGTTGTCTCTAAGACTTTAATGGTGCAGAAAACGGCATTGTTTTTTGGCAAAAATAAGAAAAATAATGACAGCATCAGTGCACCACCGCCAGTGGTGTGCTGGTGTTATTCTGTTGGTCGGCTTAGTGGCGTGAAATAGCGGTGTACTCGAAAACAAACGACTTGTACAGACATTCAAAAAGAAAATATAATCGGCTCATTTAATCAAGATTCTGAATCGTACCCAGTTAAGTGCAATCTAAGAGTTGCTTGACATCGAATATCTCTGTCTCTGTGACAATTGTGCACATTCGTATAACAATAACGGATACGCCTATATAGAGCACACAGATATAATTTACTTTTCAGGTTAATCCTCTGAAGATCCTACACATATCCAACAGTGAAATCATGTATTGGCCTAGTTAACTCTACACTGTCCATTGACATTATACAGTCTTCGACACCCTCATTTTTGCATTGCCTTTAATTTGTACAAATAAAATTGTGATAGTTCCCACTATTTATTGGATTCACCCAGAACACAAATAAATAAATTTTAAGTTGGAATGATACTTCTATCTATGATAGTTTTGAAGATATTGCCGATGTTCGGCGCTTTAGTTTTGTGTGTTGGCCGACTGTTGTATAAATGAAATCTGAAAGTTTTCAGTCATTGTTTATTGGATGCACCAATAGCACAAACATATAAATTGATGTTATGGTGGCACCTCTATGTATAATAGTTTCGAAGATATTCAACATTATTCAACCCTTCAATTTTGTGTATTGGCTGCAATTTAAAAAAAAATTGAATAAAATCTGGCAGTTTCAAGTCGCTTTTGATCAGCTGTGTCCATAGCGCGAAAGAATGAATTGAAGTTGAAATGAATCTAGTAGCTTTGATAGTTTTGAAGAGATTCGTCATTATTCACCACTTCAATTTTGTATAATTGCAGAGGTTCACGAAAACTATAATATCATCGCGTCAATCACTCTCCATTTGGAGATTCAAACATATAAACTGAATTGAAATGGCACCTCTTTGTATAATAGTTTTGAAGATGTTTATCATTTTAAATACTGCAATTATGTGTAGGGGTTGAAATTTGCATAAATTAAGATTTAACAGTTCCCAGTCATTATTTATCTGATGTGACCAAATCACAAACATATGAACTTAACTTGGAATGAAGCCGCTATCTATATTAGTTTTGAAGCCATTCATCATTCTAAACATTGAAAGTTTGTGTCTTGACTGGAATATGTGTTACAAAAAAATCTGAAAGTTGCAGTAACTTTTTATTGGATACTCCCATAACACAAAAACTTAAATTGAAGAGTTGAAATGGCAAATGTATCTATACTTGTTTTGACGATATTTTCCTTTGCAATCACCAAACTTTGTGTATTGGCCCACATTTGCATCAATTAAGATGTGATGGTTTCCAGTAATTGGTCATCAGATGTGCCGAAAGCACATACATAAAATTGACGTTAAAATGGCACCTTGATCTGAAATAGTTTTTATTTAGTTTCATACTTTATTTAGCGTATTGGCAGAAATTTATATGAATTAAAGTCTTATAGTTTCCACTATTGTTGGATGCACTCATACCATAAACATTTAAATTGAAGTTGGAATGGGACTTCTATCTATAATAGTTTTCAATATATTCACCACTGTTCAACAAACGTGTCAATTCGGATCATCACAATCCAATGACATGACCGCTTATGTTGACGGTCTGTGGCTGCAGATAGGAGGCCCGAGTTATCAATTCTTCCATTTTACATATTAGCGCTTTGATTAAAATTACAAAATTCGAATTTCAAAATTTGATTAACAGCATTTAATATGAACAATTGTCACAAAAGCATGGATGAGTTTACTAAGAAATGAAGTTCATCTGGATTGCGGTTATGGGGGAATGGTAGTCAGGCGGTTCATCTGGATTGCAATTATGGGAGAATGGCAGTCACGCGGCTGTCAAGCATTCTGAATGGATCACATGGGTACTCCACTACAAGTCAGTCAGACTCCCACTGAACGATTGTTTTTGTTGTATGAGCGTGTCCTGGTAAAGGAACAGATTGAGGATTCATTTCTGTGACCAGCCAAGGAGGTTATATGTCGTTCTCCGTAGCCAGAAACACTCAAATGGTGGATTGCCGTGGTCCGCAGGTAGTGCACTGTGTTATGTTAAACACCGGCACTTTAACAAATATCTGGGAGAAAGTAATTAACAGAAAGGTGGTAGTAGATCATTGCACGCATACATTAACGTGTGCATTATGCCGTGATAGCCAAGGACAATGCATTGCTGTTATGGACAAATGGATTTCGGTCATTTTAAATGGGCTAATTAAATTGAATGTACATATTTCGATATAAATCCCAGTTCAACAATTTTATAATTGAATGGCGCAACCCCATGGATGCCAGCTTCACATAGGTGTATGAATTGTGCTATGGCCAGGGTCATATCAAAGTGGTTCCCCGTGATATTCTTTTCATGACCATCTGTCCTGTCAGACAGTGCACCTACGTATCTAACTATATTCAAAACGAAGCTACAGCAGGCTGAAAGAATAGTGTTTTCACAATTATGGCATGTTTTGGAATGCTAAACCAGCCAGTCGCAACAGTGGCCTACGACCTGCATGAGGAAAACTGGGCGAACCGCCATATGACACAGATGCTCCGCATGACAGGGATCAATAAAGCGCAAATGATTTTTAATAGTAAGGTTTTGTTACGACACCCATCTTTTGAATATTCTAGATCGTAGCAGAACTCAACAAAGAATGACGACAATCATATAACTTTTAGAATAACAATATATTAACAATCAAAACCAGTACAAAGTAGTTAATTGAAATGGTACACTAAGCTATATGATACTCAGACAGAAGAAAAGTCTGTTGGTAAATCCTAATCCCTGATGAGAGATTTTCCACAGGTGCAGACTGTCCCACAGTTCCGAGTCCTATGGCAGGTGCCAAATAGTCTGGTACAAATCCCACAAGGTACGGTTTAGTCTCAATGTGGAACTCAAAGGCGCAGCCCTGATCCAAATCCCATAGAGTTGCAGTTTGGTTCCAATATGGTACAATTAGCACCAAATATACCAGTCCACTCAAAGACACTGTTCACACTCCACAGGCACATTGTATAGATGAGTATCTCCTCGGCAATTACAATGACTCACAGTCACACTGGTTTGAAGTCACCCAGCTCCTGTCATATCTCAGAATTCTCCTCTCTCCCAGTTAAGAAGGGAGCTACTTTATATATCTAGGCGTATAACTCTCAACAGTATCACAAAGTTTTTCCATTAGTCACACATCCCAATTAACTGTGTGAGACTGTGTAGACCACATAAGGAATTCACCATTAGGATGTAGGTCACCATTCTCGCTTATTCTAATTGTCTACAAAATAATGAGAGTCACCCAACATAGCAGGCCAACTCAGTGACTCTGCACACACTCAATGAGTACAGTAACCTTTCCAAATCAAAATTAACAGTCATCAATAACAGGCTTTGTGCTGAGAAAAATGGCGCTCCAAAGATAAAATGTTGGCCTGTGGACGTGGGTACGTTTCTCTTTACCTACTCTACTTCTACCGTTGCCATGGTCTAAAGCCACGCCCCATGGTGAACGCACGTGAATGATTTGCTAAGTTTGAAAACAAATGTTAAATTCCGCTTTATTGGACCTACTGCCACATCTCATATACTGAATGCCAGTGGCTTTGTTGGTATTCAGGTGCAGCTTAACAAATTAGTCGGCAACGTCAGCGTCCAGAAGTATCGTTGATACAAAATTAGGAACAAAGACAAGGGAGTCGAAAAAGCCTGCACACATGTAGAAGTTAATTTGCAACTTTATAAAGGTATATATATATATATATATATATATATATATATATATATATATATATATATATATATATATATATATATATATATATTGGGGAAAAGAAAAGGTCATATAAACCTCAGTCATCCTTGTTGACGTTCAGTTTTCCTCGGTAACACTCAAGTTTAGACTAAAAACATTTAATTATGCCATGACCTCTCAATTGTTATGGACGGATGAATTATACATTTTACTAATCATTAGGTCACGATCCGTGAACAACACAGCCACGTGGAATTTGTGATAAACAACATTTTATGAGTGTGGCGGAAGGATCGAGAAATTGCATCAATGATGTTTTTTCAACAAACCAAAGAGTGTTAGGAGGAATGACTATTCAATCTATGTTCTCAAAATCACAGGGAACCTACACATAGAAAGTCAACCTCTAAGAAACACGTTTGGCCAAATAAGTGCAGTAGCCACATCGTACCGGAAAAAACATTGCATATTCATGTCATGATTCTTAAATATGCCTATATCGGGCGTTCAAGGATAGTTATATGATTGGGCATCCATATGAATGCCGTCACACATACTGGTGTTTGAGGCACTCTTATCAGTGTATTGTGGAAAGGTCTTGCGATTATGACTGATAGCGATGCAATATTGCACCTGTTTGTGCCATAGCGCAACCAGTAGAAACTGAGAGAAGATTTGCATATATGAAGTAGCAGTTTACTCAGCAACCAGATGGAGTGAGAAGGCTACCAACGTGGACTTGTGAATGCAATTCACTCAGAGTGTACGCTCAGTAGGTGCAACTGTAGCAAGGCTGAATTGGTCAGAGTATTATTTATACTAGAAAAAAGATTGAAGACTAGCAGACCCTTGGGCCTTAGCGCCTTAGCACAAACCACGATATACAATTGTCGGAACCAAATTAACCCTTTCCCCCTCAAACCTGCCCAATCCCGCTGGTGGTCAAATGTCGTCTGCT
This sequence comes from Hermodice carunculata, assembly GCA_964020975.1. Taxonomy (NCBI): domain Eukaryota; kingdom Metazoa; phylum Annelida; class Polychaeta; order Eunicida; family Amphinomidae; genus Hermodice; species Hermodice carunculata. Next base: position 452,998 of record OZ026623.1, read on the forward strand.
GCAGTGTTTTCAACTAATTTCAACAGTTATGAAAAACAATTTGACTGAGAAATGTACATGAGACGTATAAGATCACATGCCCCAGGTCAACAGCATTCCTTGGCACGGGTTGGGTAATGAGTGCCCAACCCATGCCAAGGAAAGCTGTTGACTCAGCCTTAATTCAAGGGGGAAAGGGTTAACATCAAAGCAGGAAGCAGAAACTTGACTCATCTACGCAAACCCACAGCACCATGTGCCATTTCGCCACAGTTCAGATAATGGCTTAATAATGCCCGCCAGTAAAGATATTATGTTTTCCCTTGGGAAAGACCAAAATTCTATCTAAACTATTTCAGCATAACAATAACAGCTGCTATCCAGCTGAATTATCAAAAGGGTTCCACATCAAATCCTTGGTTTGAAAGTCATTCTAGCGAAAGCATGCCTCTAGTTCCACAGGAAAAGGAATGCTTAAATCCAACGCCCTTCAAATTGCTCCCAGAGGGCGCGGAGAAAAGCAATTGACACAGTCTAAAACCCAGCACTGTAAGAGTTGCCTGAAATCTTTTTCACTATACAGCAAAAAGTACTCAAGATCAAAATACTGTGGAATGTTTCTTTATCGGTCACTATACAGCTTGGAGGAGAAGATTTTAGATTCTGTTACATGGCCTGAAACATTCCAAGTAACATTGTGTACTTTGAAGTTTTACATTAAACAGGTAGGTCTGTTTATCTTCAAAATTAATGAAAATAACACCAAATGCGTCCAATTTGATTTTTTTTTATATATTTCAGAAAGTAGGCAATAAAAAGGACTTGTTCTCATTGACAAGTTCTTTTAGACTTGGCAGCATGGAAAAAAGTTTATTTCACCATGCTCTTCTTCATGACAATGTCAAAGGTGTTGGTTTAGGCCACACATTAGTAATTTTGTTTCAGAAGAGACAGCTTCTCAATACCGCATGTCAGATACACTATTCTGCATGTTAGGAGCACCTGTTCCCTGGCAACTGCTGGCGATGGCAAAATGCTCTACCCTAATGGGAGTAAACACATTTTCAACACATTCTAAATGCTTTTCAAATGTGTGAACGAGAACAGCTTTTGTTTACTTTACGATATAGCATTAGTTAGTGGCATTTAAGTGGGGATGGTGTGAGTACTATGGTTGTATTCTGTTTCCAAATGTGGCAGCTGGTGCAGTTAGACTCTAGGACACTATGGCAGAGGTCATCTCCTTCATGCAAAAAGCACCCTCTGCTTATAAATATAAAGTTTCAAAAGGTGCGAAGGCGTGTTGGCATGAAGGACACGACAAACAATACACAGCCTAAATTTTAAACAGAGAGTCCAAACATTATGAAGTTTGGTATTGTATTTGTGTTTTTTTGCCCAGAACCACTTCCTAGTAGTCAATATCCTATTCCGCAGTTCGAACTCTTTACTCTCCATAAGCTAACCTGTCCCTGTCTAACCTGTATATATGGTATCTCTTTACTTGCACTAGTTAAACTCAATTTTCGATGATATGGCCTTTGTGGTCAGTACACAGTGTTCAGAATATTTAACATGTTACCCCCTTTTTTTCTTTCTCCAGTTCTCTAGTAATGTGTCCTTCTCTTTGTCTTGGTCCTTTCCCCACCCTTCTCATCCAGCCTTTCTCCTAATCATTTCCGAAAGGGTTATAATGTGGAAAAAATATTTATGTTATATAAAACGTATTTCACGCTTTTGTGCTGTATGAATTTTTACAAACATCTATTTTGTGCGATGAAAAACTAAATGGACGTTTAGCTCCCTCCCCCTTAGGGCTGTTTTCCACTGCATTCGATCCGATAAATTGTGTTTAACGGTTGCGTTTGCGTCAAAAACGAAAATAAAAAAAAAACAATCATCAAACATCTTTGTACTTTTGTCTCCGTTTTTTGCTTGCGCTTCTGGATACGATGGCAAAAGTTTGTTTGATTTTCAACGCTTGGGCTCAGAATTTGCATCAGTCATCATAATAACCATTGAATGTTACATTATTCTATTATTCTCATAAATAAAGAACCATAAGAAGGATCATTGTCACTAAAGTTGTCTCATATGCACAGAATTAAACCGGCGTCGCTGCCTAAAACAAATATGAAAATGCAGTGAAAAACCGATCCAATTAGTTTTACCTTTTCTTTCAAAATCGCGTACGAACATGGACATCAAAGTCCAACCATTACCACAACGGATAGGATCGGACTGGTCGGATGCACTGGAAAACGACCCTAACGAAGGTAATTAAGATGTCCATTGCCACATCAGGTTTTTGGCAGCGCCCTTTTGCAAGATTGCTGTACACAGTATCACGCAATATTGTTGTCTCGTCCAACGCGGCTGATGCCTGTGTGATTATTTTTTCCCCAATTTGTCTGTCTCCATCGCTTGGCAAATGCTACAGCCAGCCGTCGTAATACGGGCATTTGGCTGATGATCAGTGTGTTGTTCGTAAATATCATTATGACGGCTTAAGCTGTTGATTGGAGCCATGTCGCCAGAACAGTATATCTTTGCCCTGTTGATTCAGGAATCTGGCCGTACATACGGGTACTTCCTTGTCGAATGATACGAGTCAGAGCAGCACTGACGCATATATGTATGGCCCAGATCTTTGACTGAATAAAATAGGTTTTTCCGGAACACGACTATGACATTTTAAGCCTTTATTTTGACCCACTTCCATAGTTTAGTAAGCGCAACATATTTTTCCTGTTTGATTTAGGAATCGACCCGTACATACGGGTACTTCGTTCCTGAATAATAAGAGGCACAGAAGCACTGCATGCCCCTTATATGTAAGACCAAGGCCGGTGGCTTTGCTGCTGTCTGACAATTTATTGCAACAGCTTGCAGCATGACAGCACAGCCAATGAATAAACGCCACCTTTGGACTGCGCATCTTATTGGTACTTGAATTAAAGCTCTTGGTCTGAAAAATTGGAATCAGCAATCATCATCTTTACAGAGGTGTAAATGCACAGACCAGATAGTTCGCATCAAATGTGTTTGAGGAATTACTATTTTGATAAGGGATGACTGTCACTCATTTCTATTAATAAAATTTAAATTGCTAGTCGTTGTTTGACCAGGTCAGGCAGCAAAGTGTAATTAGAAACATCTTTGCTTCCCGCCAAGGGAATATTAGGTTTCAATCTTTAGTCCTTGACGTTAAGTTATATCAAGTGTATCTTGATTCCCGTTAAGTATCTACTTTAGTCCCGACCGGCAAATAAATACAAGATTTGGGCTGAAACTGCAGTTGTTGTCTATACGTTTTTTTGTACTGATTTTGAGAGACCTTGGTATATACTGCCGATAAGGTCAAAGAATATATGTTCCGATACTGGGCAAGCTGATTGTTAACGCCAATAAACTATACATGTGCCGACGCTACACAAGCTGATAGATCTCAGAGTGTCAAAAAATATCTAAACGTGTTACAAAATTAGATGGTCATTTGCATCTTCAAAAATACATGGAGTTAAAACATAAAACAGGAAGGTCATGATGATTCTGTGTTCCGCTGACTCTGCTTCCGCAATTGTAGACTTAACTAATCTTTACATGAACTGTACTAGTACTTATCAGTACTTGACTGAATGTTGAATTATTACCAATTTGTAGGCCGATATGTCAGCGTGAGCTCTGAAGGTCATTCAAAATCACAATAAAGAACACCCCCCCCCCCCAAAAAAAAATAAATAAAAAATACATTGGAACATTCCCAGTAATGTTCAAGAATGACCTTGGGCCGAGTGTCTATCATTAGAAAGCTGTAAGCCACTGTGTAACTTTGGCCTTCCCAGGTCACGAAAGAACGAAATCAACAACATTATATGTACATTTCTCTTAATGTTTAGTAGTAGTCGTGGGTCTAACATCAACACTTGCCAAGATATAAGCCAATATATAAGACTCGTCGAGTCAGGAGGAAAATAGGCTTGAACTCTACTAAACATTCACAAAGATATACAGTTTAGCTTGGTCATCGCTTCACATATCTGATGAATGTTAGCCCGAGCAACATCTTTGTGACTTAAAACAAAGTTTCCATACACCAGTTTTTACAATATCGCGACTGATGAGGACCCCTGGTGACCTTAATAATAAGTTAAAATCACTGAATTCCAAATTCTATCAAGATTCTGATGAAATGCTCCAACAGGATAAGTTTTTTATGTTAGCTCCATTTCTTACAAGTTATTCTGTTCACAAGTGAACAGATCTCATAAACCCTAGTGACCTTGGTCAAATAGTACAGAAAAACAGGATCCATATTCATTAATTCCAAACCCAACAATGACATCAAAGAGATTCCAGACTTGCCAAAGCATCAAAAATACAAAAGACACAGGGTCCCACAGGGCCTTCCACTTGTAAGGTTGATCTACGGCGACTGAGGGCTAAATTGAGAAATTGTCTGCTACAGTCGTCAAATATCTGAAATGCACATTTGCTGTGTGACTACGCAACATCACCAATTTAAAATTTCATTATGTTAATTAATGAAGAGGCCATAAACTCTTCCCATAAGAAACTAAGACAATTCACCAAAAACTGCGCTATAGTTTTATAAAATAGATCAGACCGAATATCTGCATAAGTAGAACATGAGAAAAATACATGGTTATTTCTTCCCTGTGTGAACCACATAAATCACATGAACTATCACGGACACCCCACCTCTCTTGGTCGTTATGGAGACCTAGTATAGCAGTACGTGCCCTAAATTTATTTCTGACGCCATCAAAATCTCTTATGTTTAACATATAATTTTCCAATGATATGTCAGTTTTGAACGTTTTGTACAAATCAAGAGTGGAAAACTCTAATTGGTTGTAAAAATCCAGTTTCCATGCTTCGGTCTGCAAATGACTAAGTCCGGACAACCAGTCACCATTCTCGGAGTAAAATGCCCAATCCATTCCAGCGTAATTTAGGATGTTTTTGATCTCATCGCAATATGGCCATGATGAACTCCGACCCTGCTCGAAGCGTTTACACATTTGCTTAAAAACAAAATATTACACAATCTCTGGCTATCAGTTATGTGTTTCAGGTAATTAAAATATTTGATTCTACGCTTATCGGCCTCAAATGACAACGGCAACCAGCCTAGATCGCCAATGGTTGCAAGATATGCAGGGCTAGCTTTTATCCGTAGAATTGAACAAGCCAATTTGTACTGAAATGACCGTAACAGTTTTTTACTAGTGCGTGTATTCTCCATCCAAATACCACATCCATGTAACAGTGACGGCAACGCGACGTGTCTGTATTAAGTGTTTCCAAAAGCTATCCTATTAATATCATCATGCTTTGCAAGAATGCTTGTGATGTACCCTCTTAATTTCCTTAATTTAGGACCTAGATACTCATTAACATGCGTCAAATCTGATAACGTCCTGGAAAAGATTATACTAAGATATCTGTGCGTATTGGCTTCTTCAATCCATGAGTTTCCTAGGACCCACTTCTTGAGAGGGTCTACTCTTTTACCAATTATTAATATTTTTGATTTCTGTCAATTGAACTTTAGACCCCATTTAACAGCAACATTATCTGCAATAAACAGCATTTTAGAGAGTTGTATCTCGTTCTCTGAAAAAAAAGAACAACGTCGTCAGCATACAGCAATGCTGATATCAGCCGATCTGCACTATAAACACCTACATTTTGTTTGTTTAACATTGCCAGCAAATCTGTCATTACCGTTGAGAAAAGCGTGGGCGAGAGGATGCAGCCTTGTTTTACGCCATTTAATGTGTCGAACCAAGATGTTTCTAAAAGTCCAAAAATCACTTTGTTTTCAACTCTATCATATAAATTTTGTAAAAGTCTCCAGGCTTTTCCCTGTACACCAAGGTCCCATAATTTACCAAATAGGCGGTTTCTAGACACCGTATCAAATGCCTTGGAAATATCAAGAAAGGATAGCCAAGTCTTTTTGCGGTCATCCTTCCTCATACTGCATATACCTTTAAAAGCGAAAATGTGGTCCTCAAGTCTGCGTCTTCTCCTGTACGCGTCGTGAAGTTCACCAAGTATATTTTTGTCTTCAAGAAAATTCATTAATGACCGCTCAACAACAGCCGAAAATAGTTTATACATGTTAGAAGTTATGGTGATACCCGTATAGTTGTCTAAGTCCTTAAAATCTCCTTCTTTATGAAGCGGTCTGACTATATCCCTTTGGAAATCCTCAGGAAATTTTTCAAATAATTTAAACATATTAAACAATTCTACAATAGATTTTAACAAAACATTGCCTCCGTTCTTTAAGAATTCGTTAGGTATTTTATCGACACCATAAGATTTACCTGCCTTGAGTGCTTTTACAGCAAAAAAGATGTGATCAAAGTCAAAGGTGACCTGTGTAAGGCCATCCGTGTCACCCGTGAACCCATTAAGGTCACGCACCCTCTGCTTTAAAAGATCATCGTCATCAATTTTAACATTCGAAAAGCCTAAGTTCTCCCAGTACTCCTTAATCACCATAGATATTTCTTAAGGATCATCGATAACCTTTGTTTTGTCACTGGGATCAACTATCTGAAGCGGGTAATTGTTATTTTTATTTAATTTCCTGAGCATATTCCAGAACGACTTTGTATTACTGGCTGCTTTCCTTGAATTCTGAATTATTACATCGACTTTCCGATTCACTAATTTTTGCTTGATTGGATCATGTACTCGACTCTTTCTTAAAATATATTCACGCCACAGCTCTTTAATAATAAATGGATCAGAGTGTGCATGTTTACTCCAATACCTGTAAAAAAAGGTTCGCTATTTTACGTCCATGAATTAAATGGCCTATCTTCTCGTCCCAAACTTTACCTGGAGTCCTTGTAAAACATTTTATACCGACGCCTTGCTTACCGGCATTAATAACAATATCCTTCCAACTCTCCCATGCAGACTCAGGGGAGTTAAAATTGTCACATTTCCACGACGTCAGGTCAGATTCAAGTAACGCTCTAAACGTACCCAGTTTGTGTCAGGTGAAATGTCCCACCTTTCACACATTTTGACCTTTGACTTCGCTTTTGAATTACAAGGCTTAGACAGTAATGAGGCTTTCCATTGCACAATTAAGCTGTTGTGGTCACTGCCTATTTCATTATCCCCATTTTCATCAACAAAGAGTTTGGCACAGTATTGGTAGAGTGATGGCGATACAAGCACATAGTCAATAGTAGAATGCAGATTACCTCTGGACCACGTGACTTTACCAAGACATTTAGCTGATACATTCAAAACAGTGGCACCCGTGACCTCCGTCAGCTGTTCAAGCAGGTCACCATTGCTGCTACTTTGACCCTGTCTTCTGAATTTTATAAGTTTTCCATTAAAATCACCAAACAATATAACATCATCCCCTGTAGAATTAAAATGAGATGTATTTTCAATGAGTTCATTTGTAAGATCTTCGCTTAACTGTTTATTAAGATTATCATTTGGGAAGTAAGCAACTCCTATATTCACTGTGCGAGAGAAAATGGCAGCTGATATCCACATAAGTTCAAAGTTATCATCCCTGCAATTTAAGACTTTATCATTTAAAACATTTATTTCATTGCAATTTCTGATTAACATTCCAATACCACCTCCTCACTTCTTCTCATCTAAACTCCTGCATTTTCCTATAAAGGAATAATCAGGACCAAAAGATTCAAAGATACTGTCTTCTGTATGACATGTTTCAGCCATACCATATATTAAGAATTTGTGTTCGAATAGCATTTGTTTAATCTCAGCTCTTTTGGCTATACCACAGTTCTGGACGTTGCAATACGCTATACGCACATCCGAGATCAGTCTATCAGTATGTAACGTTGATTATGCAGACTTACGCTTCCCCTCAGCTCCTCTTTAGTGTCGCCGCTTGCGGTTGGCGGTGAATTGACCCGAAGTTTCGGCCCAACCTTCTTTGCCAGTCTCCTAGTAGTTGTTGTCATGGTAACCGTTACCAGAGGCCCGACATCTATTCTTCTTATGACTTCTGGATCCACACTCATGGCAAATCAATGGGTATTCATGTCTACAGGTATGCTTTGTGAGCCCGGATACACCACAGTTCCAGCACACCACTGAGCTGTTATCACCGTATTTGGCGTACCCTGCGCTCCTTGTACGCGGCGTCACGGAGTCATTGCGGCGGGTGTCCGACCTCCGCTTTTCACAGGACCACCTTGTATGACCGACCATGCCACAGTCCCAGCAAGTTGGAATCCCGCGGCGGTCGTTCTTATCCTAGGCATAAGCAGGTCCATCGGATGTCCCACTAACACCCTTACCTCGGCATGGGGCTTCCACCGGGTGTGATGCGATTCTCCCCGGAGTCGTAGAATCATGTCTGCTCCGCCGATGAGCGTCCAATCACCGATCGACGTGATTTGCTGGATAGGATTTGGATGACTTGTATTTAGAAAGTTTTTCCCACTTTCTCCAGCCTTCTCGTCCAGGCTCCCCATCAATGATTCCTTTCACTACTATGTAACTTGATAGATTCCAGCTATCAATAAGCATGCGGCAACCGAAGTTGGATAGATGTAAGCCATCATCTGTCAGTGTACCCTCATTGACAGACATATGTTTTAATTAAATTAAGTAAATATATTTATCCAAAAATTAGAAAATATTGCATCATCATCTCTTTCTTAAACTTAGTAGAGAACCAACAACGGAACATCCATTTTCATTATCAAAACATTCCCTGCTACTATTTATTAGAAGCGGAAAAAGGTAAAATGTCTAGCGGACGGACGCAAACGGATTTCATCAAAACTTAAACTGAAAAAAATATATTTTCTACCTTTAAGTAAAATGGAAAACACAATGTACAGTGTAAATCTAAGGGTGTTATTTAAGATCTACTCTAAATATTTTACAAAACCTTTTTAGAATTGTCACATAATACTTTCGGAGAGACAAAGATGTGCTCACAATAAATTCTGAAATCCAAAATACATATCAACATTTGAAAATACCGTTTTTCGTTTTTGTAAAATCCCTAAAAAATGTAAAAAGTTAAATTGCAAAAAAAATTCTCAAAAAGGTTTGTAAAAACACAAAGAGGAAGCTGGTTGTGGATAGGAACCTGTGCCATCATAAGATGCATCTCTAACAAAACTGTAGTACAGTTGTGGTCAATAAATTTTCTAGATATCGCGGTAACAGTGTCAGGGTTGACGCCACTCAGACAGCCTTTATATAAGTACATATACATCAAAAGTTTCAACAAAAAAGTTTTAAAATCATTAGAGCAAGCTGGTTTTAAACAAGAACTTGGTCCTTTATAACATACATTTCTGATAAAAAAAATGATAAACCTGTGGTCAATATTTTTCGAGACATCGCGGTTACGTCTATAGGGTTGACGCCACTCAGACGGCTTTCAAATAAATATAGTAAAAGTACCATAAAAGGTAAAACATTATCAGAATACGCTGGTTTTAAATAGGAACTGGTCCATCATAAGATGCATATCTGACAAAAAATTGGTAAAGCTGCAGTCTAGATTGTTTCTAGATAACGCGTTAACGTCGTCAGGGTTGACGCCACACATACGGCCTTCAATTAAATACCTTACAAGTTTCATGAAAAGTTTGAAAATAATCCGAGGAAGCTGGTGTTCAACAAAAACTAGGTCCACTCCGGCACTTTATATGCGGAGGGTAAAAAGTAGTTCGACCTATATGCTGTATGTTTATATTACTGATTGCTTCATCGGCTACTGCAACTGCTTACCTGTAAGAAAAACAAAACTTATTTGTCAACCACTACCTTTTCGCCTGCAAACAAAATAAACATGATTTGCAATATTACGAAAATTCATAAGTGCCTGGAAACCATTTTGAAGACTGAAGGCCTATCAAGGTCATGACCAAGGTCAAGGTCAAAGGGAATTTCCAGGATAAGACTCTTTGTACCAATCACTTTATATCTATACCACATACATGCACAAAAACAGGAAGAAACCCAAAATAGTGTCAAACTTATAGAACAATTAACATGTGAACGTCATTTAGAGGTCAAGATGATTTCAAGGTCACAGTGCGAAACACATTTTTTTTGTTTTGTTTTGTTTGTTTGAGTTTTTTTTGTTTTGTTTTTTTTGTTTTTTTTTTTTTGTTTTTTTGTTTTTGTTTTTTTTTTTTTTTTTTTGTTTTTTTTTTTGTTTTGTTTTGTTTTTTTTGTTTTTTTTTTGTTTTTTTTTTTTGTTTTGCGCTATCTGACTCGAGGTAAGATGTCATCTTATTATTATTTCGAATCATTATTGTAAAATTTTTTTGTCAGTGTGTGGGGAAAAAATAGCAAAATAAGGGGGTAGGCGGGAGGGCTAAATGAATAACCATCAATATTTTAAAATGCTCAAGGGTGACAAGATGTCACCCGGCATTTTCTGACTTTGTGTGACCCAGTAGTCATAAATCAAGCATACAAAAGCTATAGACAATATTGTCAGGTAAACCCAAACTTATGGCGGACTACATTAAAGATGGAAGCTGAGGAGCTAGTGGGCAGTGAATCTGGCAACTTTGGATCGCAATTACCCATTTATTTTTTTCACAAGTACATTACACCTATATATTTTCTGATTACTACATATCCATAGATTTGTATCCATAGATATTTTTTTTTTGCAGTATTGGAATTTTTTGAGATTTTATAGCATTCTTTCTGACTTGGTAGGATTTTCACATTTTTCGCGCAGAAGTCGTACAAAAATGTTTCCCCCCCCCCCCAGTTGAAATCAGAAGCAATTTTAAATATATATCCATGTCCAGGATCGATTTCAGTGGTTAGTCCTGAAAAAGCATAAATAAAAAGTTATGTAATTCTTAATTTAGTTCTGACAGGTTGTTCATTTTCCTTCTATAAATTGCTCCAAAAGTCACGGAAGGGGTTGTCAGAAAAAAATCCTTGGAGCCATTCGTGGATATAATATTTTTCTTTTTATGTGCATTGATTTTAATGTGAAATGGCAATTTGTACGTTTGTCAGGCGAGATACAAATTGCAGAGGTTGAGCAAACAATAGTTCCGAGATAATCGAATTGAAAGAAAAACTTGCCAATTCTTACGCATTTATGGTTGCCACATGACACATACTCATTTCGCCTGTTCTGTGTTTTAATTATTGTGTAAAATGAACTTGTAGCTTTACCTGTGTGATGCTGTCATTAAACAAATGCATATTTTGTGGCATAAATCTCGACTTTTGTTTAACTTGGGAACACCACACTTGGCTTGTTTGAGTGTGGGTTCACATGCTGCTTTCCATATTTGTGGACCAGTCAGTGGATTGTGCTAATTTGTTTTACATCAAGAGAATTTCAAAGTAATCAGAACAATGCTTGTGATTAGTCTGAACTGGCCCATTTTTCTCTCCACGGCTAATGGTTTCCAGTGAGTGACCCTTGTCAGCTCAGTTTGTTTCCAACGGTCATGGACTAATGACTGTGCAAACAGTGACATGGCTCATTATCATGCCCAGGCAAGCAAAGCTATGGGACCTACACTGTTAAAACTTTTCATTGTAAACAAAAGTTTTGAGATCAATTATATCATACAAATTTTATGTTCACACCTCTGAGTTTTTGGGAGCATGTAGTTTAAGTATCAGACTATCCAAAAAATAAGAAAAAGTGATAAGAGGTTATCCAAAGATGCCGGCTTCAGACCTTCCACCTTAAATTATCCTAACATGTTTCCTGTGGAGCCTCCAGTCAGGCGTTGTATTTGAAAAGGTAATAGTTTAAAAACGATGAATCAAATGACATCCGGTGCTACCCACTATCAATGATTAATTCGTGTACAAGTATAAATCAATCAATCAATCAATCGATAATGAATAAATCAATCAATCAATCAATCAATCAATCAATTTAATTCATTCATTCATTCAGCAAGTGTTTTGAAACATAGGTCGGGTGCATCAACGGACACTTGAAGCAAAAACAGACTTGGGATTTGAACGAGCATATTCAATCAGGCAGGAGAGAAACCTGATACCAAGTGCATATACTGCATTTAATTAAACAGACTCAGTTATAATGTAAATTTTTACGATCTGTTATATGTATGTGACTAACTTTGCGAAAGGCAAGAGGAACATTTACTGTTCAAATATGAGTACCGTGGTATTAATGTGTCAGCAACTGTTAGAGGCCAAAGTTTTGCTGCATTAAAATCAAACTTATGCTGACATTCGCCCTTGCAATTTTTCCTACTGAAGACAGTTTCTCATAATTATGAGATATTATGTGGTAATTAAGGGACTTTGTAAGGACGACAAAGGTTCTTGTAATTATGAGCTGAATAGTTCAAACGCAATTACGGGAGATTCTGTCGTAATTACGAAAATTTCTTGTATTTACGTCATGTAATTCCGTAAGTACCAGATAGTTATCTCGAAATATGAGGAAGTTAGTCTCTTGAAATATGAAATACATGTCTCACAATTACCAGATTAGAAAATTACCATTGGCGTAGCACTTTTCAGCCATCATAGTTTTGGCTGGAATTGATGAGACATACATGTCTATAAAAGACATTAGTTACTTAAGGTGCGTTTCAGCAAGGGCATGTTATGAAAGATGCATCTGGTGAAAATTATGTAATTAAAGTTATTTGTTCAATGTCATTTATCATTGCGTAATTACGAGTTACTTTTCCGTGATTACAAAATAATTTATCGCACTTACGAGTGTGTCATTTCGTAGTTAAAAGATATGTACAATACGTTTAGGCAATGAACAATAGACTTTGGGTTGACACTATTCAGCCACTTTAATTTTTGGCCCGGATGTATTGGTAAACAAACGTCTGTAAAGGCACAGTTACATGTATATTCCATAAGATCATTTAGGTAAGAGCGAGATAGCAAGTAGTTTAAAAAATGCCCATATTTATAAAGTTCAAACCAACGATGGAAGCAAATAGATTCAAGTGTTACTAAAATATCAACATTCATTTTCCAGTATCAATTTGAAGAAACAAATTTCACTCCTGACCTGAGACAGGCAGTCATCCATTAAAGGCAAATGGTGGAGCATTTTTATGCAAAGTTCATGAAACTATTTCTTAATGTTTGATCTGAATATGCGGAATCCAGTGTGCAACAAAAGCATTTTCCTTAGCATGACAATTACTGTATTAAAAGGGCATCCCTCTTTATCACATATGCGGGGTTGTCCATGGCATGAACCAATCTGTGCTTTCTTTTAGTTAACTGCAGTGTAACATGGCATAAACCAATTTCGGTCGTCCTCAATATATACTCGTAGTAAAATCGTACAGTAAAAAATATTTCTGTGGCGAGAAATAACATTTTATCGAGTTTTGGGGGTACAAAACGTTATGTATCATTTATTCAGAATTGTGCATAGGTACTGGATGTTAAATAAAGCATGCTGTTTTCAATACTTGTTTGTACATCGGCATAATCGGAAACCCTGCCGCACCAGAACCCTTCGATCAAACAAGCCTGTGTCACTGCACCAAAACGAAGATTGAGTCACAGCGTTCTGCATTTTTAAGCCGTCCCTGGCGGTGGAGGTAACTATGGCTTATACATATTCTTTGTACGTTCAGTGCTACCAAATTGCAATGGTACCTAAAGATTTTTAGCACCATAGACTACAAAACGTCTCTCTCTCTCTCTCTCTCTCTCTCTCTCTCTCTCTCTCTCTCTCTCTCTCTCTCTTTCTTTCTCTCTCTCTCTCTCTCTCTCTCTCTCTCTCTCTCTATATATATATATATATATATATATATATATATATATATATATATATATATATATATATATATATATATATATATATATGCCTGTATGTACATGCGTGTGTATTTGCAAACAATAGCCTGCATTACAGACCTCTCTCGGCCGTTCGGGATAAGATATATATCTGTATGGTACAATGGAAATAAAAAATATATGAGCTCGACTTACTTTTGGGTGATCTTAGCCTTCTTAATTTGAGCACTGGCACGTTTTTATATTGTCGGTTTTCTTTTTAATAGTTCAAATATGTACAGACGAATGTAAGTGGAAGTAACCCAAAGGAAAGATTTTTTTCCCAGTTGTCAGTCGGATCATATTCAACGTGTTTCGTTTTGTATATTGTAATCTAGTGCAGGCGAAATAGCAAACACTACTGGATTTTTGGTTCTTGATTCTATTTTTATCCGGCTAAGACCTTATTAATTTCAATGGCGTTTCTGCTCATGATGCAAAAAAATTCACGTTATAATTTTCATTCCTTCCATGTGTATGAATAGCTTGGCCCAAAACATAAATTTTAGTTTCACCGTTTAACTTTTCATTGTCGTAGATATATGACCGTCCCAAAAAGTAAATCATGTCATCCCTGTCGCGTAAGTTGTACTACGTTTGTGACAGCAAATTCTCAAAAGGCTAGTTGTTCTTGCAAGATATCATGAACAGCAATAATTAGCTCATACTGAAGTAGATTACAATATGCGATATCAGTGTATTTGACTTACTATTTTGACATGACCCACTTAAAAGAAAACACATCTTTATCCGCATTTACAAAAAATCTGAGCCGAATTGCATACTAGCATAAAAATTGTGCTCCTTGCGATAGCCAGAATAAGGGTACATCTTTATATGTATACTATTTCCAACAATATTGACGAATAAAGCAAAACAGCTATTATAAAGACCAAATGCTCCTGAAACGCCCCAAGTCTGTTTTTATATGTCTAACATCATTACCACCTGCCTCGATGGTTGCGTCAGAATGTGTATGCCTTAAACATTTGCATGTCTCTGTGTCCATTCTTTCTCTCCTAGAATACCTAATATCTCAGGAGAAAAAATGTCAAGGCCAAACAAGGAACATTACTTGACCCAATAAAATCTTGCAAGCTTCTGAGTAGCTTTAATGTATTATACAAGCCACAACATTTTCATTTCTGTGGTCAATACCAGAGACATCCATACATAACCAGCAGTACGTCATGTATTAGTAAACGTTCTATGTCAAACATACCCAACATTGTAAGTAAGCTATATGAATAAAAGTAAAGGACTGCCATATGATCACAATTTTCATGACGGATCATACGTTTGTATAGTTCTTAGACGTATTGCAGACCAGGTCATCTATCATTTGATATGATAATGTGTTGTGTAATTTTCGTGTCTTTTTTCTTCATCCTTTGGCTGAAAAAAACTGATGGCCTTCAATCTACATGAAAGTCACCGGACGCTACTCATTATACCACGAATATATGAATCTCGTTTCAATTTTAATATCCTTTCCAACTGTCTCGACGGTTGCGTCTGTATGCAACACAATAGAAATTCAGTTATGCAGCTTCCCTCGTAAATTCATCTACAAGGCGAATATTAACTCTACCAGTGCAAACTGAACAATTTTCTATAATTTTTCATTTTATATTGCATTCAAATCCCTGCTAAGCTAAACACATCGTCCACCTTTAAAAGGTGACAGTTTACGTATTGAACAAGTCCAGGCAGAGATAATGTTAAACGCCTGAGATGAAAAACTTTTATTTTACATATAAAGAACAGTGGCCTTTGCATGTCTGGTGGTGTCCATTCTTCCTTTCTTAGAAATCTTCATACCTCAGAAGAAAAATGCCAAGGTCAAACACGAGAAAGAATTTTACTAGGCCCGCAAAAAAACTTTCTTACAAGATTTTATGTAGCTTTAATATACTATACAAGTTACAACATGTTCATTTCTGTGATCATTAAATACCAGAGACATCCGTAGGAAATCAACAGTACCTCATGTATTATTAAAGGTTCTATGTCAAATATTCCCAACATTGTAGGTAGCTACATGATTAAAAACTACCAGATTAATTTATGAGAGTTAGCAAAAATATTACTTCGTTCTGACTGACAGTGGCCTTATTTTGAGAGTGAGTACACAGTAGGCGACTGCCACATGATCACAGTTTTCATGACGGAATATAGTTCTATAGTTCTTAGAAGTACTGCAGATCAAGTTCATTCGATGATTAGTTCACACGTAGCTTAGTATCCTGTGTTTAATTTTCTGTTGAAATGGTAACCAATGGAGACGGTGTACCACTGGAGAAATGTTCGCAGATCGTGCGATATCGAGCAGCAATGTGCTGTATGCATTGGAGACCAGACGTGAAGAATGATGACAGTACACACAAGGACACATTACTGCATCACAGTCTCGATGTCATTATGGAATGAACAGGTTTCTAACTAATCACGTGCGGGGTACTTCTTGATTCAGTAAATAAGGTTTTTGTGGCTTAAGAACCTGTATGAGACATGCACTACCACTGATGCATGCGAGTCCACTATTAAGCCAACACTTCTTGTCGTGGATGTATGACTTATTACATGGTCACCAACCAAAGGTGATGGCATGGAGAGAATCGTAGATAGGATATGGATGATGGCATATTACTTTCAGTTTTAGCCCTATCATTCTTCGTTTTGATACAATGACAGTCCATCCATGTCTTAACTATGTCAAAACTCTCTTGTATGTGATGACTAAGACGTATATCTCATGTATGTCAGATTCATGACTTTGGAAATTAGTGAATCGGTGGGCGTCATCAGCACACAATGGATAATTGGAAAAAAAGGTTGACCCAGATTTCATATGAACAGGGTCAACAAATGGGCCACCAATCAGACCATCAGGTACTCTATACCTCAATGGCCTAGAGTCTAACAACACATATTTGATACACCCCGTAATAGTGATTGTATAGGGAGCAAGTGAATCAATTGAGATCAGTGTTGTGCAATCCACGTAACTGAAATGTGTAAAGACACCTATGATTAAATACATCAAGACTGCAAATATATGTATAGTAATAAACACGCGGGAAAATTTCTAGAACCGTAGTTCTGAAAATTTTCGCACGTGTTTAATTTCCCACAAACTGAATTTTTCTTAAGTTAAAGAATTTAGCGCAATTTAATTTCGTGCAATCCAAAGCCATACAATGTAGTAAAATACAATGCTACTTATTTTTGCGCAATTTAATTTCGCGACTTGGGTGGTAGCCTGAAGGGTACGAAATTAAATCGAGCGCGAAAATATCTAGAACTATGATAAATTAATAGCTCAAACATATTAAAGAAGCGACCGTCGAAACCAAAAGGAGGCTAATAAATGGAACTTTTCAAGCCTTTTGTGAGAGGCATAATTATATATGTGAACGATAGAAAAATAGATCACACATATCTCGAACCGCAATGGACTACATCTTAGAATGACCGGCATGCAAACACAATTCTGCTGAGAATGTCTAGTTTTATCCCTACTGGCAAACAACTATAGTTCTAGTCTTATTTTACAGCCTAAACTGCATTTCTTACACTGAAGCAATTTAACTACAAACCATCAACTGGTGCTCTGACACAGCATACCAAATGTACCAAGAACACACCAGACACTAATTCACGAGTAATACCACAGATCACATTTTTTGTACAAGATTAAAAGTATAGACACATTTGTTTTACATGGATTGTGAAAGAAGTCAAGCATTGACTTATCGAGTCACTCTCCATGGCACAGATGTTAGCGTATACTTCCTACCTTCCTAGATGGCAGTGGGCCCAAACTGTAACCAATGGTGAGGCAAAGCCATTGCTATTAAAGAGTAACTGCTGGTAATACGGAGGCCTAGATTTTGGCGAAGTGCCATGCTAGTCCTAGTAAGATATAATCCTATAATGCCCTATTATATCAGAACATAGCTAGTAGTGCAATTTATTGGTTCTACTGATTCACATAACCTTGATGCAAGCCTCAAAAATAGGTTTCTGTTCCAACTGGAGCTATTTTACTTTGGGGGGGGGGGGGGCGGGGGGCGCCTTCCGCATTAGTATTATTAGCACACTAATCTACCAGGTATCCAGGCAAACACTAAAAACATTGTTGGCTTAAACATAAATTCAACTACCATAATACATAAGTTACATGTAGTACGTTTAGTTGATCTTCACTTAAATAAAAGTGCTTGACATCCTGTAAACTCCTTGATACTCACTGAAAACCAAGAAGTATGAAAGACAGCTCATTCAAAATCCATTATAAGGACCTATATAAATCCTGCTAACCAATACTAATGAACGGTCAAAATCTGAATTATATTATTATGGCAGCAACACCTGTTTTGTGATTAATCAGGATCATACCAGTTTTTCCTGGGCAATTGTTCCCACCTAACTTTATTCCAACAGCATATTACTTCAGTGCACACAGCAATAATTCATCAACTATGAAACAATGGGAACCAAACAAAACACGCCATGCAGAGCACGATAAAGTGATTTTATAATATATATATGAAATTAGTATGTCCATATTTCTTTAATGGTGCCCATCCATTTTCCCTATTTGATTCAGCTTTAGGGCCTAAGCTTTCCCTGGGCAACCTAAAGTGAAGCATGCACGCCATATATACTTCAGTTAATCGAGCATCACAAGTTTAAGTCTAGTGATTCATATACCTATCTTGGGAGTGTATTGTGGACATCACAAGGTGGGAGCAAAATTGGTAAATCATATAGCCCCCTGTTGTGATTGACATATATGTACACTATTAAACAACGAAAATGTAAAATTGTCTACATAACTTACCTCCTGAACATCAAATACCAGCAGCATGATGGGGGGGGGGGTATGAATATAATTACCTGAGCGCCTGGAATGATTGTACATGCATCAGTCCCAGAAATAAACCCTTAAGAAGGAGCTGCTCTGTATGTCTAATCATCTAGCCAAAGGAGATCAGCCAGGTCAGGATTTTCCTGGTCAACATGGCAGCAGTACCAAAGATAGGTCATACAGTTCTATGAGGCTAACATGTAGCCCTATGCTGGGATCACCTGTTAAATGCTAAGGCTGTCTCAACTGACCACACCCACACACTTCACGTGCACTAAACTTGACACAAGCCTGCGCAAAGAGCATGGGGAAGTTCCAGGGGACGAAAAGCTATAATCAACGCGAAGGAGTCTTCTATGCTTGAAAAAGGATTTATCCCATCATGCAACGCAATCATGTCGCACAGGTAGTGCTTGGCAAAAGTTGTGGAGTAGTGCCCATTGCAAGATTGCAAAGTGTGACAATAGCCATATCAAAAAGAGTTCACCAATAAGCATAATTGCGATTGATTACAGCGACCTGTTTGAAAACAGTAGGCCTGCCCAACACAAGTTTCGTAGGCCTAAATGATAGTGTACTTAACCCGAGTGTTTGTGTACACCACCTTTCAAGAACCTGTGTTTCTCCAGAATTGTTATTTTTTGGATTTATATCGGAGAGGGAAGAGGAAAAACATCTGAACCTTAGAACCATCAATGCTAGAAGTGCTCCGACAAAGGGCTTTTGTTCTTCCTTCTCGGGAATCAACCATGCATATAGCACAGATGTTAAATCGACGAAGGGCTGTTAAGGGATTTTTTAAGTCATTTGGTTCTTTGCGAAGAAGCCCAAGTGAGGTCTGAAGAGTTGTCCGGGCACAGTCATTGGATTCGGTCAGGTGCTAAAGCTTGGACGTCACCTGTAGCCCCAAAGACAAGTATCAATAGAAACTTTAATTAACATAGCTTTACTTTACATGGGTCCGCTAGGTGCTAAAAAGACCACCTCTTCATCATGTTATTGAGCTGCAGGAGGTACCACCTAAGTAGCTTCTGCTTACTATCCGGTCTATCCATGTAAAAAGATGTCATTAGCATCAACATGTAAGATTTTAAATCCAGTTCATAGACCACTATTTACAAATCCCAACATCATACATAGTTTCCAAAACTAGAATTTCTAACAGTATGGAACATGCACCAAACACAGGCTCAAGTAGCGAGGGAGAGACGCATTCAAATTAGACAGTTATATCCAGGTAAATGCAATTGCTCGCGTATTTCTTGGTATCCATACTTTTCCATTACTTAAACTTCTACGGTGGCATATGCTATTAATTTCAAGGTACATAGCATGAGTTTTAATTGTGTACAAACGTTGTCAGGTGCACAATATGAAGAAATAAAATGTGCTTATATCTGAGGGAAAAGTATTATTACCAACGTTTTGACAATAAGGTAATTGAGGCAAGGGTGCATGTTTTGTTAGCCTTGATACTAACAGGCGGACATAGGGTGGACTTGCTCTGTGGCAGAAAATGAACCTTAGTGACATAGTCATGCTGTGCCGAGTTGCCTGTATGGGCAACAGAGCCCATTCATTCATAACATATTCATCCTGTACAATGAGACGTCATCAAATCTTGATTTTAAGTATGTCCACATTCTTGATGACGTAAAAAGGACCATGACGTAAAAAGGACCATGCTTATTGTCTTTTTTCTGGAGCAGTCTCCTGCCCCCTGATTACTTTAGTCTGAAGCGATCGCCTCGAAATATCTGACATACCTTGGGCCTTTTGCAATTTTCTTTTGTTTTTTGAAACGTCTCCAGAAAATTGTGTTGTCACAGACATCATTTGGTTTAAAAGTTTTGACATTTAAATTTGTTATTTGTGCTTTTATGTATAAAATCGAAGCTTGACTACATAGCACTAGCACAACAAGGTAGTCAGACTTTGCTTTTTAGTGCTGATGCTTGAAGGCACATTTCGGATGGGAATTATTGATAGCATGGGATGCTTTGGTGGTATAATGCTATCACAAGGTGGAATATTACTTTGTGCGAAAGCACCATAGGCTATACAGAATATATTGGCGTGTTTGCTTGCGCACCATTTTGTATCAGGGATGGTTGAATGCATAATGACTGCGCGCATCTCTGTGCATGTATGTTGGTTAGATTGCTTGCTGTTATGGGTCCGGTATCCGTCACGGGTACCCGGGTAATAAATTACCCGACAGTCGGATACCCAGGCAGTAAAAATCAATACAAGTTAATGCCCTGCAATATTGCGTTTGGCTATAATATGAACTTAAGCATATACAGGTTCATTTTATTAAATCAACCTAAGGTTGATCAAGTACTTAATTTATTGACCCAGGGTTAAAATCTGGATTAAATTAAGATCGATTTAATAAAACGAAGAATTAATTTCAAAGTTTATGTTACAGCCGAGAACATAGATAGATTAATCCTGCAAGTTTAGATCAAACATAAGGCCAACAATTTCAGGTCCAAAGGCAGGTTGACTCTCATTTTTTTAAAAATTACAATTAGGGACCATAATAAGCTCTTTGTGACTGTAGCTGCAGGTGAATTGCTGATTTTCGAATAGTTACAAGTTACATGATTAAAATAAAAATTTCTGGTGCTGTGTAGACCTGTAATGCTCACAGTGAGTGTTGTTCACATCAGAGATCTGACACGTATATATATATATATATATATATATATATATATATATATATATATATATATATATATATATATATATATATATATATATATATATACATATATATATATATATATATATATATATATATATATATATATATATATATATATATATATATATATATCATGTCTATATTCACCATTATGAGTAATATGCAGGCGACGTCTTGTCATGACTATGAAAGAACACATTAAAATTGCTGTTTTTCACCTTACTGGAATGGCTGTTTGATTGAGTGTTGCCTATGAGTTGACCTTGTTCCCCAACTAATGTATCATTCGGCAACAAGGGAGTGCACTCCGCTTTGCAAGCAAGGCTGGTTGCCCTTCCCAGGCATGAACAGCAAGATCCTGTGCGTCACATTCTATAGATTAGGGATAGGCACGTATGGATGAATATTTGTAGAGCATAAAAATCCTAAATGTGGCATATCATTCATGAGCGTAAATATATTTCTGTGTTGCTGCTCTTGTATATTGCAAGTAATGTATATATATATATATATATATATATATATATATATATATATATATATATATATATATATATATATATATACACATATAAAAGCGCGTGTGTGTGTTGTATATACTCAAATATCACTTGACCCCGTCTGTTGAAACATTGACTCAGGGTTGGCTGCGAAGTAGAGGTTTATGGTTTGGAAACTTCCAAAGTGACGAGTAGGTGTCACCATGTGGTTTGTTTAACATTTCTGGTGCAGGACGCACACTGATGCAGTACTTATTAGGAATTCCGTCGGTTTGTACAGGTGGTCCCACTGCAACTGTTTATTTTACAAAATATAATGCCCCAGTTTATTTCTGCTTCAATTATACACTGGCAGGTGGTTCAACTAAGATAAGCTATCCAGCTAGAAAGGGTACATACTGGTTCCGGGGTAAATCGAATTGTTCTTAAATGAACTTGTACTGTACTAATTTAGTAATTATGTTTGCTTTGACAAGTATTTTTTATTCATAATGAAGCTCTGTATTTATAAGCAAAACTTCACTCAATAAGCTAACTCATCAATGCCACGTTCATCTTTATTCATGAGTTTGTGGGTTGTCTTTGCATGAATATCTAGCTTAGGAAAGGAGCCGCTACTCAAAGAGATAAGTTCTGGTACAGGCTCCAAATTTGGACAAGAGTTCTTCCGTACGTATATAGGTTAGACAGTGACAGGATAGCTTATGGAGAGTAAAGAGTGAGGACTCTGAAATATGGCAATGACCACTAGGAGGTATCTCGGGACAAAAAGACACAAATACAAAGCGGCAAAAAACTGTGAAACAAGTTTTTTTTGAGCTAATCACATGAGACGTGGTTAAGATTTGTATCGGTGTACCACTATATGTAAAATAATTTGTACTCTTCAATTCTAAACGCACGTTTGTTAAGTTATCCTGTTTGGCTTCCAGGAAATAAACCACATACAGTGTGAAACCTGTACCCTAAGGTTTCATATATTTAGTCGGAACAAAGCTTTGATGTTGCCTTTTCATTTTTTTTCAAAAGACAACACAAAGCTACACAGAGCATATGTGCAATTGAAGTATGTAAATTTCTCTGCACCATTATGATGTATTGTTATTAATGCAAATTTCTGCAAGTCCTTAAATTAAGAAAAAATCGCTCTCCATTTTGGCCTATAATAGATGTGTTTCTTGATAACCAGTATCAATAAGACATATCTCCATAATGTTTTGGTTGTCTAGCGTACTTTTTCGACAATTTCGGTCCCCAGTATGCACCAAAAATAGCCATTTTCACTTATATTTTGCAATATTTCATACGTTGGGAGAGGGGAAAACCCCACCCCGTGCGCTCCTCTGGCTCAATTATTACATTACCTCGCAACCCCCCTTAGGACCCCCCCCCCCATAAATATCTGGTTGTGCCCTTGCTTGCACATATTGAGCTCGTGGTTTTATGCACTACAGCTAATTATAAGGGTTCTAAAATATGTTTAATGGGTTTGTCAATATATATATATACATATACATATATATATATACATATATATATATATATATATATATATATGTGTGTATATATATATACATATATATATATGGGGTCTACCGTATGATTCGTAATTGTAGAGCAACCCCACTTTTGCAAATTTGGAAGATAAGCAAAATGGGCCAGTTGCATTGCCATAAGAATTTATACTTTTGACGACTTGATATTATTGAGAGCGGGTTTTTAGCCTGTACATTGAGGACAAGCAGTCATCATAATAAGAGCAGTTGTCAATTTCAATTTCTGAAAGCTCTTACTTTAATTTCTTAGGCTTGTTAACGGATGAAATACTAAATTGGTGGTCGCATATTATGACCAAACTTTCAAAATTAATAGGAATCTTTAAAAAGCTTCACAGTTAATTACCAAAAAATGCTCAACCGTTGACTTTGCCATACTCATCCAGGCTAGGAGCTTCACAGGTGACCCATTACTAAACGTCAAAATTCAGTTAGTCACCTAAATGCCATACAACATAAACTCAAATAAATATCCATTTTGTAAAACTGTTGAAAGGTCAAGATCTCCTGATACTAAAAGCTCTGAAACTTAACTTCAAATAAACACAAAACAAGTCGTCAGAACTTTATACTGAAATATTCCCATTCTCGCAAATGACTTATCCTTGGAGAACAAGGTTTAGCCATACACTACCACTTTCCATTCCAAAAAGGAGCCTCCTACTGTGTCAGATATTTCATATCACGCCTCCTTAAAAAGACCCCCGCCATGTGTTACAGACAAATTTTATACCCACGCATTTTCCTTTTTTTTTGTTCAAAATACACCATATTATATTTCATCGGTCAGTAGTTTGAAACTTGCATCATTAAAATTGAAAATACAGTAATTAATCATTCCTTATAAGAGTTTTCTTACGCTGATTTCATCAACGTGAAAAAAAAATATTAAGGGGCCTCAGTTGTGTTGCTGAATTCAGGTTAAGTTCGACAAAATATTCTTATGCGGTAATTAACATTGTTTGGCAAAATACCTGTTGAAAATTTCACATTTGCCCACATTACTGAAATTTACAGTATCATTTTAAAGAAGCGGATGGAGGGATTGGTGAAGCTTGGAGCCAGTAAACTTATACTGAAATTCCACCATTTTGGGGGCGTTATATCTTTGTTCATCGCAGATTTTGGAAAAGTATGACTTCATTGAGCAGCGACGGAGATTAACAGCTACGTTACGTTTGCGCTTTAAAAGGTGTGAAGTCGTTGCAGGATAAGAGTATCAAAGAATGTAAACGGTCGCATTTTGCTACTGTGACTGTTGAAACGTTACCATGCGCGATCCCTATGTTTACGTAACTGTTTTATCTTACAGGTGACCCATAGCTTACCTTTTAGTCTGAACAGAATATCACGCGAAGAGATAAATTGATTGCAGAGATCAGTAAAGAGATTTGTCGAGTAAGACGCCATATCATTGATGTGACCAACTGTTTCAAAACCTGGACCAAATGGAACATTAAGGGCAGCATTATTTAAGGTTTCAAAGGCGGACAAAAAAATGACATTTTATCCTGTAAAAGATGAAATTTACGGTTGCTGATTCGTTCAAAAATACGAGTGAATTCCCCGTATTCCCTCTTGGTTATCCTTCCTGATCACCAAACAGGTATACAATTTCTGTAAACCTGTTTGGTGATCTGCAGAAAAGTCACTCAAAACTAAACACAAATTGTGGAGAACTGATGCCTGCCAGTCAAGAAAACAAAAACCAAAACAAAAACAGAAATTTTGTTCGGGAAATCAAGAACAGCACTAGAGTAACTTTTTCATGTCCTTGGATAATATAATTACAGGTGCGTATGCTACCTTACCAAAAAAGGTGTAAGATTTAAACCTTGAGCATGATCATTTAGACAATAAAGTGTGTACATAAGGATAAGTGCTTACGTGTTTGAAATCCTTACGTGGTTAATCCGATGATAGGAAAGAAATGCATCTCTTATAGATCTCCAAATCCGTCTTGTCAAAGATTTGGAATACGAGACCTTGACCGTGATTGGTTAACTAATGATTGCACTCACAAACAAATAATCTACCATCTTTTGACCAACATGAATGGATCAAGTTGTCGCTCTTTAATCCCAGAGCGATGAACATTATGCTTGCGCCTCGGTTAGTCAAATCTTTGAAGATAAAGACATCAGTACCCCGCTGATTGGCCGAGGTTTGTTTGGCACCCGTTAAGGTGGAGGATCTGAGGTCAGCACCTTCGGATACCCTGTAATCACTTTTTCATATTTGGATAGTTTGATACTTAAACTACACGTTCACCAAAACTCAGATGCGTGAAATTTATATGAAAAAAAAAAAATCTCAAAAATGTTGTTTACATTGAAAAGTTTAAGCAGTGCCCGGCACATGGGTCTGTCTGCATGGGCATTATAATGACCCATGTCATTGTTTGCACAGTTATTAGCCCATGACTCCTGAAAACCAATTGAGCTATTGGCAAGGGTTACTCACAGGAAACCATTAGCCTTGGAGAGAAGAATGTGCCAGTTCAGACCAAATTACCATTGTTCTAATTACTTTGAAATTCTCTATTAATGTAAAAACAAATTTGCACAATCCCCTTACTAGTCCCCAAGTATTGAAAACCGCATGTGAACCCACACCCAAACAAGTCAAGTGTGGTGTTCCCAAGTTAAAAAAGTCGAGATTTAAGCCACAATATATACTTTTCTTAAATGACAAGATCACAGAGGTTAAGCTACAAGTTTAATTCACACAATAATTAAAACACAGGACAGAAAAATTGAGTATGTATCATATTACAGTCATAAATACGTAAGAAATGGCAACTTTTCCTTTAAATGCGATTTCTCGGAACTGTTTTTTGCTCAACCTCTGCAATTTGTATCACGCCTCACAAACGTAGGGATGCCCTATCACATTAAAATCAACGGACATCAAAAAAAAAAATAACATATCCAGGAGCAGTTCCCAGGATTTTTCTTCTAACAACCCCTTCCATAAAAGAAAATAAACAACCTGTCAAGACTAAATTAAAAATGTTCTAATTTTTTATTTATGCTATTTCAAGAGTAACCATTGAATTCGATCCTGGACATGGATATGTATTTGATTTTTTTTCTGATTTCAACTTGAAACAAAAAAATGTGCGACTTCTGCGCGGAAAATGTGAAAATCCTACCAAGTCAGAAAGAATGCTAAAAAATCTCAAAAAATTCCAATCCTGCAAAAAAATACCTACGGATACAAATCTATGGATCTACAGAAATCAAAAAAATATACATAGGTTTAGTGTACTTGTGAATAAAATAAATGGGAAATATTGATCCAAATTTGCCAGTCTCACTGCGCACTAGCTTCACAGCTTCCGCCTTAAAGGGGAACATCAGCGACAGTTTTTACTTTGTTTTGTCATTAATGGTCAATATAGGTGTTCATTTGACAAGGTTTCAACATTTTTTCTCAAACAGGTGTTTAATTAGGGCTATTTTATATTTCCAGCAGGTGTTCTGATCTGTGATGTTGCCTGCGATACCATTTCTATATAATACACAAACCTTGAGGGGGCACCAAGCTGAGATACATAACATTAGCAGGCATATCACAATGATTTGTGTGCTCTGTTAATCATCGTCTTTGATCTTATCAGTGTGGTATGCCGTTTCAGTAATTAAATACACAACCCCACGAGCTGTTAGCTTGTGTGTATTGATTTCTGCATTTTTCTTTCCTTATTCATCTGTATTAAATCAGTAAATATCTTAGTTCAGTAAATTTGATTATATTTATACACACCGCTTCATCAATAGTTGAAGTGAAATATGTGTACTTGGCCAGGTTTCCATGTTTCTTTGTCCGAGTTTCACTCCTGTCATTGTATTCGCTGTAGCTGTTAGTCCAGGTGATATCACTACCCCTCATTTACATATCAAAGAAAACTTGATATCTGCCTGTCCAGTTGGGGAAAGGTTTGTATTGCATGATATGGGTTCACATCTATTATATAAAACAACTCAAAAAGTGTAAATTATCACTGCAGTGCCCCTTTAATTTCCCTACCCTGTGTGACCTATTTCATTTGGGTTCAAAGGCACATTTAACTTGCGGGCTATGTCCAGGGCGATAGTATCTGTGCTCTCACCATCTTTCCCAGTGTCTCTGGTCCACAAGCGACCAGCGTTTTGGCGACCGTATTGCTCTAATACGTCCTGGCCGTTTCTCAGCTCCGTGACCTTTTTTCCATTACAATCAATCAATTTGAAATTTATCGTCAGAAATCAACTTAGGTTTCATTCCATGTGTTTAATAATACCTATTTTTTTTAAACTTGATCGAAATTTTTACAAAAATCATTATTCCAAGTATGGTTTTCATCACCAGGTTATCCCACGAAATTAACTACATTCATTCTCTAAATAGGTATATCTGCAATTTTAAAAGTACAGCTCAATCTTAATCATGTCTGTGTGTCAACATAGATATTGTTTCTTTCTTTCTTTCTTTCTTTCTTTCTTTCTTTCTTTCTTTCTTTCTTTCTTTCTTTCTCTCTCTTTCTCTTTGTTTCTTTCTTTCTTTGTCTTTCTTTCGTTCTCTCTTTTTTCCTTCTCACTTTCTTTTTTACCAGCAATTTTGTCCGACAGTTTTCTCGGACGCCATTACACCTGAAACTCCAAACCTGCCATGATTATAGCTAAAGACATGAAGTCATATCATTTTATTAACAAAAGTAAAGATTGTGAAAATTATGCATATTAGGCCCTTTTGGAAATTTAAGTCTTGAATATCTCTAAAACTATTATAGGTGCAGGTAACCAATCCAACTTCAATTTATAGGTTTGTAACACTGCACATTTTTGTATTTTTGTCACCCAATTTTGACCATGCTGTACTCAGATTGTAGCTATTGCAACATTGTATATTTTTGTTATTTACATGTAACCTATAAAGGTCAAAGTTTAAAGCCATTTGGACCTTTGAACTTTTCATCCAGCCCTAACTCTGTCAATTTTCATAACATTTTGACTATTTTCGTCCCAAATTGTAGGTATTACAACACTACATATTGTTGTAATTTGCATGTAACCTCTAAAGGTCAAGGTCATTTGGACCTTCAAAAGGTCCATCCAGCCATAACTTGGTCAATTTTTCTCCAATTTAAATCATGTTGGACCTGACTTGTAGGCATTACAACACTGCATATTTTTGTGATGAATATGTTACCATTAAAAGTCAAGGTCATTTGGGCCTTTGAAAGCTCCTTCAGGCCATAAATTAGTAAATTTTCATCCAATTTTAATTATGTTGGACTCAACTTGTAGGTATTGCAACTCTGCACATTTTTTTGTATTTTACATGTGACCTCTGAAAGTGAAAGATCAAGGTCATTGAACTTTTGAAATGTTCTTCTTGCCACAACTTGGCCACCATCCATCCTTTTCAGTCAGGTCGGGCTCAAATTGTGGGCATTTTAACACCGCGCTGGTTTTTTTTTTTTTTGGGGGGGGGGGAGGAGGATTGTTGGCTTTTTTTTTCTTTTCTTTTTTTTTGCGGTTTTTTTAGGGGGGGGTAATTTACACATCAGCTCTAGGGGTCAAAGGTCAAGGTCAATTGGACCAGTGAAATTTGCATCCAGTCATATTTAAATCTTTTGAAGGCATACAGGCAGATTTGATTTGAAAAAAATCTTCCTATTTATTTGTTGTTTGTGTTTTCCTTTTTCTGTCTTGAGAATTTCTGTTTCAGTACAGATTTCACGCAACAGGCGTTCCCACACATATAATGTAGGGATGGAGTTCAGACAAATTTTCTTCATTTGCAGAATTTAACTAAAACCTATCGGAAGAGAGTTTTTTTTTTTTTTTTAAATTTGTAGTTACTATATTTGGAGCTGCTATAAGCATAATCATCCGAATGTCCAGTGTGAAGAATAGATAATTGGTATACGAATTGGCACATTTGACCCCGCTGTGCGTTACTACAATTCGGAAATTCAGACATGAAAAAGGGTATTGTGCTCCGTCGCTCTCAATCAGGCTGTGTTCCACTGCTGTGAATGAGTTCTGCATCCGCGGGTCGTGAATCCACATCAGTTAATTTTAGAACACGGTATCCAAGGATCAGTCAATAACAGGACCACATGAATCCACGGTCCGCTGCGCTTGGAAAACTGACACTTGGACGATTTTGGAACATACTGCATGATCGAAGTCCTTCTGTACTGCACAGATTGACATAAAGTGATATACTGTGTATCTACCTTTGAAAAAATGAGATCGCTTTATTCCGTATTGGTATTTGCCATTGTTCTCCAAGGTAAGAGAATTGAGATTTTCTATGAATCTATCCTATAATTATGCAATAGTTGCTTATAAATATACAGTTTGTTGTTGCACCTGAGCCTGTGGTTGTCAAGCGCAAAGTGCCAACGCCGCTGATACGATGAGAGAAACGAAAGATGTGGATTTGAGGGGGTAGGAACGCGGCGAGCGAGGAATCTCTGTATTCGATATTCAATAAAATTTTCACCTCTGCTCATTCGATGAAACAACGTGAGCGGACATCTTTATCATGACCATATCATTAACGAAGCACTCCCCTCTGACAATTCGGGTAGGGGTGGGTGGATGGGGGTCAAGACCAGAGTTGAGCAACCTCCATCCCATTGTCCAACCCTGCTGCAGTTTGAGGGCTCTTCAAGTTGGCGGACAATAACTATGGCAGTTATTTATCTAAAGACAATTAGAAGAAAATATTCACGCTGTATTCGACACATTTTTTTACTTGTTATTTATTTATTTATTTATTTATTTATTTATTTATTTATTTATTTATTTATTTATTCATTCATTTATTGATTTATTCTTGGCCATTTACCATGAGGGATTCGATAACGCTAAATTAACGTTAATTCCTTGTTCGAAATAAAATAAAATAACGATAAAACTTTGGTGAAAACATTAAAGCAAACGAATTATTACCATTTTGCTGCTGAGGGAACATGACATTGCTTTACAGATTGTGAAAAGAGAATAGTGAAGACTTCATTGATTAGGTGCAAATCGGTCAAGCGAGCAGGTAATAAGAATGCAAGCACGACCCAAGCTAACCTTTCTGAACTGTGGAAAGCTTATGAAACACCTGCTTGAACCCATTTAAGGTCAAGGCTATTTCTGAATCCAGTCGCTTTTTCTGTTCTCTGAATTCACATCTGTGGTCTTGCAAGTAACTAGTCCTTTTTGGCTGTGTACTTTACATATCAATGACAGCTACCGCGTATACAAAGGTTTAGGGTGGTTACGGTTATGGGTGGGACGTGGATGGTGTAGAAAGGCGATACATTGGCAATCATTATCTCTTTGCACACACAAATTGGTTTCCAATTACTTAGAGCAACCTGGTTGTTTATTGTCATTATGTACGGTGCAGGGTGCAGAAAGGCAGCACCCAACAGCACTGTTACATAGCATTGTGTGGCTTGCATACAATGTGAATACTATATTATATGTATATCATCAATACGCATATGTATATGCAATGTTTGATAGAAATCCAGCTTTTTGAGGACTCAGCAAATCTGACATATGACAATAATCAGGTCCGCAGCCAGAGGGATGTCGGTGGTGTCTATAGACACCAGCACCAACGCCACAAGGTCAAATAGCACCCCCACACCCGCGCCAAAAAAGAAATCAAATAAAACAAGACACCGACAACAACAAATAAAAAAGTAAGGAAGAGGGAGGTTATATCTTTAATACATGTCTACAAAAATAATTATTCTCTACACAAGGTTTCAACAATGATTTATTCAACAAAGAGCTCACTAGTTATCCTGATTTGACTATAATACTCTAAAGAACGAAAAAATCAATCACAATTGTCACATTTTTTCAATATATCAAAATCTTTGTACGGTCCATGTTCGCATAACACTGTTCCTATTGAAAAGCATACTATTGATGGTAAAAATATCCCAGCAATGAAAAAAAGAATTGTAGGATCGTTTAACTTGCTTTCAAATGTTTTTCTTGCACATTTATTTCATTTATTGTCGTTTTCTTAATACATCAAACCCAGCGTAAGAAATTATCTTTAAGCAAGAACTGAATGAGTGACGTTCTTTTATTGAAGAAATGAAAAAGACTTGTTTCACATTCTATATTTGTTATGTCAAAACTTGGTTCCTCGATATTAGACCTTTCAGTTTTATGTCGAAACTTGGTTCAGCAATACTGGATCCTTTTAACTTTAATTTGTCCAATATTGGACATTTTCAGTTTGTTTAGAGCAACTTCAGGTCTACATTTGATAGCGTCACTTTCAAAGGATCATCATAATTTGTATGACTGAAAGCCCGGTATAAAGAAAAAATTTTAATTGAAAATCAACAAATATAACAATGAATAAAGTAAAACAAAAAATGAAAAAGGGGAAAGAAAGCACACAGAAATAAGTAAACAAGACTGGATATCCCGATAAAAAGCTAAAGCATTTAAATTTAAAATGTGCATTATTTTTGCCTATTATATTATATTGATTGGTTGCTTTTTTTAAGTCTCTCCGACCTCATGAAGTTAAAAATCCACATAAATATAAGCAAAGGATACATAATTGCAAAGGCCATCATCAACAGATCATAAATGAGATAAGATTACGACCGTTTCCTTTTTATTGGTGACAAAAATCTCCTTTTACGTGAAATTACAATGTGACAAAAGTAGGTCACAAATTAAATTGTCTGGGTCATGGTGATACAATTACGTAAAAATGTATTACACTTCATGTCCGGGCTGTAATTCTCACATTCATTTCGACTTAAAGGTGTGTCTTGAAAACAAAAAGCAGTTCCTCAGGTCAAGTCTTATGGTTACAGTGATACACACATGTGAAACTATATTACACTCCATGCCAGGGCTGTAATTCTATACGTTGTTCTTTGACTTAGAGTCATAAAACTTTACACATCTGTGTATCTGGACACAGGAGTGTGTCCTACGTAAAGGTAGGTCACTAGGTCATGTATCTAGGTCACAGTGACATCATTTTAAAATTATGTTTGGGCTATAATTAATTTATCATTTAACTTCATCTCATGAGCATCACATAAATGTACCATATATCTTGAGCTAAAGGTGTTCCATGAAACAAAAGTAGGTCAATGGGTCAATTATCTGGGTCTCAGCTATCGAGTCCGGGCTATAATTCACTGTTACTTCAACTTACATAAATGAAACTTTACACAAATGTGCATCTGGACATAAGAGTGTGTGATGTACCTAAAGTGGGTCAGCAGGTCAAGCTAGGGCACGTTACATAATCTTGGAAAATCGTGACCGGGCTATAATTTCTTTACTATGAACGGTTAATGAAACTTTAAAAACAAATGCATCTTATTAAAAGTGTGTTATGCACCAAAGGTAGGGTCACTAGGTCAACTATCTGGGTCACAATCACATACCTTTCTACAATCATGTCCAGGCTAGTATACCTTGACTATTTTTCTTAGTTTCATAAACCTGCACACACACACATTCATCTTGACTTAGAATTGTGTAATAAAACCAAGAAAAGGTTAATAGGTGAAGTACCAGGGTCACAGTGATACATTCATATAAAACTACATCACACTTCACGCCGGGGCTGTAATTCTTTGACTTAGAATCATGAAACTTTTCACAACTGTGTATCTGGGCACGAGAGTGGGCATGCACAAATGCAAGTCACTAGGTCAAGTATCTGGGTCATGATGGTAGCCTATCTCTCTATTTCTCGCTCTCTCTCTATGTATATATATATATATATATATATATATATATATATATATATATATATATATATATATACATACATATGGAAATATGGAAATTACAAATCGACATTGATAGATGACACAAAATATGCACATATATAGATGATAAAAATGTCATACACTCATAACTTGTATACATTTATGGAATATACACATGCATTTTATACATGTCATGAAATACAGGACACACACGCGATATATATATATATATATATATATATATATATATATATATATATATATATATATATATGTATATATATGTGTGTGTGTGTGTGTGTGTGTGTGTGTGTGTGTGTGTGTGTGTGTGTGTGTAATTTTTTATTCGCATTTCCCGTTTATGCGATTTCTAATGATCACCCAGAGCTTCAATCAATCACACTTAAAGCAAATATTATAATTCAGAAACGCATCATTGCCGATCTTTGCAATACTAGCCCTGTTCAAGGTTTTGTAAATATAAGCATCTTTTAGAAAAAAACGTGAAGTCAGCATTTTTTTTGCCGGGGGTTTTGTGTCTCTTTGAATATTTTTCTTTCACTCTTCTGTTGGGCTTTGTTTTGTATTTTTTTAGGGGGGGGGGGGGCGGGGGACTTGTTTTATTCCTTTTTTTTTTGTCTTAAGAATTGTTGTTGCAATACAGATTTCACAGAACAAGCGTTGCTACGCATTTAAAAAAAAAGTAAACGTAAATTAAATATCCATAAAGGCCACCGATTTTGTTAAAAAGGGGCATCTTGTCCTGCCTGTGACAGTGAAATGTCCTTGTGCACTCCGTGATTGATAGGCGTAAAGCCCGCGCTGTGGGGGCGGGGGGTGGGGGAGAGGGGGGGAGAGAGAAATAAATGCGCATGTCGCCGATAAATTTTAGAACGCTGTACCAACGGATGAGTCAGCAGAGTTGGTCCACATAAATCCTTGGTCCCCGGAAAACGGCCACCTGGACTACCTTGGTAAATATTGCATGCTCGAAACCCGTCCGGTAATAAAACACAGATTGACATAAAGTGATAAAGTGTGGGTCTGCTTCAAAAAAAAGCAGTGTTTTTATGCCATGTTGGCGCTGGCCAGTGTTCTCAAATGTAAGATTAGTAAGCTTTTCTATGTTTTAGGCACAATAATGTAATATTTGGTAATAACCATGATTTTTTTTTATACCTCACCCTGTGCATTACAAGCGGCAACAACTGATGCAATGAAG
Organism: Hermodice carunculata; assembly: GCA_964020975.1. Classification (NCBI taxonomy): domain Eukaryota; kingdom Metazoa; phylum Annelida; class Polychaeta; order Eunicida; family Amphinomidae; genus Hermodice; species Hermodice carunculata. Next base: position 487,440 of record OZ026623.1, read on the forward strand.
GAAACGAAAGATGTGAAATTGAGAAAAAACACAGAGACAGGATACGTCGGGGATCGAGGGATCTCGGCATTCGATATTGAATACAATTCTGTGCTCATTCGACGAAACAAGTTAGCCGGACATTTCCATTAATCCCATATCATCAGTGAGGCACTCCCCGTTGACAACCCAATTAGGCCCAGCTCCGGAGTGACAGGACATGAATCTCACGGTCCAACCCAGCCTCAAGTTGGAGGACCATAACTATAACAACCATTTATCAACAGAGAATGATAATAAGAAACCCGCGCTGTATTCAGCATGTTTTTTACTTATTTATTGATCGATAACCTTTCTCTGCTTCTTATTCGAAAAAAAAAGGTTATAGTCAAACTTTAGGAAACGAATTATAGCAAACGGATTATTTACATTTGGGGGGGGATTCTTTTTTATTCATTATTTGTGTGCAGACAGGGCATTTGCTGGACCGACTCTTTAAGGTTGCTACAACGGCCTTCACTTTAAGCGACAAATCGGTCAACCATGTAATGAGTCATGAATGTAAGCATGACCCAAGGAAACTTTCCGTAACTTATGAAACACCTACTAGAACATCAAGGCCAAGGCCATTCCTCAATCAAATCACCTTTTTGTCCTTAGGATTCGAATATCTGATCTTGCCAGTGACTAAGTCTTAGACCTTTTCACTATGCATTTCAGTTATGAGTAACAGCTACACTGCATACACGCTAAAGAGTGAGCCAAATCTATAAAAAAGATGGGTGTGATGTGATTGCTGCAAACAGGCGATACACTGGCAAACATAACCTCTTTACACACAAATTTATCACCAGTAACTTAGAGCAGTCTGGCTATTCATTGTCAATATGTGCGATTCTGGCTGCAGAATGTCAGCATGACATTGTGTGCTTCGAATATTGTGTGGATATTTCGTCTATATTATAAACCAGGGCCCGTATGCATAAAGGTGGTTTAGCTGTGGTTAAGCTTATTCCAGGAAAACAACCATGGTGTAAAGTCTAATCCATATGCATAAAGGTGTTGCAAAGTTACCCCTGGTGTAAAGTTACACCAGGTTTAAGAATCCGTATGCAAAAAGGAAGTATAGCTTAATCCATGGTGTAAATGGCCTTAAACTACCCTAGATCTCTAAACCTGCCAGGGGGATAGTTTAACGGAGGTGTAAGTCCCAGTGGAAGTCTGTTTCCTTGTATACGAGGGACCTGTTATATGTAACGTAAATAATATTAATGCTGTACATTAAGTGAATGTTCATATGTGGTAAAATGTCAAATAGTGACACCAACAGTGCGAAAGATCAGCCCCATTTTACATGCCTTGTGCTGTCAACATTAATAAACAAAATTGTACTGTGTGTACATTAGTCAAACATACCAAATGTACGCATTATCTGAATATTAAATGCGTTTGCTCTACTGCAAATCTACACATGGAAATACTGTAATTACAGAAATCAACACTGTATCCATTACTAGTATGAAAATCAATGACAGTTTGTTTGAAACTAAATATCTTATTGCCTGCAAACCAGACCAAGTTCCGTCTTACTACAGTTAGAAACCATGTGTGTCTTAATCAAATGCATAGAAAAACAAACGTCAATAAATGTTACCCTTCATTGGTCAATGTAGCCGCCCAGGAAAAAAGAGAGATTAAACCTTTCGAATTATATTATTTGGCCTAAAAACTCTGGGAACCTGTGTTATAATAATTACAAAACTCGTTGCCGAAACTTCCTTTAAACTTGAAATCGGTAATAAATTTAGAGTGTGTACATTGAAGGTCCGACCTAAAGTGACTGAATACCTGCAGTGCAACCGTGCAAAAAAAAACAAAAACAAAAAAACAAAAACAAAACAAACAAAACCACGTGACCATGCTCCGCACCCCCTCTACTTACGTCACCCCTTTTTCGTCGCGTAGGCTACTTTATTGCGTAACACATTCAGAAAAAATAATTCCCGCTTTACTTCGAAACGCGGGAATATTTCAATCGTGTTCCATAATACCTAATCCAAGGCCGTTTCGCTGCTGTATATTTCACGGGATAGGCCTGTGTCATGCACTTAAAATTGGGTCACTATGACTTTAACCTTTGACCCCTCATATGATTTTACCTTGACTAGGCCTAATATTCTAAACCTTGCCCCAAGTTAGCTGGAACTTGGTCTCCTTTGCTGACAATAAAATATTTAGTGACTGGTCAGTTATTTTAACAGTTAGATGATATTTATGATGACTTCCACTTATTAAATCAGGCTAAGTTAAAATCGTAGTTTGATTCTATTTCCATTCAAACCAATTTTGCAATGAAAGTAAAAGAATTGTGCCTTCATGTATGCCTTGATCACGCAAGAACAATTTTGCAATAAAGTATTTTGCCTCCAAAGTAGGCCCAGGCTGCGTATTTTGTTTTCTCCAATGGTTTAAACAAATACATATAAACATACATTAAACGTTGTGTTCGAAAGAGGTGAAGTTTGTTTCAGATAAGTAAAATGTTTTTCGTATATTGCATGCGAAAAGTTACTTTTTATAAACATGTGCAAGATGAAGGTTTTCTGGCAAGATTTTGTTAACAAATAAATTTACTCGAATGTTCAATCATTTTTGATTTAAATTTGCCCGCTACCTAGTCTCTATGTCCGACAAAATGCAACTTGATTGTTAAGTTGTGCGTTATATGTCTTTTTAAAGTATAGTTAAGAAAATGGCTTGCACAAGCCGAAACTTCTTGTTGGATTAGAGGTTGAGAAATAGGTCACAGTGACCCAATTTTGGCACACGACAGTCCGCTATTCAAGGAAGTGTCTGCAAGCAAAATTAGGTCAGTGTGAGCCCAAGGGTATAGGAAATATGGCAGAGACTAGGCCCTACGCAAGGACAGACAGACGCGCAGACGGGTCTGACCGAGTTACATACAGTTCATGCAACGTATAAAACACATATTTTGTCTTCACTCATATAACTGATCAAAGCAAACTGTTCGCCAAAATGAATTTCAAATACTTGAACCATAAAATGACCTTGCCTGCGTTGACATATTCTAAAAGTTCGCATACTATTTCTTCTCTAACAATGCTTCTTATGTTATTGCGATATGTGTGACATTTCCTCAGATCTTTTGCAATAATATTAGAATCTTTGCTGTAGAATAAAAACATTTTTAACACTAGAGTCTGCAGTCTACACATTCAACAAACACAAAGAAAAACTAGACATCTTCAATACGAAACATTGACTGAAGGGTTCGCATTAATAAGGCTGCAATTTGCTTCGGGTGGTCTTGTTATGCCACAGTATAACCAGTGCAAATATCTCTTTTCCGGCTCCATAAAGTAAAAATAGCGTATAGAGAACGGATTACTCTCGGCGCCCACAATTATTTTCCTCAGTTATGCATTTTTAGACTTCGCAGAAGAATAATTTACATAGAATTTCCATATTGTTGTCTGTGAAATTAAGGAGCACTTTTGAATGTGTTCTTGGGGCAAGTTCTGGTGACATAGACCACTGTACTGTGCGTCACCCATTCTGCCATCAAATAAACACTTTAAAAGTTTCACAACGAGTATAAAAATAAGAAGAAAAGGTTGGTTTTCAATAGGAATGTGGTCCATTATGATGTGCATCTATGAAAAAAAATTGGGGAAGCTGCGTTGGATCCTTCTTGAGATATCATGATAACGTTGTCCACATGTGCACCACTCAGACGGCCTTAAAGATAAATACTTTTAAGTTCCATAAGAAGTTTATAAATACAAAGAGGACGCTAGTTGTAAATTGGAACCTGGTCCATCAAAAGATGCATCTCTGACAAAAATTTGGGAAAGCTGTGGTCAATATTTTTGAGATATCGCTGTAACGTCGACAAGACGGACGGACAGACGACGCAGCTGACGACAATACCATCCGGCACTTTATTTGCCGAGGGTAAAAAGTGCGCATACAAACATATGCAAAGTATACATTTGATGAAAGGTCATTCACAAAAGTATATTTTCTGATCAAACGAACTGTTGTTTATGAGACGATTAATTGCAGGATCAGAATTTCTGCCTTTTCCACAATCTACTGACCATTACTTGTTTAAAAATGTCTAACATTGCATATGTCTATTTGACGAATACTTCTTACAATATGCAGCTAACAAAGGGATAGCGCACTTATAACAGTGGGCCATTGATGGACAACGTTCTTTTTTCTCATGCTGCCAATTCCCCTCCTCCTCTTTTTGGCTTTGCTGCCCACGCCTTGTGCAGCCATGGTTGTTGTGACTGGTCTTGAAAAAAGGGGGTTATATGGGGTAGATAGAAATTTTAATGTTCCATTGAAACTCCAGTGATCACTTACATCATCATGTTATCCATAATACAGATATATTTTGAGGATTAAATACACACATATAAGTTTATTGTTTATCATGCACAGATATAAAATCAGTAATATTTCCATTATTGACCACTGTGTGTACACTCAATTTTATTTTGACAAACATAAATCTGAAGCCCCTTGCCCCCCTCGTCACGTAATGAAATCTGTCAATAAAAGGGGACAACAGTCACACGACTGTCCTCACTGTGCTCACATAGGACAGGTCAGCTGGCCATTGTCAGGAAAGGGGGTTAAAATTTGTATCAGGGTCTTCAGTTAAACAGTGGCGTAACTGCCCCATGGATTAGTTACCCCGGGTATAACTACACAAGCTTTTATGCATACCAATTTTCTTACACCATGAACTGAGGGGTAACTAAAACTGTTTTATGTTATACCATGGGTAAGTTACACGTCCTTTATGCATACGGGCCCAGTTGTTTTACTATTAGGAATCCGTTCTGATCACCAATACTATTAGTAACCCCGTGAAGGAGCCCAGCGTTCAGAAATAGACAGCAGTGGAGAGCATCTGTATCTATGATAGAGACACAGATTCCATTCACCAGTGTATATTTATGTAAACACGGCTCCTTCATGGAGTAACGATTTTATTTCCTTATATAAATAGCGAGTGTCAGCAAGTTCTGACCATCAACACATGTATACATATGAGCACATGGCAACCGAAGGTTTAATTCATCTAGCCAACCTATTGTTATTCCTACAGAAGACTGCTCTGTATCCGGTCTATGGATTTGGTTTCTTCATCACCATCCGCTGCGCATGCGCGTTCGGACGGCACCATTGCCTTTTTTATGTATGCTGGGATATTTCCAGCTTATTTAAACCGAAGTCCCAAAATCACCGGGCACTATGGAAATAATGTTTATAATTCATGTTTATTAAGAAAATGTTGTCGACAAAGTGTGATAAATGATAACGATTCCCGATCCCACATTGTTCAAACCGCCCTGGAGCCTGGGTTTAGCAAACACGCTTTAGGGGCTTGTAATGGGTTTCTGTGCAAAAAAAGAAAAAAAGTGGATACGGACCGGTATATCCGTCACGAGGAGCATGTTTTAATCAATGACGTTCCTGTTGCTGCCATAAACGAAATAAATATGAAGATCCCGTGTACCCAATATTTAGACCCACAGTGTGTCATTTGGGAATCCCTTCTTGTTGATGGGGAGCATCCTTCAGGCACTTCCGCGACATTGTTTGGAATTTTTGAGCGGCAGAAAAGGTCATAATATATCAAAGTGAACTCTTTGAAGAAAGTTGCATGATGACCGATATATATTATGTACTTTGGTAATAAAATTTTCTTTATAGAATATCTGAAATTGGGAACATATATACATACATATGCATATATACATACATATATACATATATATACATACATATATATATATATATATATATATATATATATATATATATATATATATTTATACACACATTATGTGAAGATTGCAAATCTAGGGGCAATGATATTTGGTTGAGTAAAGTAGGCATTGTGACCCACTGAACAGACCACGCACCAATACAAGCAGGTCAGATCTGTTGCGAAAATGTTATAATTGTATTGGCAGTGTACCTTACTGGCCAGGTACACACGAGTGAAACCAGTCGAGAATAACAGTATAAACACATTGCAATGTTCGGTCATTTTCCATTGATGTCATTCTGTGGATTTGTCTGTGGAACTTGCAACATGTAGCACAAAAGATATCTTTACCAATGAGAGAAAAATTGAGCTCTCGGTATGTCAAATGCTGAATTAATACAAATCGATGTCAATCAAGGTTGGATTGTCCGACAGTGTAATTGGTAGACTTGCTTCCAAGGCATGAGAGACATGTATGGCAAGTGATTGGCCTGGTATACATGTACATGCCACCCAAAAATGTACAGTTAAATGTTGACAGATGTATAGTATGTAACGCTTTAAGACACCGGTGCCGCACAGCTTCTTAACAGACGATTGAGTCAAAGGAGGCAAGAGGTTGAAATGTAAGTCAACAGATCATCCGGGATTCTCTGTCTCAGAGAGAGCTGCAAGAAGACCAGGGCACTGTATTTCTTGGAACCCACAACATAGAGCTGCAAGGCTATAGTTGGCCATGAAACACCACAACTGGACCAGAGAAATGCGGAAAATGCCATTTTTCCACGAATCACGTTTCAATCCTGACTTTCTAATGTTGGGCATAGGGTGTGGTGTTGAATAAGGTCTGCATCTGGGGGTCGTGAATCCAGATCAGTAAAGTTTAGAACGCGGTTTCCAAGGATGAGTGAATAACAGGACCACTTGAATCCGCGGTTCCCTGCGCTTGGAAAACTGACACTTGGACGATCTTGGTACATACTGCATGATCGAAGTCCTATACAGCACAGCTTGACATACAGTGCTATAGTGTGTATCTGCCTTTGAATAAAATGCGGTATCCTTATTTCGTGAGTATTCTCCAAGGTAAAAAAAATGATATTTTCTATGAATCTAGGCCTATAATTTATGCAATAGTTGCTAATAAATATAAAATTTGTTGTTGCACCGCAACCTGTGGTTGTCAAGCGCAAAGTATCAACGCCGCTGATAAGATAAGAGAAACGAAAGAGGTGAATTTGAGGGGGAAGGAATACCGCATTCGATATTCAATAAAATATTCACCTCTGCTCATACGGTGAAACAACATTAGCGGACATTAACATCATGGCTATATCATAAGTGAGGCACTCCCCTATGACAATTGGGGGGGGGGGGGGAGGGGCGAGAAGAAATTCACGCTGTATTCGACACATTTTTGTACTTGTTTTTTATTTCTTTGTTTGTTTGTTTGTTTTATTTATGTTTTTTTTGGCCATTTTCCATTAGGTACTCTATAACGTTTAATTAACGTCGATTCCCTTGTCGAAAAATGGCAACGATGAAACTTTCGAGCGAACAAATAACTCATAAGGGGGGGGCATAGCTGAAGAGATTGTGAAAAGTTCCACTACGAGCTTCATTGATTAGCTGCAAATCGGTCAACCGTGCAAGGCATCATGTGAGTGACAGCACGACATAAGCTAACCTTTCTGAACTTTCCAAAGCTTATTGAACACCTAGTTAAACTTATTGTAGGTCAAGGATATTCTGCATCCAGTCGCCTTTTTGTTCTTGGAATTCATATCTCTGCTCATGCGAGTGACATGTGATAGTCATAACATGTCACATGACCATTATGCAGCATATTCAACGGGGTCGAAAATTGAGTTGATTGTGATGGCATCATGCACATTCTGACAAGTTATAAATGACTTGTAACAAGGGTGGTAGGAACTGACCATGAAATTCCTTGGTGCGCGGCATTTTGCCCTGCCTTTTGTGCATATGCATGGTGTACTTTGCCGCTCACGTAAGTTGTCACATGCACAGTTTGACTATTTGCTCATGGATTTTCCGCTTTGCAATATGGCTGTCGGAAGAGCAGGTAGTGGAAGCCAAAATGAGATTTAAGTGAGTTGAGCAGTATTCCCACTCGACAGTTAATTTTTCAGAGAAACCTATTGCAGGTAAAAATAGCAAATTGAATACATTTTTGAATTTAATTCCCTTATTATTTTCAGGGTTCATGCTTTACATAGACACTGATTAAGTATTGTAAATTAAGTCATATACATCAACTTACATTATGATGACAGTGATATCATGCTAGATATGACAGACCACTTGGAAACTTCTTGGATAAATAGTTCTGTACTGTTCCAAGTCATGCGGTCATCTGCACAGATTTTGCCGGAACAACACCTCAGTTTGGGCTGTTCAGGGGAAGGCGTCAACAACAACTGTTTCTACAACACACTGCCTGTAGGTCATGCTGCACTGCACAACACTAGCAATGCTATTGTGTGAAAATTGTTCATTATGTGATAAAATCAACACTTTTTCCGGCTCCCTATAGGTCTGTTCCTACCACTCATGTTACCAAGATTCAAGCTGGTCTCGCTCTGTAAAAATATACGGGTGTGACTTGATTGGCATAGAAAGGCGATAGATCGACAGTTGTCATCACTTTATGCACAGGGTGTAGACAGGCAGCACCTAACAACACTGTAGCATGGCATTGTGTGTCTTGGATACAATCTGGATATTATATTATATTTATATCATCAATACGCACATACATATAGGTCCCATGGACTCAATGCTTAGATCCATGATGTGTCATTTTGGAATCCTCCCCCCCCCTTCTTGTCTGCGGGGAGCACACACACATATATATAAATATATAGCTTCAATCAATCACACTGAAAGCAAATACTATAATACAGAAACGCGTCATCGCCGATCTTTGCAATGCTAGCCCTGTTCAAGGTTTTGTTAATATAAGCATCATTTAGAAGACAAAAAACGTGAAGACAGCATTACTTTTTTTTATTTTATTTTTTTTTGGGGGGGGGTGGTTTTGTTCCTTTTATTCGTCTTAGGAATTTTTGTTGCAATACAGATTTCACAGAACAAGCGTTCCCACACATTTAAAAAATGTTAATATAAATTAAATTTCCAGAAAAGCCAAAGATTTTGTGAAAAGCGGCATCTTGTCCTGCCTGTGACAGATATGCCTTTGTGTACTCCGTGATTGACAGGTGTAAAGCCCGCGCTTTGTGGGGAGAAATAATTGCGCATGTCGCCTATAAATTTTAGACCGCTGTATCCATGGATGAGTCAGCAGAGTTGGTCCGCCGCGCTTCGAAAACGGCTACCTGGACTACCTTGGTAAAACTTGCATGATAGAAGTCCGTCCGGTGATAAAACAGAGATTGATATAAAGTGATAAAGTGTGTGCTTCAAAAAAATGCAGTGTCTTTATGCCGTATTGGCGCTGGCCAGTGTTCTCAAAGGTAAGACTATTAAGTTTTTCTATGATCTAGGCTTAATAATGAAATATTTGGTAATAACCAGGCATTTTTTATTTCACCTCACCCTGTGTATAACAAGCGGCAACACCTGATGCAATGAAGGAAAAGAAAGATGTGAAATTGAGGAAAAACACAAAAGACAGGATACGTCGGGGATCGAGGGATCTCGGCATTCCATATTGAATAACAACTCTGTGCTCATTCGACGAAACAAGTGAGCCGGACATTTCCATTATTACCATGTCATCAATCAGGTACTCTCCTTTGACAACTCAATTAAGCCCAACCCTGGAGTGAAAGGACCTCCATCCCACGGTCCAACCTGTCCTCAAGTTGGGGCACAATAACTATAACAATCATTTATCAACAGAGAATGATAATAAGAAATCCACTCTGTATTCAGCTTTTTTTTATTTATCTATTTATTGATAATGTCTCTCTGCTTCCCATTCGAAAAGAAATGTAACGGTCAAACTTCAGTGAACGCGTTATAGCAACCGAACTATTTACATTTGGGGGGGGGGGGGTATTCATTTTCTAATGATTATTCGTGTACAGACGGGGCATTTGCAGGACCGACTGTTTAAGGTTGCTACAACGGGCTTCACTTTTAGGTACAAATCGGTCAACCGTGCAAGGAGTCATGAATGCAAGCATGACCCAACCCAACTTTTCTTAACTTAGGAAAGCTTATGAAACACCTACTAGAACATCAAGGCCAAGGCCACTCCTGAAGCAAGTCACCTTTTTGTCCTCAGAATTCGAATATCTGATCTTGCAAGTGACTAGTCTTACACCTTTTCACTATGCATGTCAGTTATGAGTAACAGCTATACTGCATACAAAGCTAAAGAGTGGGCTAAATCTATGGAAATATGAGTGTGACATTATTGCTGCAAACAGGCGATACACTGGCAAACATAACCTCTTTACACACAAATTTATCACCAGTAACTTAGAGCAGCTCGGCTGTTCATTGTCAATATGTGCGATACTGGCTGCCGAAAATCAGCATGACATTGTGTGCTTTGAGTACAGTGTGGATATATCAACTGGTTTATGGTTTACTACTAGGAATTCGTTCTCATTAGCAATACTATTAGTTACCCCGTGAAAGAGCCCAGCCTTCAGAAATATGCACCAGTGGATAGCATCTGTATCTATGAAACAGATACAGATTTCATTCACCAGTGTATATTTCTGTAAACTGGGCTCCTTCATAGAGTAACAATTTTATTTCCTAATATTAATAGCGAATGTCAGCAAGTTCTTACCATCAACACATGTATACATGTGAATACATGACAACCGAAGGTTTAATTCATCTAGCCAACCTATTGTTATTCCTACAGAAGACTGCTCTGTATCCAGTCTATGGATTTGGTTTCTTCGTTACCATCCGCTGCGCATGCGCGTTTGAACGGTGCCAGTGCCTTTTTAATGCGTGCTGGGATATTTCCAGTTTTATTTAAACCAAAGTCTCAAACTTACCGGGCACTATGGATAAAATGTTAATAATTCATGTCTACTGAAAAAAATGTTGTCGACAAAGTGTGATAAATAATAACGATTCACGAACTCATATTGTTGAAACCTCGCACGTCCGCGGGCCTGGGCTTGGCAAACAGGAGGAAACAGTACCGTGTGCACGAAGGAAGAAATGTGCTTCACCCTCAAAACCACAACGCATCGTCCCCTCCACAACTGATATAAATTACAGTAGCCCAGAAGGCAGGTACGCAAGTTCCCTGGTATAATGCACAAATGAAAAGTTAATGGCTTGAGAGAAGTAAATACACATACATGTAGATATATAAAGCCAATTGCATTCATTACGGCACAGATGAAACCAGTACACGCGAGTTACGATGTCAGAGCACAGGCAACAATCGGTAAGGCCGCATGAACTCCTAAATGTACTATAAATAGAACAGAGGAATATCCATAGCGTGAGAATTTGTAAAATTTTAGATTACAGTATGAGCTGGGAGCTGAAAAAGAAACTCTTTCCACCGCCAGCACCACCACCACCACCCCACCTCACGGACCTTAGCACCACGGGAAATATAATAAGGTGTGCTAATCACACTCAGCATTGTGGGCAGCCAGCTGATCGTTGATCAGGTCAGAGAGTTTAGCTGTAACATATACATCAGTCAGCATGCTGTCAGTCAAGTTCCAGCACTGTCGTTGAGGCTTTCAACACAGAAATACATTCTCAATACTCGGACAGAGATATCAGATAATAAATGATCAAGTGAGATTTTACACTAACTACAATATTTCCTACATCATATCCGACATGCATCGTCATCGATGCACACGCATCGATAAGCATTTTACAAGGATGACAAAAAGTTCCTGGTTAGATATAATGATTGAACTGCCCGGTGATTAATATGACAGATCATAAGATCCAAGGTCAGAGGCATGTTTACTGGATAACAAAGTGACCATAGCAGACAACAAAATATTGGGAACATTGCATGACATGTATAACATGCTTAAGCAAAATGAAAAACACCAGCTTTACCAAAGGAGGGGACAGAGTAAATTTCGCAATGCTCGCCAAGTGAACATGGAGTGGGTTGGGTGCAGCGAATTATAGATATAAACAACATTGACTCGCAGCTGTTAACATGCTCTTGCAAAGTCAATGTCTTTGGAATTTTTAAACCCAAATTTAACTGTTTTACAAATTAAATACAAAATAATAATTATAATAATAATAATAATAATAATAATAATAATAATAATAATAATAATAATAATCATCATCATCATCATCATCATTATTATTGTTGTTATCATCATCATCATCATCATCATCATCATCATCATTATTATTATTATTATTATTGTCATCATCATCATCATCATCATCATCATCATCATCATCATCATCATCATCATCATCATCATCATCATTATTATTATTATTATTATTATTATTATTATTATTATTATTATTATTATTATTATTATTATTATTATTATTCAGCCAAGATAACCACCTAAATCATGTGACAAGAGAACAATAGGCTAGTACGCGTTAGAAGGAAGAAACGGATTCCTCCTCCATGCCGCAACAGTGCATTCGTCTACCTCGCAGCATCTAAATGTGAGGGCCAAAAACAGATTATGGAACAAAGTTTAGGTTCTCATGTTCATCATTTTCAATGGATATGTCATTGTTCACATAATATAATGTTAACAGTTGTTCACTCCTTTGTATTTAAGACATAATATATGAAAAAACACCAGTGGCCCTAAGGTCTTTGGAGAAGTACATTTAACGTTTGGTCACTAATTTAAGATTGCAAAGCATGCTCAATTGTTTGCCACTGATAACCTGTTTATACATGCATTTGGCTGTTGAAGCCAAGGAATTTTAAAACTGTGAATCGAGTGGGATAAGATGGTAATTTATAGGTTTATATATAGACAGTGACGGGATGCAGCGTAGAGAACCCCGAGTCTGATATTTTAAATTTTTAATGACATTGAGAATGCTCCTGTCCGCATAATTATTGGTAAGCACTTATACAGTACATTTTTAATTGACCTTTATTGCTTTTCATACTAATTATGATACATGTATGGGCATACGTCAGTAAATAAATACTCAATCATCAGACATTACATAAGGTTATTTTACATGCTCTTAATGTTGGTCTAAAGCTCTTTATGCTGATACTGTAATTATAAATTTATTGAACTTGGTTTATGAGAAGACTTGGCTATGTGAGAGTTGAAGAAGTAATATACACAGATGTACATACAGTGCACCAGTGGTGCATGTACGGAGTAAAAGTTATAATCATTAAATAATTGTGTAATCTTATAAATTTAAGATACCAGACCATCTGACCACAAATAACTCTTGTTGTCCCCTGTAATATAAAATATATTCTTCTATTGCTATCTTGCTTTTCAAAAACTTTAAAAAAATGCCACCAATAATATTTTCTGTTTGTTACGTAGTTGTTGATGAATATAGAACTTAGCTAACAAGAGACAGTTATTCAATGAGTATTTACACGATGAATTCAAATAACCAAAAATAACAAGTTCTGCTGACAGTGCTATAGTTTCAAGATGATAAATAATGTTCCACCAATCTTGAAAATTGGTCCAGCAGTCTTGAATGTTTTGACATTTCCAAAAAACGATGAAGAATTGTGTCTTAAAGAGTGCAATGATGGCATGACTCAGAATGAACTAACCCCATCTTAAACAATCTACAGTTGGGTGCCAGAAAATCAGGCCATACAGTAATTTAGAATGTTTGTTCTTTTCCTAGTTCTCATTTATGGAAGTGTAAATAGTTGCTCCCGTTCTGAAGATCCAAAAGTTACATTTTAGTTGCCACATGCTGATGCAACTGGAGATAAATATCATTAACATTTGTCAGATTCCAGCAAAATTCCTTCCAACTAATATCACATACAGATTTTAATTTACCTTCAATCTTCAACTTAGGAACAGTTGATGGTCTTGTATTTCTGATTCTGGTAGTACACATTGTATGTTCCCATTAACCAGAAATAGACAGTCGTGAGGCTAAATATTAAAAACAAAAAATTGTTTTCAAATTGTACTGTGTGCAAAGATCATCCTCATTCAAAAATACGCCATCAACATAAATGATGTCACCAACACACTTAATTCCTCGATTGTACCAATGCTTAAAAATACAGTCTTACTGTCAATAGTAACAAATGGATTAGAAATAGGAATTCACTACACATTTCCCACACAGTTATTGGTTCAAAATGTATTTAAGTCCCTCCAAGCATTACGTATATCTATATAGAAAGGTGGTATTTGTTTGTAATTATTTGTATGTACATGACATGAACTGAGTGCGTCTTTGACCTAAAAGGGGCAGGGAGGGTATAAAAGGCTGATGGAACAGCATGGTTTCCATATGGTCCCAATATTTCCACACTTCAGAGCTCTGATCAATTTTGAACTAATATTTGAAATATTTGGAGATATAAGACATGAATGTCCAATTTTTTGTGATGAACTTGTGTCAAAAGCAATACAGTATGCATTTACAAATGCTCAAGGAAAAATGATATAAATTTCTTGAAATATATAGGATTGAAAATTCTTGTAACTGCCAATATTTGAACCTGTTGGGCTGTTTCAACAGCCATCATCCCCGCAACAGGAGATAAACTAGCATAACCACACGTGTTTGTGGTTTTGGGGTAATTGGTTGCATCTGATGGGGCTTGGGGTAGAAGCTCTGGTGGGTGTACCGGGCATCCCATGATGACTGGACATGCAGAATTTTTTTTGGTAAATACTGATACATTATTTTATAAGAAGTCAGTACATGGTTATATTGTGTTATAATGATCATATATAATACATATACTGTAAATTCATGGTCAAGCATATATGAGTCATTGGCCAGAGCAGGTCTCCCTCTGTTTATGAACCCCACTGTGAGTAAACCACATGCCTGATAAGAATTTAATTGGTAGCAGCCTGACACAGACTGGGGTTTAGTTGTTAGCTGCTAACAAGTTTTGCCCCTTTAATATCTGGAATAAACTGTTGAAGGACAAACTTTTCATTTAGCATTTTTGTCATTAAGCAAACGCTTAACCCAATTTAGGTTCAGGGCCACAACTTGAGTTTGAAAATATATCAATTTAAGCTGACCTTTAAGAATACTTTGGTGCATATCTGTATTCTTAACTCTTGGTATAGACTTTTTCCACATGATAGAACATTTTCTTCTACATGGATCACTGAAGCTGGGTAGAGTAATTTGAAACCTGCTAGGCTTTTGGAAACTACATTTTTATTAGTCAGTGATACATTTCGTGTATTCTATATTTTCAACACTTAATCATAGTCATAATATTTTCATCATCATCATGAAAAATAATACCTAGAGTAGTGACCTGTCCATAGACTTGCACAAGTCCCTGGTGCATGTCCCTATTTTCCCATCCCGCGGTCCCACCCAGAAGTGCGATACATTTTCCCCTCCACAAAGTTAACTGAATAATATTATGCCAACTACACGGTGTTATTAAGTAGGTCCTACTATTATTATTATATTTTTTTTTTAACTGTCGACACTGCCGCCGTGTCGGTTTCAACAGTAGCAGCTATTGAGTCCTGGTCAGTTCTAATCCCATTATCATCGCGAGTGGAAAGTGGCCTTCGATGAATGCATGGCTAGTCACTGGCCACTCAAGCGAGACAAAGCTGACCGTCTCCCTCCGGCTGCCGACACCAGGGACTTGTCAAACTTGCACAAGCCCACTCTGGACTGCCATCAATTCGGTGGGAGTGACGTCACAACATCCGGGGTTTTGCGGGCTCTTAGAAGTCAAATCAGTGCCACAACTTTTTTATTTTTGCATTAATGTAAAATGATCCACGTCATGATTTAAGTTTTGTTGAGTAAGACCTCTACATTTCTATGTGGCTCTTTTGTCAATTTAAACAAAAACTCTTGCCCTACACCCTACAATGGAAATATATCGATCTCAATCACGATTTGATCAAAGCGGTCAAACCTGTGTGAATACAATTGCATGGGTACCGGTCCGTGCATTTTTCTTGGTTAGCGTCACGAACGATGGTTCCTCTTTTATTTTTTTCTAAAGATCGGTTGTGTGTTATAATTGCCATTCAACTATAGTGGTTGAGCTTGTTGCTGCAGTAAATAGTCCATAAACACACTTTATCGCAGTTACTGACAAACTGTCAGCATGATAAACACGCGGCAGCGGTATTTTCACCCGAGCCATGTTTACCTGCGGCTGGCGTATTTTACTCTCTTTCCGTGAAAAAATTGGACCCTCTACTCTAATGTACGCAAAGACTGGTACAGTGGTAGTATATGTTGTCATTCTCACCAATTTACAGCGTTAAATTTTGTTCCTTGCTTTAATAAATTGTCCGTAATCGTCACTTGTCACTCTGCCCTCCTTCCCAATTGTATTCTACGAATAAAATATGTTTAAACCACTTGTGTTCACACAAATGTCACCCATCTTTCTAGCCCCAAGGGACCTCCCCTAGCTTAGCAGAGCGAGGGGAGGTCCCTTGGGGCTACCATCTTTCAAGCCAGACTTCACAACACGAGGCAGCGAGTTCTACCGAACGAAACAGCGATAGAAAAACTTTTTGATTAGATAGCGAACACCATGTGATCGATTCTGGGCCCTTGTAGTTTCCGACTAAAATAACGACGCATCTGTTTGAAATAGAAGCAGTTTTGAAGGTGTTCCCGCTAAAATACTTTTGTTTCAGCCAATGGGAGAGCTTGTTGTTAAAATAGACAAGGTTCTGAGCATTCTAACGATATAAACAACCTGGCGCGGAGACAAAAAAAAAATCGAGATAGAGACGATGAAATCACCCTATTTTTGCGCAGTTTTGCAAAGTTACATCATTCAAATTGTCACAAGCAACGACCCGGTCATTGATTTAAATCATCGTAGAAGGAAAATATTCATTTTAACGCCGCTCGAAATAGCCATCGGCAAGAACTGACGTTTCTCTACAATAAAATGTGCATGCTTGCATGTAAATAAACAACAGTCAACACAAGGTTTTTGAGACGGCCTTGAATCTGTCACGTGCTTGACTGCTCATGAATGATTCATAGCAGCGACAAGCCGGCAAGTTTGACAAGTCTCACTGGACGCCCTCCGCCTGACTCGGGCAGTGCAATTAATACTTCATTACACAGTAGCTCAATTAACAGCTTCTGAAGAGGGGTGCGTTATGACCGCTCGCATGTCTGTGTGATAAGAAACACAGTGCAGACCGCCCGGCGCTAATCATCTGGAGTCCGTGTTATCTGGTTATAGACACGTTCCACGCCAATTAGCCAGGTTTGAGGGCCTACCTGTATGGTAACCGAATAACGCTTCGACGTGTGTTTACTTGAAAAATTTATTTTTGCAATTAATTTTATTTTGAATAAAATACGGAAGACAGTCCAGTGAGACTTGAGCAAGTCTAACCTGTCCATTGTTCCAGAAGACTTGTAAATCCCAGTCTTCATCAAAATTCCGGACTCCCAGGCAACATATTATTGTTTTTCTCAAGATTACATTTTTAGCCTGACCATCTTCTTAAGTTATCCAAAAGAGAAAATAGAGTTTTAGCAGAGTGTTTCTTTTCAACAAAACACTTTGTATCATCTTTTAACCGGCTACTTTTACTTCACTCTCTCGAAATTTGAAACCATCGAAATTTCATTTGTCCGTTTCATTATAAACAACGGCTCCACTGCAAGAAAAAGCAAAAAATTGTACAAGGGGACAACTCTGTCTGACACTTCAATACAGGGGGAAGAAATCGGAAATATATCCATGGTTGGTTACACAACTGGATACTTCAGACTACATTACTTGACCCACTTACAAAACACATTACCAAACCCAAGGGTATTAAAAAACTTTATATATCAGGCCACTCAAGGGTGTCAAAAGCCTTCTCAACATCTATCAGGAGAAAATTAATCCAGCCAGATCATGGGTCTTATAAAATTGCATTATACCAGCTATGAGACGAATATGTTCACGTATGACATAACAAGTGTGATCCTCGCTGATCAAATGTGACAATGCCCTTTTAAGTCATAATGCTAGCACCTTGGGTATGATTTTATTGTCTATATGTAACAAGGATAATGGGCGCTAGGTTTAGCCTTTTTAGGAATGAGAGAAATAGCTAGTCTACCCTGATCTACAGACAACTTCACACTTTGATAAGCATGCTGTAAACTACTAAAACTAAATGCTGAATGTCTAGCGAGAAAAAAATTATAAAATTCAGCTGGGAAGCCATCAGATCCAGGACTTCTCTTGTTCTTGAATAAAGAAAGTGATGTAGAACATTCATCTTTACTTAACATGCTGTCAGATTATATTTTGTCCTGGGGTTTCAGTTTAGGCATAGCAGAGTCATTTATATCTTCTTGCATTGAATCATCCCACTTGGGTCGAACTGATGAATATAAGTTCCTCTAAAAGTATTTCTCTTCATCTTTGGTTTTACTGATTTGTACCAAATTATGTTTTATTTGCTTTGTGATACATTTATTTTTGCAATTTTACTTTTCCAAACACATAAAATATTTTGTGTTTTTCTGCCATAATTTTGCTATGGAACGTAGTATAACATCCTTTTTTGTTTGTCATTAATTTCTTCAATTCTTTTTTTTTTCTTCCAAGAGTTTATTCATTTCATCACATGTTGATAACGATTTTAAAGATTAATGCTCTGAATCTTTATGTAGCTCAATTTATTGGGTTCTACTAAAATACGCTTTGCATTTTGACTGTTTTATGCTCATTCCTCTGATTTCACATTTTACAGAGTCCCATATGAGGCCTTTATATGGTGTAGCACCATATTTGTTTTTTCCAGTCATTAATAATATCCGTGACTTTCTGTACATAATCTGCATCCCTTAGTAATGATGTATTAAATTGATCGTTTTCATGATTTTTGTCGGAGAATATACATTAGCAACAATGCACTTTATGTCATCCAATAGAATATCTAGCAAAATAAATCTCCCATTTTGGTCAATAATTTCTTGCTGTACTACAAAATCTAAATTGTTTGGCATCAGAATAGCAACACCTCTACTATTAGGGACACTGTGTGAGCAGAACAGTTTTGCCCCCCCCCCCCCTTCACTGCTCCACATTTTGTCTACCTCGAATGTACTACGTACTACGCGTGTCTTGAAGGAAACAGATCCCATTATATTTCCTTAGCAAATGAAAAATTGATCTCCGCTTAAAGGTGTCAGACAGGCCCCTCAGGTTAAGTGCAGCAACATTAAAGTTAAAAGCCATAAACTTGTCGAGTCGTTTGATAACATGAATACATACTGTTGCTCAAACAACTTATAGTGTCCTTTGGGACTAACGATCTCATAAACTAGTGATTAACTGCTACTGTAAGTTGATTTTGATATGCCACCTGTATGTAAACAACAAAAGAGTATAAAAATTAAAGGGCAGAAGTGTCTGATGTAACTTGGTCTGAACCTTTGCCCTTGAACATAATAAATATTTCATTACTGGGCGAATTGAACACAACATAGATATACCATAGTAACCAACTGTTACCAGGGTACAGCAAGTGATTGGTTAATTGAAATGAGGAACAATTAGAAAAAAACAAGATCTCAGGCTCATTTGTCGAGACTCAACATATCAGTTGAAATGAACGAAGGTGTAATATTTAATGCAGTATCAATCTGGCCTGTGTATGTACCATTGCATCAACCATTAAAGTTGGGTAAAGTGTTTAACTTTACTAATACATGTATTATAAGAATACATTTTTCTAACCCCAAGCCACAATTAATACTCCTCATATAAAATTGACAGACCAAACAAAATAAGTGAAAAGCTTGAGTGCTCTTGAAACCCAGTGGTCAACCATTTTGACAAATTAAAGCTAAGGAGATATCATAAGGTATGAATAAGAGCATCTTCATGGTAAAGTTACCACAAGTGCATGTAGCACTAACTAATAACAAATTTTGCCAGACTATGATAAAATGAAGAACAGTGTTAACAGTAAATTTGCCATGATCAGCCTTTGCTAATAACCAAGCTTAGCCAATAATTTGTTGTAACTCATCTAAATAGTCAAATATCTATGAAAACCGAAACACTTCCAGCCATCCTGAACGTACCTATTGTGACACATCTGGAAGTTTTGTCAGTTATCAAAGATAATGTACATGTGGCACACTCAAAAACAATGACCGCACAGAAGACGTCGACTGGTTATGGTCTCAAAATGTACCCGACCCAAAAGGCAGACAACCAATCAGGCTTCAATATTACTACAATATGCAGGTGAAAGTTGGTTGTCAAACGTATGATAATTTATATGCACGATGCACCTGTCCCCCCCCTCCCTCCACTCCACATCATGCCATATATTCATATATGGCATGAGAAGATGTACATTTGCTAAATCAAGAAGGTATGGTCGACTGCATATAATGTTCTGCATCAGTGTAATCATAACTGTTATGTAATGGCAGTTACCGGCCCCAGTTTACATACAAACAGTAGATTTAATGATGCAGGTAAACACCCAAAGTAGGTTAGGCGGGCAGCAAGTGCTACGTTTCACGCACCCAGCTATTCACACCTCATAAGCACTCTGATATCCATGAAACTGGACTAATACAATACTATCTAAGTATACACTGCACTTCCACACAGATAATTTACTCCGCCAGAAACACCACAATTCGAAAAATACAGTATATATAGAAGTTAAGTCTGCAGTGGCAGAACTAACGGATTCCACCCAAGAGAGCACAGGATAATGATGATCCTCTTGTTTGGCAACATATGACATATATTATAAAATCTTGCCCGAAATTGTGTGTGCAATTGCTTTGAAATTGTTTGGAGGCACCTCTTGGGTACTTTAGATTTTAATTGGTTCGGCAGGTGACAGTGTGACATTTTACCTATATTTTACTTTTTTTTTCGCTTTTTTTTTTCTTCTCTTTTTTGACCTTTTCGCCAAACTGTATAGTGGATTTACTTCAAATGTCATGAAAATGTGCGTGGACTGGATATCCCATTTCTCTCTCTCTCTCTCTCTCTCTCTCTCTCTCTCTCTCTCTCTCTCTCTCTCTCTCTCTCTCTCTCTCTCTCTCTCTCTCTCTCTCTCTCTCTCTCTCTCTCTCTCTCTCTCTCTCTCTCTCTCTCTCTCTCTCTCTCTATCTCTCTCTCTCTCTCTTCTTTCTTTTTTTCCGCCACATGGCGGGACTGTCATTTTCTGCTTTTTAGCTAATTATCAAATTCTGGGCAAAAGTGGTAAAGGTATATATCCGCTTTAGTATTGTACAACAGGGATAGCATCAGGTCTAATATACTGGCTTATAGCTCAGTAATTTTGGATACTTATTCCATGATTACTATGGACATTACTAGAAAAGTACCTTTGGCCTTCCTTTTGGCGTTGTTGTATTTGACCCTGAGTGACCTTGGAAGGTTAACTCATATTGTGGTTTATTTGTCGCCAATGTTGAATAATAGGCCCGTGGTGATTTCTTTTTCATTGAAAAAAGGGGAAGTACTATGGTGTTTGTTTTTCTCTTTGTTTTTGTTTGTTTGTTTGTTTGTTTAAATTTTGATCTGAAATCTTCTCAGAAACTCCTTGACCAAAAGCATCGACACTGCATATATTTATATGGAATCCCAAAGTTTATATTTTGGCCTCCTGGCGGTGCTGCAATTTTTTTTTTTTTTTTTTTTTTTTTTTTTTTTTTTTCAAATTTTCATATGTAAAGTCTATTTATGACTTAATCTTCAGAGCGGCTTAAAAGAATTTCATGAAATTTGATTAAAATACCACCTGACTAAATGCTATAAACGTTTCAAAAACGATAAGGGGAATTTTAAATTTTGACGAAACTTTCAAATATGGAAGTTTTGGACCACGTAAAGGTAGGTTCACTACTATACATGCAGGTAGCAAAATAATAAATAAGTTTTAATATTGTCAAATAGATTGCATTGCGTTCAAAAGTTTTTTTGCTGAATTTCTGCCACCATAGTGAATTCGATGATGATGTATTTTACATATTTTTTTCATTACTATTTTCACTTTTGTAATTATACTATATTTTGTATTCAAACGGGGTCAGTGGGGGACATGTTACTCAAATTTTGGAAACCAGGTTGGCACTATTCAATTTCATGTTCGGAACGAGGGGGACTCGAACCTGCAACCTTTGGCACCAGTCGCCTAGCTGAAATGGGAAACGCACACATCCACTCGACCAAATGTGTAACAATTTTTGTTATGAAGTGTCCAGGGGTAACTGTCTCGTTGCCAACTGCGACTACAGGCGAACTACTTAACTCGAACTGCGCTGAATTATAATGATGGTGCTAGATTCATGGTCCTTATGAAAAGACAATTTTCTTCGCAGCATGCTTTAAGTTATAGAGAATATTATAGTCCAAGTCAATAGGTCATAGCACGTTGAGAAAGCTTGTTAATTCGGTCCAAAATGTGGAACTGAAAGAATTAAGGTTTTGACCTCTGAAGAACGTCAGCCCAGAATTGCACAACATTTAAAAATAATATACTCTGACTAAGGAATGTGATTATCTTCGAAAATAATGGGATTATGTTAAGTTTAAACAAAATAATGGGGTATTAAATTTTGGGACCATGTATCAGTTAGTGTTACAATGTATCTTGTCAGATAGCAGCAACACAGTGTATGTATTTTGCAATATTGTCCAAAGTGTTTGATGGAATACTTTGCTTTTACACATAGATGTAGTCCAGGTGGACCTTCATCAAAATGGGCATGTGAATTTGGTCTCTGTGGTTACCAGAATACCAATTGGCTGCTTTATGCCCCGGCTGTACCGTCAAGGAGAGCACATGTACTGAAAAAATAGGTGCATTAGCAGTTTACTGGGTGTGCAGGAAGATGGGATAATACTGTTGGTTTTTAAGTACACCCGTATCATATCAGTGGGTTGAAATGTGTGAATATAGTCATGCCTTTCTGAGTTATTTGACAAATACTACATTGGTCATGTTGTGTTGTGGGCTGTACTCTTCAACTTATCGTTATGGTGGGGGGAGAGCGTTTTTGATGTGTGCTATGATTCATAGATAACCGTAGAACGATGTAGGCCTGTTTCCTTTTTTTTTGGTGTCAGCTCAGCTGACGAATAAGTGACACAAAAAAGTGACAGCTTCATCATGCCTGTTTTATGTTTGGCATAACAGAATGATTTAGGGTTTAAAGTGGTTAAGTTTATAAGTTTTGGATAAAACAAAAGGTTTTAGTAAAAATAGGAAACTTTTGAAGGTTGCGAGGACCAGTTTTAAGCCACCACTTGCCTTCTGGGGATGATTGCTTGTCCCAAGTCAAGAGTGAAATATGTGTCTTCACCATATAATTGAAAGCTGAATATTGACGTTTTGGCAGCTCTTGAATATCGGTCTTTTTCTGTATTTGACTGTCGTTCTTGGGTTGAAAGTTTAGAACGTCGGTAATGTTTGTCCGAACTATTTGCTCTCGCTGTTGGATTGAAATTTGTGCTCTTGTTTATGTGTTTCTGGACAATATGTAGCAATGTTTGTCTCAACTATTTGCTCCCATTGTTGGATTGAAATGTGTGATCATCTTCCGTTGCCAATCATGCTTCTGAACTTTATTTAGCAGCGTGGTCTTTGGGCTATAATGGTTGTAACAACAGGGAATACTAGTACAGTCAAATACTGCTACCTGCCATGGTGATGTGGCCATCGAAGGCAGACCGGGTCAGATTTGTCTTGCCAGATGTTGTTTTGACGTTATTGACAGGGCCACACTGACCCACTATTGTCTTTGTTTGATGCTAGTGGAGGAAAAACAATGAGAGTTCACTCAATTATGTAAGTCAGGGTAATGTCACTAGAACCAACATGGTTGTGAAGAGGGTTCCTTGTGCATTTTTGGTAAAGCCAGAAAGGAAAATGTCTGATAGATGCGCTTTGCTGTATCTGATCCACACCCATCTTTGCTCCTTGGGTTCACGTGATGTTCAGACCAGCACGTGATGGTCAGTCCAGCACGTGATGTTCAGACCAGCGTGTCATTTCTATAATGTGGGACACCAGCTATATTTAATGTGGTAAACGAAAATACATAGTAACATGTGAAACTATAGGAGCTAAATACCACACAGCGTTTTTCATTGGATGTTTACACAATTCAATGTGATTATGACACTCTTCCGTTGCCAATCATGCTTACT
Source organism: Hermodice carunculata (assembly GCA_964020975.1). Lineage (NCBI taxonomy): Eukaryota > Metazoa > Annelida > Polychaeta > Eunicida > Amphinomidae > Hermodice > Hermodice carunculata. The sequence goes on from OZ026623.1 coordinate 511,550, forward strand.
CAATTCTATAAGATTACGGCACTTGCTATCATAACAATCAACAAATGTCTAATATCTCAAGTTTATGTAAGCATTTTTTTCCAAATAGTGACCAAATCTTTTAACGTGTGCGTCACGTTTGATTGAATGCTTTGCACTCACACTCATAATTGACATTTGACTCTCAGAGTATTTGGCTATTTCAAATACCAGTTCATGCAAATCATTTTTCAGAAAGCAATGCAGGTTGGCAAAATGTTGCGCTAATATAACGTAACTGGCCCAACTTTTGGCCAACCGTGGCTGCTTGCTGGGTTTACACATACATGTTTGACAAGTATAACAGTATGCATTGATAAAAGAAAAGGTCTAAAAACAATGTGATACGACACTGTCTTACTTTACTCCTATATTTGTGCATTTTTGTTTAGTTGCTGCAGGCTTGCATTGTTATGGATGCCTCTACAGCATCGGAACCAGCAGTGGCGCCCCCGATGGTCCTGGCAATAAATACCTACAGGGAGGCAAGGCTCTGGGACTGGCATGGACTGAAAGCTGCAAAACAGGCAACGTTGCCAATATGCTGAAAGTTCCGTGTAAAACATATTGTGTTAAAACGTACGCAGTCACCACAATGAAAATTGGAGGTGAGTTGCAATATTTATTTTATCCTGTAATCTCAGTGTCTGGCCTAGATCTTAATAATTACGATTTCTGTCTCGTGCACATTACCCAAACAACTATGCACTGACATTTTGTGTTTGTAACATAGCATACATGAAGGCCAGAATTCATATCTTTATTTAAAGCAATTATCTTATGTTTTGTTTTGTTTTTTACCTCAGCTGACATGTCCGCTGGGTGTTTTAGTGGGCTTTGGCAGCTGACAATGAAATGTCATACACTATTAACATTTTAAACTTGTCAAAAACCGATGGCCATATCCTCTACAAACTCGATGGGAGTCTACCCTGGGTGGATCTTTCTTCGGTGGATCTCTACTAATGTTGTTCAAATGGTCACAAAACGGTGATTTGGGAAATTTCTATGATTTATTTCGTTCATATTTTGGCAAAGTTTTTTGAACTAGTTGGCAAATTGCTTCACAATTCCATGAGGATACTTGTCGCAAAACCCTGTATTTGTTCACCAGGTGGCGCTGCTTTTTTTCCATTTTCAAAAGAATTTGTTGTGTGTTAGCTATTTTCATCGTATCGCCCACAACAGTCACTCAGGGCGGTGCTGAAAGCTGGTGAATATGTCCCTTGTGGAAAGGCAAACAATATTGTTTACTAGGTACTGATGCCTTGTATCCCTGATTTTTATTTATTTATTTTTGTTTAATTTCAGTTCAGGTATATCTCTGTTTATGCCCAAATTTTGGTTGATTAAAATGTCAGTCAATGAAGATTGCAATAGTAATTCATACTTTCAATTTTACCAGAACTGCCAATCACATTCAATAAAAATTTGATGGGGCCGTACATTGGTTGGGTCTCTATTGACTTAGTTTAAATGGTCATGTTCCAGTGTTTTGTGAAATTTTATGGATGGGTTTCCTTTTGTTTGTTTTTTTTTATTTTTCGGCAAAATCTTTCCAAAATATTATTTCTTTAAATTGATTGGACGACTGCTTCGAAATTTCAAAGGACTATGTTGGTGGCCACATAGGCCAAGGTGGGACTTAATATGGGTTAAATGTCAAGGTAGCCTGAGGATGCGCATTTTACACAGCCTTCTTATTTGTGATTCGCCCCCCCCCCCCGCATTCCAACACAAACGTGCCCTTCATTCCCAATGATATGATACATATTGATATAAAGTTGTGATATGGACTGTTCCAAATACTACTGGTATCTATGAATGAACGCCACAAAGACGAACAAGGTCTTGATCTTAGCTACTTGTTTGAAAATAAGTATTAAAATATCTGAAAAAAAAGCTAAAAAGTTGATTTCAAAGGAAACGAAAATACATACACTTTGAACTAAACGAAGAACAGCTCGTGCATATACATATATATGTGTGTGTGTGTGTGTGTGTGTGTGTGTGTGTGTGTGTGTGTGTGTGTGTGTGTGTGTGTGTGTGTGTGTGTGATTAAACAGGTAGCAGTACACAATGCCCCTCCTAGATCTGCAAGTGTGCAATGTGGAATTGGATATATATCAAAAAGACTCGTTTGACAAATGGTGTGCTTCAAAGAAGAAGAAAAAATTGTTGGATACGTTAAGGGTTACTGTTTAAAGATTATTAAAACCTACCTACACGAATAAAACGCGGATAAATTGCACGAGCCATCAGTTCTCACTGATGACCATGAGTTCCCACTGATGACCATTAGTTCTCACTGATAACCATGAGTTGACACATAAAACGTGTTTGGGGAAACAAAAAACAAAATCAGTTCAGATAAAATGAAAGCAAAAGCTGGGAACCTCTTCCAAGTGAAAATTCAGAAGAACAAAAGCCAAGTAAGTCTCCTGATGAGTCTACCAATCAGAAACCAGGGCAGATATTATTGAGTACCCTCAGAGTGTTTACTGCTGAAGAAATCATGTCAAATTTTAAGTGTTCGAAACTCAGGAGATAGAAACCAACAATACCGGTAAATGAGTACTTTAAGCCAGCATTAAAGGGCACCCACCAAAATCTATGTCTGATAGAAAAATGAAATGATTTCCATGCTATGTCACCTCCTTGATGGTGGTAACTGCTGGAAAACAAAGTAAGCTGTAATGGCAACTGTAGCCAAGGAGAGGAGCCCGAGTGTGGCTTCATTGACCAGGTAAGCCAAAATAAGCATGCAAGTCAAAAGTCTGATATGAATCAAAATTATCTAAATATGATACCTAGGGTCTAAAATAGCTAGTACCACAGGTAGCCGCTGTGGCCCCAGGGTCATTTTCCGATGCAACTTGCGGCAGGTTAGGCCATTTCAATATAGCAGCCATATTGCACCATAGTTAAAGTACAGAGAAAAGTCATCACCAAAGTTGATCGTTATTTTCCAACGTATGACGGAAGTATTCACAAGCTACAATAGCAGTCTACACTTGCAAAGTTCCTGACTGTAAGTCAGACACAAGAAAACTGGGTAAATTGGATAAATACCCCTGGGTGCAAGGGGTAGCTTTCCACAGTTTTCCTCCAAAGAAAGAAAAACAGACATGACTGGAGTGGCTGAATATGGTGAGAAGACCAGACGATTATGAAGCAGGCAAATTTGACAGAATTTGTTCAAGACATTGTGTTGGAGGTAAAGGTCCGACACTGGAACACCCACTGCCCACATTATTTCCGTAAAGCAACTGGCTTTTGCATAAAAACAGTGCGCGACAAACCGATGGCAGAAACGTGAGAGATGTCCAAGGATCGAGTGACCTACCCAACAAAGGAGAAAGGCGTGCAATCGTTGGATTGCAGCGGTAGCTCATAGCACTAGCTAATCTGGACCAAAGGTATTGTGTGTCACAATAGAGAAACCAAAATGAGTCAGTTGGGTTCAGTCCATAAGTCACATGAAAATAAAGATAACAATGAGAATGATGATCCCTAAAGACTTTAATCAGTTTTACTTGGGAGGCAAGAGGAAGATTTTATTCTATAGAATTGTTATGCAGATTCCAATTGACCAGATCTGCACCACATGATACATTTTTAGTCCCATGTTTACATCTTGATGGCTTAAAGTGACAGAACGAGCACAAAGAGCCTCATAAATGGACTTTCATATGGCACTGGATCCGGATGTTTGACATGTGACACTTGGCTTTGAAAATTGAATGGGACCTTAATTGCCAAATGGTAATTGTATTTCTGGTTGTGCAGTATCATTTGTTCCATGTAGTTGATGCTGTAAGTAGTGTCAAAACTGTGTTAAGTTTACCTATAAATTTACCTTGGGAATTCACCTTGGATCATTGTACAGTGATGTTTAAGTAGAGGTTGATGTTTGAAGAAGCATTTTCCCTCTATATCGAAGTTCCCTTTCTTTAAGGAAAAGCGATGTGTTGTGAGTTTGCGTAAAGTAGAGCACTATGTGCAGTATGAGCTTGTGATAATGGCTTACATAAACATACTAGAAACATGCCATGTGGAGCCTCAGGGTTTTTTGGGGTCTGGCGTTACATGAACGAAAGTTCATGAACATTATATTTGACTGAACTACAGTATGGAATTATGTAGATCTTTCTATGAAAGGTATATAAACAGCCTGGTGCCGATCGGAAAAAGGAAACGAGTAGAGATGATCTACATGTTTGACTCTCTGTCGTTATGAAAGTATGTGACTGAAGACCTAAAAGGTACTACTCGTTATCTCGGGAGTGAACAGTGGGTCTATCATAGGTAAAGATCTTTGTCAGAAGAACCTGTCTTGTGCCTTAGCTGTGTTATTGTGGACTGGGACCAGTACTGTACCTGTAACGTGTACAAAGTGTTGACTGTTCCCAATACTTATAGACTGTGATCATTGATGGAATAATTTACAAACAGCTTTATGTAATGTGTATTGTTGTAACCTTGCAATAATTAGTTTTATAATATATTGTTGTAGTTAAGACTATCAATCTTTCTGATCTCAGCAGTATGTGGAACAGTCTGTATACCAACAACATAACAGGATATCATATAATGCACACCAGTATATATTTTTTTCTCAAAATGGGCATTGTCAATAATGTTTCAAAAGAACAAAGTTAAGTTTTGAGGAACCAAACTTTGTTCTCTCTTTTGTAGGGCTCACCACATAAAAACAATGTCATGATGACATTTAATCCATTTCGTATAGTAGAAACATATCCTGGAATACATTATACATATTATATGACGTGAATAATAAAAACATTTAACCACAAAGATTGTGGAATGACATTTCTGAAAACACACCAATCTCCATTGTAAACAATATAAACAAAATGCAAAAACAAACACACACTGATCACATTGGCAGAACCTGCGTTTTTTCTTACTTTGTAAATATACCTTTTACCCGCCATTGATTATCTCAGAAAGAATATAATCCACTAGTGCAACAATTTTGACTGAGTGGACAGTTTTCATCCAGACGCTTTGGGTCATCGTAATTTTGAGAAAAATCAGAATCCTTTTCTTGGTTATCTTACTCAATATAGCGACTTTTTAATGTGACACTCTGTAACCACAGGCATGATGGTACATGGATGAAAGGTCATACAAGAAACATAAGTCTAAAACCTTGATTATAATTCAGATAAGTTCTTTTTAAGTAAATTGACTTGAGTTGCAGTTTACACTGAAATATTTAATGATAGAATATTGGATTAAAGAAAATAAAAAGGTCCATTTTGTAGCTCAGGTGACACTCTCAGTCAACTGATTTATTACTATAGTCTGTCAATACATCGTCGGTCCAACCGTCTGTCCGTCGTCTGTTCAAAAGTTATATTTTCTTCTCTGAAACCACCATCAAGATTCAATTCATGTTTTGTTGGAATGTACCTTGGGTGAGGTTCTACTAAATTTGATAAAACGGTCATGGTTTAATGATTTTTAGTTTCTTCGTGCATTTTTTCAAAATTCCCTTTGGGGAAGGGGTATTTTTGACCAGATCATAAAAAGTCTTTTTCCAAAACTGCTTAGCCTATTGCTTCAAAACTGTATAGGAACACTTCTGTGGCCCTCCGCCTAAATCTGTTCAAGAGGTGGCACCACCGATTCACTTCTATGGAATACATGTATATGTGACATCGATATTCCGCAAGGATTAGAATGTAGGTGAGGAAATATCTATTTTTGTGGGGGGTTTTTGAAGAAGATGATCAGGAATATGATTATGAAAGTTGATGTTCTCATGAGATACTAAAAAATTAACAGGGACTGCACCTTTAGAGTCTGGGTGCGAAAATAAGGCTTTCAAAATGCAACATTGTGAGTGGGGGCATCCATGTAATTGGCATATGTAGTTATATGCAAATGTCCATATAAAGATACCATATACATAACTCTCTCTCTCTCTCTCTCTCTCTCTTCTCTCTCTCTCTCTCTCTCTCTCTCTCTCTCTCTCTCTCTCTCACAGACCATTTAACATATAAACACATACGTTGATAAACACTTCTTCAAAGCACACTGGGTCAACTGAGCACGGGATCAGTTCCTGAGCATCCAGTTTTTATTTTGTGCTGAACACAGCCAATTACTGTCCTGCAAGTATCATTTGGTCTATTAGTAAGTAATCCATAATCAAAACAACTGCATAATTTAGGAATAAATTAAGTGTTCACTTAATGTTCACTTGTACATGTTGACAGTACATTAGTTGACCTCAGTTTGATGTAATTATTGATGATTTTCTCAGGTGACTCCATAAAAGTGACAGCTTGGACACGTGAGTGTGGTGCTACTGCTGACAAGTTGAACGGATGCACTACTAGAATGGACGCATATATGGACGTGCTAAAGAACCGTGACAAAGCCACAGATGTCTCTTCAGAAGGAAAGATGTGTTTCTGTTTAACAGATGGTTGCAATGGAGCCAGTCATCTCACTACAAAGGCAGCTTGGACTATTCTCTCTGCGTTTTTTTACATGGTTTTATACTGAACATACAATTTTACAATTAATATCTATCCATACACATTCGTGAACTTCGAATGTAAAGGCAAGCAATATGCAAAATTTGATACTGGTATCTTTGCACGTCATTTTGCTTTGCCCTTATCCAATGTATTTTTCAAAAATTGCACAGAAGGCCATTGATGTCAGACTATACTCCTGGCCAAAAAACAGGCACCACCACCATCACCCTGATGAGCATTGGGTATGTTAGTGGGCGTTTGTTTATCTTATTGTACCGATGCTTATATTACCTCTTTAGGAAGATTTGGCAAGGATGTGTGGGGGGGGGGAGTTCGTTTACTCTATTGTCCTATCTTTTGTTATCACCTTGGAGAGGATGAAGTTCAGGGTGGCAGCAGGTTCATCACACTCATCCCTGACTCGGCTACAAAGCACATCACATAACTGTAAAATGCTGGACAGGTCATGAGATCAGGCTTACCATGGATAAGCCATTTGGATGTCATACTGCTGAAGATGCTGCCTGCTGACTCGTGCAGTATGAGGCCATGCATTGCTCGACTGAAACAATTGCCTAGGACCTTGTTGGAACCATTTGGCAACAGTTGGCAGATTTCCATCCATATAGCGCTGGCCTGTTAGAATCCCATCAACTCTGATCCTTTCTGTTCTGTCTATGGCATTGGTTACCCCCCCCCCCCTTCCATGACACTACCTCCTCCACAGTGGCCATGTTCCACCATGCATCCACCTCTATGAAGGTGTAGGGCTCACCCATGTCCACCTATCATAGGAATGGCGGCAAAGTCGCGACACACCTGACCATATCACACTCCACTGATCTCTTATCCAGCCAGCATGTTTCTGATGCCACTGTATCTGTGTAGGACCAACAGAAATGTGTATGGTAGGACAGTATTACATGGTTTTGGGTGACAATAGTCTTCTGTTGATTGCATGCAAGGATGGTGCAATGTTGCAGGTATTGCTGCTGATGAAAACTGTCTGTAAAAAGGAAACTGACTCTCTTGGCATATTGAACCAGGTAATAGTTGTCCTTCTCTTCTGAAGGTCTTGGTCTTCCAGATCTAGCTTTTCTCTTTAATCCACTGGTTTCTAGAAAACAGCCCCGCCACCTGTGTACCACTGACCTGCAGCACTCCATTCTCCTGGCAACCTCACGGCAGGAAAGAGTGCCAGTAGTCCTGCCTCTGACGAATTTACAGAGTTGTGAGGAACCTGTATGCCACGGAGTTATAGATTCACATTGATCCCCGAATCGCTAGTCGCTCCTTATAAAGCCTGCAGGCAGGACAATCAATACCAGACACACTTTTTGCCTGTTATGGGCTGTTCTCTTGTTTTACAGCATATTTTGTGATTGTGTAACTGTTTAGTATACTCTTGCTATCCTGCCGTGTTACATAACAGTCCGTGTGACATTCATATTACACTCTAAACAAACTAATTTTTACACATGGCTTAACCCATGGAGGTGCCTGGGTTTTTTGTTTTTTTTTATTTCATTTTTGGGGGTTTTTTTGTTTGGTTTGTTTTTTTTTTTTTTGTTTTTTTTTGGGGGGGGGGTTTGGTTTTTTGTTTTGTTTTTTTTTGTTTTTTGTTTTGTTTTTTTTTTTGGTTTTTGTCCTCTCGCCCTGTCTTTTTTGTGTCAGGAGTATAGCATGCATTATCACTATTTGAGACGAAAACCTGTCATACTTACATGCTGTCTTATTGTAGGAACTTCTTGTTTTGCTGTAACCATGTTTTATTCTAAACATTGGCTGACAAATCTCTTTATAATGCCTTTTAGTTTAGTACAAATATTAAAATCAGGGTATGATTACATAAAGTTGCTACAGTGATATTCTAATCATTATTAAGTTGTATGTCATAAAAAAATGAGATACTGGCATGTTGCGAAAAAAGTGGTCATGAACTGCACTACAATATTTCCTTTGTAAAAAATTAGAAAGGTATTGAAACATGACAACGCTTGACAGAGAGAATTGTATTACCAGATAAAAGACTCAGGGCCTGTTATAGCCTAACAACCTTTATGTGCTGATACGACCCCTTTCATCACGCTAACATGTGTTTGATGCAGGTTTTGTCTGGTAATAAATTAAAACCTGGAAACCTGCAGAATGTTATTGAACGTAGATGAATTAAACTTTCCACTACTGGATTGTAGTGCAGTCAGCTTCTCTGAAAATGAGACTCAAAACAAAAGAAATGCAGGGAATGCATTGGGGGATACAAAATTTTCTTACATTTGATATGTCTGCCACTCCCACGTGCAGCACCCCAAGTAAACGATGGGCTTACCATACACAAACAGCTATATATATATATATATATATATATATATATATATATATATATATATATATATATATATATATATATATATACATACATATACACATACATTATGGCTAGACTTGGGTTTTTCCTGGTACGTTAAACTAACACCAAAGGTAAATCAGTCAGCTTGATTCAAACCTTCGACACGACAAATGTTAAAACTCCTTTGAATGTTCAATTTCGGCGTAAAACACACATTGATATATTTATATATATATATATATATATATATATATATATATATATATATATATATATATATGTCACGAGTTCTTGCCATTTTGAGTTCTACATGTATTGTGCACATTTGATTACCTTTAATAAAAAAAATTTTCCATACTATTTTATGTGTTCACAAATTTCCCTTTATTGACCAGTTATTTAGCTGGTGATAACATATTACGAAAAATCACAAAATGCATATGCTTAGGACGTACTTTCCATAACCTGACGTCATTGGAAAATTTGGTGGTGCATCATTCAAATTTGGAAAGATTTTGTTTGATACTTATTGTGACAAACTACTATTTATATGTATGCTGTGAATCTAAACCATTTTTTATCAAAGGCAGCTCCAACCATTTTGCACCTCCCTTACCATTATTAAAGTTTCAGAAGGTGACATCATGTTTCACTTGAAACACTTCCACATGGGCCGGCAAAGGCTTGTTTATTACTAGGCTTAGCACACCAGGTTTCAATTGATAGTTCGAGGCTTACTAAAAGGAATTTATACCTTACCTACAAGACTTTTGGGGGGGGGGGGGAGCAACAGTATACTGAGTTGGTGTAATAGCAAATCCCACCCCACATGACTGGCCTCATGTGTGACCAATGGTCAAAGGTACCCATTACTTACTTTATTAAAGGGCCACCCATAGAAGTCAACTGGCGGATCTGAACCGGTCCCCTCAACCTTTGAAATGTTTTTCACTAACTACAGAATATATGGTGTTTCCAAAATATTTAAGCCTTACCACTCAAAACCCAAATTTTATCTTTTCTGCCAAATATAAAAAAAAAACGTGGTAGGCCTATCACATTTTGGTTCTCCTGATTAGTCAGTCAGCCGAGCTGACAGCAAAAGAATAAAGTAGACCTATATCTATTTTGTGATATGATATATTATGAATCTGGAACATTATAAACATACTCTTCCTCCATTATAACTATAAAGAAACAAATTTCACTCCTGACTTGAGACAGGGAGTCACCATAAAAGGCAACAGGTGGTTTTAAACCAGTCCTCTCAAGCTTTGAAATATTCATCATTAACTTCATATGGTAGTGTTTCCAAAATGTAGAGGCCTAACCACTGAAAATTCAAATTGTTTCACCTCTGCCAAAAATAAAAAGAAACCTGGTAGGCCTATCACATTTTGGTTCTCCTGATTAGTCAGTGACCTGAGTTAACAGCAAAAGACGAAAGTAGGCCTATATCGTTTTTGTGATATTTATGAATCTGGAACATTATAAACACACTCTACTTCAATTATAACTATGAGTCGGAGAACACAGCCCACAGCACATCATAGCCAATGAAGTTTTTATCTAATAACTTAGACAAACATGACCCATATTCATAAATCTCAAACCCAACAATGACAGCAAAAATATCCCAGAGTTTCCAAAGCATTACCCAAGCATTACCAAAGCACGGACATTCATCTTCCAATACCGATGTGAAGAAACAAACTTCACTCGTCACTTGAGACAGGCAGTCACCCGTATACGGCAACCGGTGGTTTTAAAAAGGTCTTCTCAACCTTTGCAATATTCTTCATTAATAAGAGACCATAATGTTTTCAAACTGTACAGGCCTACCCATTATTTACTTTATTGAAGTGCCATGTTTAGAGCTTTTGTTGGTGCAAAGCTTTGAATGACAGACAGACAGAAGTCATATTCATGAGTTTATCACATACAAAGGTAATGAGAACGCATGCAGAAAAAGTGAGACACCTTGTGTCATGTGGGTAGGCTTTACAACACCTCTGACGTCATTTTATAATTAGTTCTGATATAAGTATACGTGTGGTCAGCCTTTCGTTCACGTTTTACCACATTTCTTTGTGATGCAGGCCTGGCAAAAGACGTCATTTTACAATTAGTTCTGATATACGTATACGTGTGGTCAGCCTTTCGTTCACGTTTTACCACAATTCTTTGTGATCCAGGCCTGGCAAAAGATCATTCAGGGGCAATCCATATCATTGACAGGGCGTATATTTTACTAAGATCGACTTTGCAATGAAAGCGAAGAAACTTTCTTTGCTGTGGTGCCCGCTTATAATATGAATGTTATGATGTAAACATGGTGCAAATCAAAGCAAATAACATAAGTAAGGATCAAATGAAATATAATGTTCTTACATTTTGCTTTAGCACTGCAGTCAGCCATATTGGCCAAATATCAATCTGATAAATTACAGCAGTGATGACATGGTGGCCACACAGGCCAATTCTTAATATTCAGTTCACTACCAAAATTACAATGTTGCAAAATTGTTAACCTCATTGGATGTGGTGTTGGTCTTTTATCAGTAAAATTGTAAAATTTCATTATTGAAAATCCGTTTTTCATAGGCTTAGTTGTAAAGTGTCAAAACCAGACTTGACAGGTTGCTATGCTATCACTGTCTAAGATATATATTACTGTGAAGATGGCAGCCTCCAGGTTACAATAGATACTTCTGGCGAACATGCCACCCCAGTTTCCTGCCAACCTCACAGTCACACTGCAAAAGACCAGCTTCCACTGGGCCGCTGATTCTGCCCCTGTTGGATGCAAAGAGCTGTGAGTGGCCTCTGTGCCATAGAATTGTCGATTTATATTGATTGATCCCATATTGCAAAAGTTGCTGATAGACCCCATACGCACCCCATTTGCAGACACACTTTTTACACCTTTCTGGCTGTTATCTCATTTTCAGCATATTTCGTTTCGTATGGGTGCCGAGGCATGCCTGACTAGCCACTCCATGTTACATAACATTTATTGTAATACCCATATTTTCTATACCAACATGGAATAAGAGCAACCTATATTAAACAACTGAGGTGGCCTTTTTTTCCCACGTGTGTATGTAACAATGACGCCTACCGTAAGTCATAACGTTTGTTCTGCTCATCTGATCTTCATTCCCTTTTCATCAAAATATTTCCATTTTAACACATTTCATATAAGAAAATGTTCTAAGTGGGATTTATCTTTCCTTTAATCACCATTGTAATAGTTGTTTGCTTGTCTGAAGTAACATTCCATCTGCCTATGGCAGAAACCTATGAAGATTTTCAAAGTGTGAATGGCACCTCTCCCTTTAATAGTTTAAAAGACACTCACCATTTAAATTCTTCTAGCGCCCCTGATTAGTATAAATTATAATTTCATGACTTTAGTTTGTTGGTCATTTCCTATAGCAGGAACCTATGCATCAGAGTCGGAAGGGTAACGGTTTTAGAGTCATTTAAACTTTTCAATTGCACATACTTAGCATAAATCATAGCTATACGTCTTTTGTTTGTCTTCCATCAGATGTGCCTTAAATACAAATTAAAGTTAGAATGGTACCACTACCTTTAGTAGTTTTGAAGGTGTTCGATATTTAACTCTTTCCACCCTGACAGAAGACCGCATTGCGCCCAGAGCGCGCCAAGGAAAGCTGTTGACCATAGGCATATAATTTGGCGTGATCTTCCATGCAAGTTGCATCCAAACATTTGGAAAATAATCCCTAAATTAGAAAAATGCAATTAGCAGACGACATTTAGATATTAGCAGAAAATAGCGTCATTAGGGTGGAATGAGTTAGAACTTCAAATGGCCCTAATTTGCCTAACTTTCATATACTGACTATCCGGAACCAGGTACTTAATTTCACGACAGAGTACCCACTGTTTACGACAGAGTACCTACTGTTTACGACAGAGTACCTACTGTTTGGTTTAAACATACTTTTATTTCGCAACAAACTCATTGAAGTACATTTGATAGCAATGTCACGATTGAGAAAGAGGGCTCGGCCCTATATGAATCTCTCTCGCAGAAGGAAGACGCAAGAACAGGACGGAACCAAACACACAGTAACGTAAACAAGAAGACGAAACTATGACGAGACAGACAGAACATTACAGTTCTCCATGTACTTTAACAGGATTGTCGTGTTCCATACCAATGACCCTGATAAATGATATGATAACCATGCCCTGTTGTGAGGAGGGTACAACCCTACCTTGTATAGATATAAACAATGTATGAGTCAACCAATACCTGCACGCTTAAAGCGTCCACTGCTGGCTATATATTCATGGACTGCTGCAAATATTTTGAAATTGTCGGGAAGAGAACAAATGGGAGAACCATATAACACTGTTTGCAATGTGAAAGGTGCATATCTTGCTATTTCCGTGTGTGATTTGGAACGGAAGACAGTATATAAAGGACAGGAAAAAAAGTAATGCCACACATCTTCAGAGGCAAAGCCGCATGGACATGTGGCCGAATCTTTAACACCAATCTTGCATAAATATGAATTTAACCGGTTAGCACCTAAACGTAAGCGGGTATGTTGAATAGCATTGAATCTGTCACCAAAATTAGACAATTCGTCAAATGCCAATAATCTCTCTACAGGATGTGATATTTTAGATTTAAATACTGAAATAGAAGGAGATTTTCGTATGTCTACAGGTAACTCGTTCCATAGTCTCACTGTGGAAGGAAAGAAGGATTTGTCGAAGAGGACGGTGCGGGCCCTGAAACGTGGAAGATCAAATTTTTGACGAGTATTGGGAGCTTGTAAGTGAGGATCCAGTACCAAGGGAATTAGGGAGCACAGCATATCTGGGGCAAGGTTGTTCACCATTTTATACATTAGTGATAGATTAGACAATTCCCGCCGTTTTGCCAGGGTATGCCATCCCGTTTCTTCGTATAATTTGGCGCTGCTGGTCCCTCGCATTGCACCTGTGACAACTGAATATTTTCAAGTTTAACCTCCTCGGACACTGTACAACCACCCCACACTTGGCTGCTATATTCAAGAATGGGTCTTACGAAAGACATATAGATGGTTTCTAGAGTTGTTCTATTCAAAGTAAACTTTAAATTCTTCATAGTATTTACTAATTTGATAGATTTGTTAGTAATTTCTGTTATGTGATCAGTCCATCGAAGATCTGAACGTAATGTGACACCAAGATGTTTGTGTTGTTGGACATCTTGTAGGACATGATCTTGAAAATAAATAGGTGGATGGATGGAAGAATTAGTCTTGCGAGAAACAAGCATAGAATCAGTTTTGGATGCGTTGAATGTAACCAGCTAGTCATGTGACCACTGATTTATGGCAGATAGATCGGAGTTAACAGTTTCAGCAGCTTCAGCTGGGTCCTCAATATCCAAGTAAAGGGTAGTGTCATCTGCAAAGAGTTTAATTTTACATTTGACCAGATCCACAATATCATTAATGTAGATCAGAAATAAGAGTGGTCCGAGTACCCTGCCTTGTGAAACACCTGCACAAATTTTTTCCCAGCTAGAGGACTGTCCCTTCAAGACGACTCGTTGATATCGATTACTTAAATAATCACAGAACCAATCAAGTAAATTACCGGAAATCCCATTTTTACGCAGTTTGAATAGTAGACCAGAGTGCCAAGGCCAAAAGTATCTGATTATGTTCAGCCCACCACGTTCTCTTTCGTCCATGCGCATCACAAATATTGCTTAAAACACGTGGCCGCAATTCACTTTGATGCCTAATCGAACTTGCATTTGTGCGACTGTCCCACAATACTTTCTGCCATGCTTAAAATTGTGTTTATCGTGCATGATGTGGCAAGGTATTGTGTCATATTAGGAGTAATAACTAACGATGGCAACCGCCTCAGACACAAACGAGCTGGCAGATTAAAATTAAGATTGCAAGTCATGTTTTAAAACATACTTTAAATGACTGTTTGCCCTCGTAACTCGGAGAACAGACACCTGGAACTCGGAAGGTGGTTCCCACCTCAAATCTGAAACCTGGCGAAGTACTGAGTAAAAGCTAACGATCCTCGCACAACCGTGGCAAAATGCAGGTGTTGATGTTCTTTAATTACGTTACATGTAAATCTCACTTTTGCATTATTTCCTTATTCTCAATTATGTGATACATGTGATCATGTGACATGCTGTTGTTTCTATGCAAAATGTAAACCAATGGTGAATGAGTTAACGTGTAGATGTGACTATATCGTCTTCGTCTGATTGATCAATAACAACTCAGCGACAGGAGTTAACATGGTGGCAGGGGTTTGTAAGAACAAAGATTGGAGACTGTTTCTGCCGGAAGTGAAGTGGTGATAATGACTCATTGCCAAGATGGCACAGGTGTGCTTCACTGCTCTGGTACCACTCGACCTGGATGAAGGCAGCATGGGGGAGAATTGTAAGAAATGTTTGATATATTTCAAACAAAGCTTTGGAAGAGACCAGAATCACGCAATTTCATCAAAAAGGTTCATCAAATAAGGGGTCAAACAGTATTTACCAAAAGAGGTAAAGTACAAGAACGTTTATTCAAAGAAAAGAGTCTTAGTTTAAACACAATGATAGTAATATGTGGTACATACGAGGCGTCATATAGGCATGCAAATGAGATGAAAGAAAATTAAAATAGTATACTAATAGCATCAGGTTTACACAAAGTAAGCAAAGTGACACAGCATCCAAATGCACAGCCAAAGAAGAAATTTAGGCATCCTGGTGGCTAGTTGTCCGAGCCAAAGTAATCATTAATCAGCCGACAAAACATAAGCATGCAAAACAGGAAGCCACGCAAGACAAAATAGAATGCTATTTTTGTGGTTATACTCATGAGAGAAAAAAGTGTTGTCCCATGTAAATGAAATATTATTCATATAGGAAAGGCAAAGATCATTTTCAGCCACACTGTAGGAACAAGCTGCATGCTGTATATTGATACAGCATACTGTATCAATAAACAGCGTACCTATACTGCATAACCGTGTTGATACGGCACTCCCACATAACTACTTCCATTGAACCATACCTTTTTAAGAATGGGGATTTGGTCTAGTGGATATGTGCGTTTCCCATTTCAGCTAGGCGTCTGGTGCCAAAGGTTGCAGGTTCGAGTTCCGCTCGTTTCGAACATAAAATACCATGATGGTGATGATACTTAGGACTTGAAATGGCTAGAAGCCATAGAAGGTGACTAGCAGAGCAATGTCATTGCTCGAATGAAAGTAAACAACAGTGACTCCAAGTTTCAAATTGACAGCGCCTCAGATGCAAATACAATTTGACAGGTGTATGTGAAACGTGACCCAGCCAGACCAACCCAGCAAAAGCTAATTAGTGCAATATATCAAGGATGATCCACTAGGGGATGCCAAACTCAAAGATGTCGACCCAAAAAGTGAGACTGAGGCGAATGTAATGGTTACAGTGGTAACTTATTTTTTTACATGCCTGCCAGGTGTAAAGACTACACAACAGCCTCAACTTATAACAATGGACAATGAGAGATTTATCTCACAACATTGAAACTGAAACTGACCCAGATAGGCGAGGAGATCTAGGGAAAGCCAAACTACATGTAGACACCAGTGTGAAGCCAAGGACATTGCCGTGTCATAGACTACATTTATCTCTACATAACCAAATAAATCAAGAGCTTGTGGCCATGGTGGAACCAACACCATGGGTACGCCAAATGGCTGTGGTACAGAAGCCGAATGATTCACTTCACATATGCATTGACTCCCAGCCACAAAACTAAGCTTTATTAAGGAAACACTATAAACTGTCGACTTTAGAGGATATTTGCCCAATTTCAAATAACGCTAAGCTATTTGTCTGACTAGATGTTCAAGAAGCCTAAATTCATGCAAAATTGGACGAAGAGTCAAGCAAGTTGTATGCCAAGATAACAACTTTTGAATGTTGCAGATAGGTTCATCTTTCGTTTGGATTAAAAGTAGCCAGTAAGCTCTTCTAACAAAGCTAAATGAAGGCTTAGAAATGAGAAAACCATTAAATGGAACAATGCAAAGGCACATATCAAAAAGACAGAGGTCACGTTTGTGGGCCATACAATCACACATGGTGGGATAAAGGCTGGTCCATCAAAGATTAAAGCCATCCAAGATATGCCAGCCCCAACTGATGTTACCGAAGTAAAGAGCCTCTGTGGTATGATACAGCATTTGCCAAAGTTCATGCCAAACCTATCTGATGACTTAAACTGTATTCATGCCCTTACAAGCCAAGGTGTTGAATGTAAGTGAGACGAAGAGTGAAAGACTGCATGCGATAAGGTGAAACTTTAAATCACGTAAACACCACTGTCAGCTGACCTTTACCAGAACAAGGAACTTATGTTACAGTAAGACAGTAGCATGAGTGGCCTAGTTGCTACCGTTATGCAAGATGGCCAACCTTTTGAAATATGCATCACGTGCCCTTGCTTCATCAGAACAAACTGGACACCTGTTGAAAAATAGACATTGTCAATTGCTTTTGGACTTGAAAGATTCGACCAATATGCATATGGAGGATTTTAAAAAAATTTTGTTATGACCATCGACCAATGGCGACTGTTCTGAATAAGCCACTAAGCCAACCACCAAAGAGATTACAGGCTCTTATAATGAGACTGAATTGCTATGATATAGAGCACCACTCTGCGCAAAGCTTGTCATTGCAGAGACTCTAAGCTGAGCATATATTCAAGAGTCATAACCTTCCCTGCAAATAATGCAAATTGACATGTTTTGAAATTAAGGGAGCCTTGTCAAACTATTGTGATATGCTAGCCTTGTTATCAGTCGTAGGGAAAACCATGCTGACAGACGTGAAGATGTAAAGCCTTTGTATGACATATGAGATACTTTAAGGCAACAAACCTGAGTTATCTTAAAGGATGAGATAGTAGTGATTCCAGATTTACTGTGAGGCCAAATGAAGGACAGGTGACATGCAGTGCACATGGGCCATGACAGCATAATGAGCCAAGCAAGGGTCACCATTTTTGGATCTGGCATGTGGAAACAATTTAACACCTCGGTAAAAGATTGTGAAGCATGCCAACACTAAAACCTGCCGAAGAGAAACATTAAGACAAGATGCTATTGGGGCCCTCCATGGGAAAGGGCTGGAATTAACCTTTATGAATCTCAAGGACAAAAGTACCTAATGGTCCTGGATGATATCACGAACTTTACGGAAGTTGATTATCTGGCAACAATTAAAACTACAAGTGTAGTGACAACATTGAGAGGACACTTTGCCAGACAAGGTATCCCAAAGCAGCTCGTACCAGATGGTGGAAGGCAACTAACCTCGAGAGAAATCAGGCAATACACCAGTGCATGGGGAAAAGACCATTTATTTCCATCACCTTACCACCAGCAGGAGAATGGCAAAGCCGAATCAGCTGTAAGCTTATCAAACATATGACGAAAAAGACAATTTGTGATGTCAAAGACCAATATGCAGCACTTTTGGAGTTGAGCACATCAGACCTGACAGAAATCCTGTGAGCTTAGGAAAACACGAACTTATTAGGGCTGGCCAGTGGCTACACCATGCACAGGTACTCGTAGCGAAATAAATTATGCAAGTAATGTGTTACGATTATATTAGTGTTTACATGGCTATTTGCCACGCCTGCCCGACTTGCTGGGCGCCCAACTGAGCTAGTGGGAAAGGTTTAAAACATTCGGACTCTAACCCGTCACATGGAGCGCAACAGATCAGTCACCGTTTTGTCATGGTCATGTGTACATTTATTCATCACGAACTACTTTCTGTATTTAATTCATAATCCTCTATCATATACAAATGTCCACTTGGTAAATGGCGTGAAATATTCCATGTGTCCGTCACAGACCGTGACAAAACAGTGACTGATCTGTGGCACTTGATGACGGGTTAGTGTCCGTATATGAATTTTGTGATGAATAAAGATTTTTGCAGAGCCATGAACTCGGAACAAAAGATTTGATCGGACTGAAAGTTGGCATACGAAGTAAAACAATTGTGTTGGATAAACTTTGTGAATTACATGAAGATGGGATTTATAGATCGTGAGAAATAAAAGCAAGCATGAGACAAGTCAGTGTGACACAGATTAGCAATGTTTTGAACCTTTCCCACTAGCGCCCTCAGTTGGGCGCCCAGCAAGCTGGGAGGCGTGGCTAATAACCATGCAAACACTAGTATAATTATAGCATATTATTTGCATAATTTATTTCGCTATGAGTACCTGTGACACCATGGGTATCTACCCCAGCTACTCTAGGTGTAACTGTGCCGAACAATTAAGAAGCTGTAGCAGCAGTTGCCCCAGATGATAACCACAGAGTGCAGAGGGATATACCAGACTGCATGCAGCACACCAGGCAACCACCCCTTACCATAAGGACTATGTAACTATTTAGCAGTTTTGATTTATTGACGGTGCCTAGAGAATTATATATACAATAACAAACTACACATGCTATGATTTAATAACTTTATTTAAAGTAGTTTATACCGAGAACTGCATTAGAAGTTACTAAGTTTTGTGTTCATCTAAAATGTAAAAATTGCATTCAAAACTACTTTATGTTTTGACCATATGTATATATATATATATATATAACAGTCATTATTTAATTTTGACTCCTAACTGAGTAATGTAAATCCACAGACATTCTATACCTGGGACATTTTAAGAACAATTGAGCAATGATGCTCATTATGTTACACTATCCAGTAACCGCAACCAATACTTTACCTTCTAAACAGGGAGGGGGGGTGATGTTATGTATATCTGTCATGTAAATCCCACTTTTACCTGATATCTATATTGTCAATAATGTAGAACTCATGACTCACGTGATCATGTGACGTGCTATTTCTATGCAGAATGTAAATATACGGTGAAAGAGTAAAAGTGTAGGAGTGTCTATCTTGTCTCCATGTGGTCTTTTAATAATAACTAAGCAACAAGGCTTATCATCAAATATGCTGTGTTCTTGGCCAAGTTAACTGTCAAGACAAGTTGAAATATAATATAATGCCGTGTTTGAGTTAACCTTACTGCAAATTAACGCCACATGTAGGCCAGCTTTTCTATTAACTTACAACTTGTGATGGGTTCAGAAATACAATAGCTAAGGGAGCTCTGTCTGCCCCAATGTACCCACTAACCCTGACCAAACTCTTTCCGTATTACAGTTGGTCATTGCAGGATGTTTGGTTGCAGTTGATCTTAATCTCTGTTTATAAAGATATGCTAAACCTTGGTTCATATTTCTTTGGATGATGCTTTGTCACTTACCTATCCACGTTGGTTGATATGGTACATCTGAGTCAGCACTAGCATATTTGTGATGGGGCTTACATTATCCAGGCTTCCGACTATGTGACCTCCCTGAATATGCAAAGCAGATTAACTCTGCCAACACAGCCAGTCTCCCTGGGGATTGAAGCATAAGGCCATGGCATGCAGCCTCTGCACTGATAGGTAAGGAGGTCAGGTTCTCATGGTTCAATTATGTCTTGGTGCCTGACTATGTGGCCATGGTATTAACAGTAACCAGCTTGTGTGTGTGGATGGGGGGGAGTGCCATATTGATCGCAAGAAATTCAGTGAAGTTAATGAAAATTAAGGATCAACTTTGTTTGCTATAGGATTTTGCTTAAACAGTGGACCCACATATTAAGCACGGCATGGCAACTCTATCCAGAAAAAAATGAAGATTTATACGATTTAAAAGTTTAACACATATGCCTCTAATTTTACTAATTTTTATGATTATGACTGTTCCAAACTAAATGCCAAACTTGAATACTAGATCTATTGCCATGTCAAGTTTGGTGCTTTTCAGGACAATAGTGGTTAAGAATAACTGATCACAAATTTATACAGAAATAATTAACTAGGAGAGAAAGAAAAAAGTTTTAGGAAAAAAACCCACAATAAATCCGTGTTCACACACAGACTTAATTAGCAACTTTTGAACCGAATCAGCCTTTTCAAAACTGCATGTCACCAACTTGCACCATTTTGTCCTTTAGGCCGTACCTGAGATCAGGACATGAAAAATCGCATGCCCTGATCTCAGGTCATACATATATGAGATCATAACTTGATATTGTAAGTTTCCATGGAAGTGTCACAAAGAGTGACTCACACATAAGGCTGCATCCCCCATGCCGCATTTTCTGAGTACAGTTTTAGCAGTGCAGTAGTCAGTCGGCTACTGTCTAGTTAATACAAAGTGTTTTGTACGTTAGTTCTTGCTACACTTAATTGCATCAGAAGAAAGTGGAGTGCATCTGGAAATAGAAAAAAACGGTACTATGATCATTTTGCTACCAATAACTTCACGTTGCCAAAAAAAGAGGGAACAAACTAGGCTATAACCCTCTGGTCACAATATCACTCTATATAGCATGTTGGAAAAATATCCTCAAAACTTTAGTGAACCAATATTTCCTATAACTTGTGGTACTGGTCTAGAAGTTCATTAATTAACATCGTTTATTATTAACAAATCAGAAAAAAAATCGTTTATAGGTTTTTCTTCAAACATCCAATCAGCATTTGCAGAAGATGGTGGTTAGGTGCATACATGTTTCTTATATTTAAACTTCAACTTACCTCATAAAAGGGAGTGGGGCATTGCCGACACTATATAGTCATGGCTAGGGTATCCAGGTACAATGGCTTCCCTATGTCTATTCGCTTTCCTTGCAGGCTTTAAGCCAAATGAAGTTTGATGGCAGAACCACCTCAATCTATTTCCATAGTTTTTAAGGCTGGATAATCCCTTTAGAACTTCAATGTGAACAGTAGTGTTTCAGCACCTTGGTTTTAGCTGCACATTGCTTCTTGCGATAGGATTAACTAATACCGATTCATGTGTCAGTGAGATCTCTGCTTCCACACGCACTACTGAGCTAACCCAAGTTACAATTTTATTCTACTCATTACAATCGGAATAAATTTGTTTTTAGAAAACAACGGTTTCAAAATATTTATTGACACTCACATGAAACTTAAGCGGACAAAAGAGATACATCAAAGTTGATACCACTGGTACACATTTTACAGTTTCTATTTTTACATTGACTCCAAGGGCAGTCATGCAGCAAACTTGTGAGTATAGCGATGCGAGGGAAAATTCATCAAAGAGGTGGTTGGAGTGTTGATGATCTAAAGTTAATGGAAAGCCAAATTCACGAACACATAAACAGCATATGGCACGAGAAATTCAGGCTTGGCAAATAAAGGAAGGTAATTGGGACCTACAAATGTTGTACATACCGAAACAAAACAAAGAAATACTCATAAAATGTTCATTAGCTCCTGACAACCAATAGCAATTAGTTGGTAAACATATAATCAATTACATCTCATCATGCAACTGTCGTGATATTTACGTGCAAGCTGCCATCTCGATTAGCCAATCTCACATACTCTCTGTTGGTGGTTATGGCCATATCATTAGGTATCTGGTCAAAATTCAGTAATTCTGGCAATGCATATAAAAGAAAACTTCATACGTCTGTTATAATTTATTAAACCCACCAATACTGGATAAATTGCATTGAAATACATCCAGATAAAAACATATGATAACTGAGAATACGTATCATACATCTAATTGCAAATTAATATAAACTAGGATATACCAATTACTGAGGTCGGACATTAATCAGACGTATTATCATCATCACCATCATCATAATCGTTTTGGTCTTAAATGACAAAACCTACAGGTCCTTGCAAAAAGCTGTGGAGATCGCATCAATAGATAGGGTGATCGGCTCCTATTGTTCAGTGTTTTCGCAACAATGATACTAGCTACTTATCGTTTCTTACTTGCATCAATATTGCATCAATATTAATAGCAATGAGCAGATAACAAATATAATCATGCACAGCAGGATAGTAGACGCTGTAAGTGGTTTAATTTAAACATATTTATTTTTCCTGGATTGCCAAATAGTACAAAGTACTAACATGATGACTCTGCAGACACAGAGACACACACAAAAATATTTACAATACACACAGGACAAAACAAGAATCAAATGTACAAGTAAGTCATAAGTTAACCAATGATACATATAAACAATCACAATCAAAGCAATCTTGCAATACCATGCAAGATAACTTCGAACAAAAATCGCCTGGACTCCAAGATGAGCTAATGAACATCATCAAATATTCCGATATCAAGGCCAGCAGAGAGGTTATCATTTCCATGGAGAAAGTAATCAATTAATAAATCACTTGCTACATGTACTATCAATTTAGTATTCACTCCCAGAGCCAGTTTGCTACATACGGTGTCCAGTGAGGATGTCCTGGAAGTGGACTAAAGAGGACTTTCAAAAAAAAATGAAACATACTTTCATCAGGATGTAAGCATTTACATGTAGATGATGCAAGAATATTAACACAGCTGAGATGGAAATTTAATTGGGACAAACACAACGGTAACCAATATGCATGATGTTAGAAAATCTATTGCCATACAAGTAATGACATTCGTCGACCTGAAACTGATTTAGTTGCGCTTCAGTACGGAAATTAAAGTCCGAAAGGCGCATGGGGTTGTCTTTACCAGGAAGTTTGTATTGATTAACAGTATACTTATTGAAAACCCTCACATCTGTCTATATTGCTAGAAATTACAGAACCGGCATTTAGAAGAGGTGGAAAAGAATGATGGAGCTTGGAGACCAGTAATCTTTTACTTAGGTTCCACCATTTTTGGTACAAGTGTCAATGGAATAAATCTAATCACGCATTTTAGGAAAGTATGAACGCATGCAACTACGAAAGGCGTTAATTGCAATGCTACGTTCACTTTTACAACACATATACAATTTTTCAAGGGTGAGAGTTTCGGTAAAAGTAAAAAGGCAAATTTTTTGATATAATCCTTGAAACGTTTCTGTGCGATTTTACTGTTACAGTAGCTGTTTTAATTTTGCAAGTAATCCATGGCTTATCTTTCGGTCGTATAAGAATATCACGGAACGGAACAGAATCATGGCATAGATCAGTAAACAGTATGACACCATACAACTATTGTCATCAAGAGCATCAAAACTTGTGAAAAGAGGCTTCCAAATCGGGTCTCCTTAGACCATTGAAACTTGCTTTTCTGTAATCTTATATCCTCCACCTGTCAATGCGGTGAAAAAATGATAGAGTAAACAAAACATAACTGAATGGTCAGAAGTGGAAATGGTAGGTAAAGTGCCGGAATTGAAAACATAACCAGGCGAATATGTGATCATTAAATCAAGAAGACTTTCATCTGAATTGTTCACACGGATAGCACCTTTTATTAATTGAAACAAAATTTCAAGAAGATTGACAAGGCGAAGACTTAGGTCACTTTTTGAATAATCAGTATCCTACAAACGACATCTGTCGTTATAATAGCCAGTTAAAAGCAGCTCTATTGGATTACATTGAAGTGCATTAGTAATAGAATGGTCAATCTCGCCAATAACTAAGTCTCCGTCAGCAGTATGCTGACCGGGTGGGCAATTGTACACCCCCTAGTAAAATTATGCCTAAATTAAGTGGAAATTTAATGCTTAAACTTTCACTGTTTGTAGAGTCTTTAGGCCTGCTGGGCGAGTACATAATAAATCATCTGTTAACATACTATATGGCTACTCCTAGTGGTTGCCATCCTGTGTAAACCATTTTGTTTTACCTACAAAATAACTTTCTCCAAACATGTGATTTGAGATCATCGTGACATTCATTTTATGTTGGCAATCATAGCTTTCTTTACACGTTTGCAAGTTGACTTATACGTTTCTACTATTTGGCGTCATTTGTATTACTGCTGTACAGGCTGTGAAGCTAGTCTCTTGTTTTGTCCAGAGTGTAATTTAAACATACTTAGTGTCTTTTTATGTACTAGAGAGCCTTCAGATTAGTTTACTGTAACTATCAGGTACTCCAGATGAAATAAATGCGTTTATGATAATTACTCCAAGTGTTTTTATGGTATCTTTGGCCAGCTCATTCCAGCTGAGTACATGTATCCATGTAGCTTATATCAAAGGGCCAAATTTTTATGTTCGCTCAGCAAAAAATATAATATTTACTTTGTGATCCCTGTCATATACGACCGACGTCGACAGGACACATATACTGATATATAGAAATCTTTATTTTAAGTCGACAGTAAACAAACTCATGTTTGTAGGGCTTAAAACATTTGCACCGAGGCACTACTTTTTTTTGCCACAGGTACAATTTAACAATGAGATAGTAACACACAATGACTCATAAGATAAAATATATACAGGCGGGAAAAATGGCATTATTGGGTACAGGTAATATACATATCCATGGAAGTAGAACTCTCAGAGTTGCTAACAGTGGATAGTTTGAATCCTGGACAAGGTGTGCGTAAGCGTCTTGGGGGGAGGGGGTCCGGGGGTATGCTTTGTCGCTTTGTTTTATTGAAATGTATCAACACAATTGTGTAATACAAAAAAAGACACACAAACAAATAATGAAAAACATAAACTTTAATTCGCAATACATCCAGTATTATTATTAACAAAAACGATGTGTATAAGAATGGCATACTATTGTGGGAAATATGTACGCTTTGACCTGGGTAGGTTTCGACTCGGGTACATTTTGAACTGGGTACATTTTGATCTGTATACATCTTGATGAGCCAAAAGCACCTGGGTATGTTTTGACATTGGTATACACTATGTACCAATCCAAGTTCTAGATAGGCTAAGCCGTATGGTTTGTAAAATGCAGCACAATACGTCATTTACCACAAGTATAAAAACTATTGTTATGAATCGGAGAGTTCCAAGTTCTAAGCTGTGCTTACATAGTAAAACCTAAACAAATTTGTCTTTTGACGAACACAGGTGGTCTGCATATGTAGAAGAGATGTCACATTAATTCTAGTGACGAGCTTGTAATATCAATGTTTCTATTCTCGATATACCTGTGGTGCACGTTTGGCCGAACTGCGTCATGGACTGATCGTGCTGGACAGACAACGAATAGCTTTGGTCCAAATTAGCTAGTACTGTGAGCTACCGCTGCAACGCAGCGATCGCACCCCCGCTTTCTACTTGGCAACTGGCCTTTCTCCAGTGCTTGGTAGGTCACTCGATCCTCCGCCATCTCACATGGTTCTGCCATCGGTTTGCTGTGCGTTATTGCTCTGCAATCGTCCAGTTGTCATACGGAAATTACGTGGGCACTGGGTGTTCTGGTGTCGGATCTTTACCTTTACCCCAACAAAATATCTTGAACAAATTCTGTGAAATTTGCCTGGTGGTTCATAATCTGGTCTTTTCACCATATTCAACCACTCCCGTCGTTTCTATGTTTTTTTCTTTTTTGAGAAAAACTTTGGAAAGCTACCCCTTGCATCCAGGGGTATTTATCCAATTTACCAGTTTTCTTAAGTCTGGCTTACAGTCAGAAACTTTGCAATTATAAACTGAATAAAGATATACAATTACAAAATATTTGCTTCAAATCAAATCTGTGCTGGTTGTAAATATGGCTAGAAGAAGATTCTAGAGGCTCAAGTGAACTTGACCTTTGCCCTCTAGACGCTACATATAAAATACAAAAAATACATTGTTTCAATGCCTACAATTTGAGCCCTACATATTTGAAATTCAATGCAAATTGACCAAGTTTTGGCTATATGCAAGGTTCAAGGGGCCTTGACCTTCGACCTATAAAGGTCATATATAAAGTACCAAAATTTACAGTGTTACAATATCTATAAATTAAGCCTTACATAAACCAAATCAGATGAAATTCTTTGCAAGTTATAGGCAGAGGAATATTTCAAGGTCCATATAACTTTGACCTTTGACTTTAAGAGGCCACATGTAAATTATTATAATATGCAGTATTCCAATACCGACAAGTTGAGTCGAACGTGATTAAAATTGGATGAAAATTGACAAAGTTATGGCTGAATGAAACTTTCAAAGGTCCAAATGACTTTGACCTTTGAACTTTGACCTTCACAAGTTACATATAAATTACAAAAATATAGAGTGTTAAAATGTCAACAATCTACGCCCAACATGAACCAAAGCAGATTAAAATTGATCAAGTTATGGCTTGATGAAACTTTTCAAGGTCCAAATGACCTTGACCTTTGATCTTTGACCTTTACAGGTTTTATTTATTTATCTATTTATTTCACCCCTGGGTCAACCGGCACAGGCCCAACGACAGACCCAGTAAACCATATATACATATAAATACATAGAATATTATAAGTAAAAACACAATAAATACTTAAACTGTAAAGAGTGTCCAACTGTCAGAATTAACCGTAAAGGAAACTGGATACCTGTGTTTTAAAACTGACAGAGGTGGAGAAGATTTCCAAGTTAGGCACAGCGTTAAAAGTCCTGAGTGTTCCTGGCAGGAAGCTAAATTTCTGACATTGATTCGTGATCTAGGAATTAAAACAGAGGAATCGTTCTAAAGTGTCTTTGAGGAACATAAAAAGGGATTTGAGCGAAGAGATACGAACAATTTTACTTAGCAGAGATAATACCCTGTAAAAAGTCAGATCTAAAACCTTTCTCTGCTCACTTAACATGGGTAAATTAAACAGCCTGCATGCTTGTTCGTATCCTATTTCCGGGTAAGAAACTAAAGTTTTAAAACATAAGTATCTTATAAAACTCTTCTGGATGTTCTCTATACGCTCAGACAAATATTGACTTTGAGGAGACCACACAACAGAACAATACTCAAGACTGCTCCTTACTAGTGATACGTAGAGAGATTTCAGGACGCTAACAGAAGAAAAAGAACCACATGATCTTTTTATCAGCCCGAGCATTCTGAAAGACTTTGCACATACGGCCTCCACATGATTTTTGAAATTCAGGTTCGATGTGAGAGTGACACCAAGGTCCTTGATGTCATGTATTCTTTCCAAGCTTTGATCGTCAAGCATGTAGTCAAACACTATCACATTTTTTATTAATGAAAGATGTAGCGCGGCATTTACGGATGTTCAACAACAGTGACATGTTATTACAAAAATATGAAGTGTTGCAATACCTACACTTTGGGTCCAACATAGTCAAAATAACATGGAAATTGACAGAAACTTAAATTTTCAAATTGCCCTACTTTACATAATTTTCAAGACCCTTAAACCTCTTTACAAAAGCTCGAGAGTTCATGTATGGAGGTATAATCATTCCAAGTCTGGAGTTCCCACGTACTATAGTTTTTAAATGAAATGTCGGGCAAATATGCCTGTGAAAAATAAGAGAGAGAGAGAGAGAGAGAGAGAGAGAGAGAGAGAGAGAGAGAGAGAGAGAGAGAGAGAGAGAGAGAGAGGGAGAGAGGCAGACAGAGAGACAGACAGAGACACAGAGAGCGAGAGACAGACAGACAGAAAGGAAGAAAGAAAGCAAGAATTCCTTTAAAAACAATACACCTGTGTTGGCACACACAGTTAAATATCTCTTTTTTGTTTGAAGACATTCAAAGTGGCGAGTAGGTGTTGTCATCTGGTTTGTTTTACATTCCTGGCGAAGGAAGTCCTTTGTTGCAATTCTTGTTAGGATTTCCCTTGGTCTGTACAGGTGGTCTGCCTGCAACTGTTTATTTTAGAATCACTGGGACTGAATATAATGCCCCAGTTTGTTTCTATTTTAGTTAAACACTGGCAGGTGGTTTAACTTGATACACTATCCACCTAGAAAGGGTACATACTGTTTCAAAGGGTAAGTCAAATTGTTCTTATCTGATATTGTACGATGCAAGTTGAGTAATTATGCTTAGTTTGACCGGTATTCTTCATTCATGGTGAAGGTCTGCACTTGTAAGCAAAACTTCACGTATTCGGCTAATTCATTATTTGCCATGTTTATATTGATTCATTATTATGTAGGTCGTCTTTGCTGAATATTGAATTAAAAAAGGAGCCGTTAATCAGCGAGACATGTGCGGCTACAGGCTCCAAAACATGTTCTGAGTAGTAACCCGCTGAAGACCTTTTAATTTATTTGGGCTAATACAGCCTAGGTCAAAATCATGTAGAAGAACGTGCGCAATATGGATATTAGTATTCCTGTATGCATATAGGTTAGAAAATGACAGGTTAGCTATTGGAGAGTAAACGGTTCGGACTGCGGAATAGAGTAATGACTACTAGGAAGTGGCTCTGGATAAAAAGACAATTTATGACAGATAAACATAAATAAATAAATAAATAAATAAATAAATAAATAAATAAATAAATAAATAAAACAATCAATCAATCAATCAATCAATCAATCAGTCAATAAGTAAGTAAGTAAGTAAATAAATAAATAAATTAATTAATAAATAAATAAATATATATAAAAAAAATAATCGCCCTTAACTTGTCATTAATATGGGTTCCCGAAAAAGTCACCCGATAAATAAATAAATAAATAATCGCCCTTAACTTGTCATTAATGTGGGTTCCCGAAAAAGTCACCCGCTGCACAATACTGGCAAAACAGTGCAAAACTTTCAAATCGACTTGATAATGTAAGGGAAAATTTTCAAATCATATTTACATTCATTCATGTGTTCAATCTTTTTTCCTTTCAAGTTGTATACCCTTAACAATAAGCTATATGTGCTTTAGCAAAAGAGGAAAAGACAAACTGCCTTTCATTAACAGAAACTTAAAATTTCTGAACTTCCAATATTAGAAAGATACCGTTAGTATGGAAATAAAATACAATGAACTGATCCAGAATGTATAAATATTTTATTTTTCGTATAGTGTAAGGAATTTGTAACATATTCCGAAAATACAATTATGTGCATGTATTCCAGGCACTGGACAGGTGATGCTAAAGCACATATGGCTTAGTGTTAAGGGTATACAAATTATTTGTCATGTAGTTAATAAAGGCTTTTCATGTTTTTTTATTCAGTTTAAGAGACATTTAAAATTGATTTTCTTGAATATGTTTCAAAATAGCATATTTTCGCAAGATATTTTATATGCATGTAGGCCTATCTTCATGCATGCTAGTACTTTAAGGTCTGGGCTGCAGCCTATTTTCCAGGCGCTTAGACTCCCTTGTGTTGGTAGGGCTATATCTACGTAAGATTTTTCGGAATATTGAAGCTCAGGAACAATGAATCTTCGGAACACTGGACCCTCAGAATATTGGACCTTCGGAATACTGGACCTTTAGAACTATGATCCGTCGGAACACTGACCCTTCGGAACTATGAACCTTTGGAACTGTGACCCTTCAGAACAATGGCTCTTCGGAATACCGAGCCTCACCCTCAGCGCGTTTGGTGGATAGTTACATCGCGTGCCCCTATTGGTGATTCGATGGTCGGCAGATTTGTGTCAACGAGGTTTTGTTGATAAAACGGAATTTGATTCCAATTTTTAATGTTCAGGTGCCTAATAATTATTGCGTGCCATCAATCGAAAAAATTATCCCGTTTTACTGGACAACAGTTCATTGGTTTTTGCTGGCACCTGACAGACCTACAGCTTGAAGTGTATTACGCTAAGGACCGCACAGAGGCTATATGGATAGGTTGCTACGCACATGAATGGGCTAAGTTTAAAGAGTCGTAAGCAAAACGATACTTTGTAATTGCAGTACTACTTTGTTACATTTTGACAACTCCTGATTTTTCAGCCACTTCAAAGGAACGTGTCAACATATTTGCTTTGGTAATTTTCCGACCCATTTCTTTATACAATGTGGGTGCACCTGAAGTTGAAATACAATGCCTTGGGTTTTAGGTTGTACCTCACATAGGTTTATGTCAATAAAGTTCTCTCTATAATAATTATAGCACGGCCCAATCAACCTTCTCTTCCTATTTATGCTACTGAAACGTCCTGCTGTGAGCAATTTGAAAGTTGGTTGTTAATAATAATTTTAGTAGTAATAGTAGTAGTAGTAGTAGTAGTAGTAGTGGTATAATTATTATCATCATCATTATTATTATCATTATCATTATTAATAGTAGTACTCTCAACATTATTATTATTATTATTGTTATTATTATTATTATTATTATTATTATTATTATTATTATTATTATTATTATTATTATTATTATTATTATTTTCAACATTATCATAAACTACATTTTTTTTTTCGTTATATTTCAATTATTTTCAAAACAATGACATATAAACCTAAATACGTTATAACGTTTTCCTGCCATAAAATAAAGGAGCACCATTCCATACTTTTCTGAAGGTAGGCCCCATTAGTATTATAAATTTGAATATTATTTGCCTATTACATTCATCTGGGTCTACTATCTATTAGTAATCTAAATTTCACACATATCAAAAGTATTGAAAAATGATAATAATAGTAACAATAATAATAATAATAATAATAATAATAATAATAATAATAATAATAATAATAATAATAATAATAATAATAATAATAATAACTATTAGCAGTAATAATGTTTATTACTGTATTTATTGGTTTTTTAAAACAATTGGCTATTTTTAATTTCTATATTGTTGTAAACTATACTTTTTATTTCATTGTATTTGTTTGTTTATTAATTTATTTTGATAATTTTTATTATTTAAATTAAGTTATGTAGATGGAGTTCGTGGGGGTTTTCGTATACAATGATTCACATTTTATGTATGTAAACATTGACATTATTTTAACATTGATATTATTTCTAATGCCATACATAATGGATTTTATATCCTTTTTACAGGAACTCCAGACACTCGCAAGTACGTGTGCAGTAAAGCACTACAGGTAAGAGGGTCAGCGAGCAAACATTTTTTGTATAAGTAAACATGAAATCAGTTTATCGAAAAGAATATAAAACGCTGTGGTCTCCGCGGTTATTACAATGTAAAATATGTGCGTTATCTGAAAAGTGTGCTTTTTGCTTAGCGTAAGAAACCCAGATTTATTTTAACCCTCGTAACCGAGACGCTGGGGAACGGAGATGGACATCGTTGCACCTAATTCCAAAGTTCAGAGACCGGCAACTCCTCACATATGAGATAGATTAGCAATTGTATATGTGTCTTTTTGTCCAGAACCACTTCCTGGTAGTCATTACCCTATTCGGCAGTCCGAACTCTTTACTCTACATTAGCTAACCTGTCACTGTCTAACCTATATACATGTGAAGTACTATTGTCCATAATGCACACGTCCCTTTGTAAAAATTTGACTTAGACTGTAAACCCCAAATAAATTAAAGGGTTTTCAGGGGGTAACTACTCAGAAAATGTTTCGGAGCCTGTACCCCTACATGTCTCTCTGCGTGGCGGCTCCTTGTCTAAGCGAAATATTCAGCAAAAACAACTCACAAAATAATGAATAAATATGAACGGGGCAAATGCTGAAATGGCTATATATGTGAAGTTTTGCTTATAAATGCAGAGCTTCATTATGAAAGAAGAATACCTGTCAAACAAAACATAATTATTATGTTTGCATAGTTCAGCTTCAGATAAGAACAATTTGACTTACCCCTGAGCCAGTATGTACCCTTTCTAGCTGGATAGTTAATCCTAGTCAAACCACCTGCCACTGTATAGCTGAAGCAGAAATAAACTGGAGCATTATATTCAGTCCCAGTGATTGTGATATAAACAGTTGCAGCTTGATCACCTGTACAAACGAAGGGAGGTACTGCAAGAATAGACACACTGCATCAGAAATGCAAAACAAACTCCATGATGACCCCTACTCCTCACTTCGAAAGTCTACAAACAATAAAGCTCTATTTCACTGCCAACGCTGAGTTAGTGTTTCAACATAATGGGTCAATTTTTTAAGTTCATAGTTTTATTGTGCAAAGGGGGTTGAGATAATTTGTGAGCAACCTGGGTTAGATAGTGAAAACAACCAGTGCTTGCCTCTTGAGAGGTTGAGATCATTTCCAAAACAAACCCCGTCCACTGAGGCCAATCTGCCCTCAGCATACACGTTCAAATAGCTGACAAGTGAGAAAACGACATAAACAGGCCTCACTCCCCGAGGAGTCAGGGAAAAGAGTACATTCAAAGCACACAAGCTATTAGAAAAAGCCAGAGAAAAGTGTGTTGGGACGGCGGGAAGGGATCCGGGCTTCTTTTTCAAAGTAGGGCAGGAGTGGTCAATCCAGGAAGCCTGATATGAGGTAATCTGATGTTTAATGTGGCATAAAACAACCGGTCAAGCAGTGATTCAAACATATATACTCCTAAAAAAAACTGACTTTCCATTTAGACTTTTTTTACTTCAGAAAGTTACTGGGACATGGTCATATTTCATATGAAGACTTATTATGAAATATGTCATAGTTCAACCTATGTTTGCATGTATTGTATCCCATTAATAGGCAGGGCAGAGCTTCCCCGGGTCTTGCTGCTTCGTCTATTGCTGCGTTTAATGTATTGTATATATCCTGAACTGACGTACCTAGATCTGTTGCCACCCCGTTGACCTCCTCGCGAGTTTTAATCTTAGTGTAAACTTAATTGTTCAGTTTAAAATCTTTCAACATAGACAAATTAACGTCAAGTCCCTTCTCGGATGTCTCTGGTGCATGGTTCAGAAGCATGACAGAATTTTTCTCCCAGACAGTCTGTAAACTATGCGCCAGAAAAATCCATGTTGTGTAGTAGTGGTAAAAACACTCAAAGAACGTGTATGATGTATGGAGACAGCCACATGACTGAACGATATTAGGTTAGACGTTGTCTACACTGTGGATGACAAACAATTGGGTCACAAAGGAACAAAAGCCTGAATGAAATAGACAAGGGGGCAAGGTACTCATGTTGTGTTTCATCCATGTCTCTACTTCTGTGGCTTTCTTCTCATTACACAGCCCAAACAGGTTCACGGCCCCTATTTGGCATCATCGAGGAGGCGTATGGCTATGGGAATATTCTAAAAATGCAAATGCCTAAATTCTTTTATCATAAATTGCAACTAACATCCATAATTCTTAGCAAAAAATACTGACATTTGTCAAATTATATTCGTGGAAAACGTAAGAGTGTCTCAGAAATTATCATGTAAGTCTAAACAATCATCTGATTGCTCATAACTGTTACAAGATGTAATGTGTAAATTCATAATTTAACTCATGTAATTTGGTAAAAATGCCATTTAATATATTTTATTATGCATCAAAATGTTTAATTTTAAAATGATTTTCCATAAAAATTAGGCATGGACCCCCATACACCCTCTCAGTATTAAAAGTACTGCCTTTTCCAATAACTTTTCATCCAACTGTTCTGGAATGTGGCTGCGGCCAAATAGAACGATGAACTAAAGTAGATATCACACCTTACCTTCGGAAAGGCGGTAATGATAGACAACTGAGGCGACGCCTTAGTTGGTATCACTACGCCTCCCCTCGGGTGCGGTTGATATCTTTTACGTGATAGTTATAACATGTCACATGACCATTATGCCACATGATCAACAAGGGCGAAGACCGAGTTGATCATGATAGCACAATGAGCATTGTGACATGTTATAAAAGACTTGTAACATGGGTGGTAGGAACCGACCAAGATATTACTTGGTGCTTGACATTTTCCCCTGCCTTTAGTGTAGTTTGCCGCTTATGCAAGTTGTCACATGTACAGTCAAGTTTGACTGGTTGTTCATGCATTTTCCACTTGTCACCGTGGCAGTAGGAAAACAGGTGGTGGAAGCAACAATTGCAGAATTATTCAGTGTTCCCACTCAACATTTATTATTTCAAAGGGGACATAATGAAGAGAGGGAAGACTATAAGAAATCTGCTTCAGGTTAAAAAACAATAAATTTTTGGAAATTAATTCACATACTTTTTGCAGGATTCATGCCTGTCATGGACACCGATAAACAGTGCTGCTGTGTAAAAAGTATTCATTATGTATTTACTTTACTGCAAAAAGAGCAATCAGTTTTTGGAATTAATGTCACTTACTTTTTCAAGATTCATGCTTCTCATGGGTACTAATTGGCAAAGCTATTGTGTAAAAAGTGTTCATTGTGTGCTTACTTCTAGTTATTTAAAAATGAAGGAAGACCATAATCCACACTTTTCACATGAAGAGTGGATTATGTGATATAATCAACACTTTTTCCGCCCCCCTATTTGTCGGTTGCTACCGCCCATGTTTTGAATAACAGCGATTTTGCCTGTCCTGTGTACCATTATAACATACCGAGATTAGGTACATGCACTATACGCTTTGACCAGGAATCCCTCTACAACAAAGCCTACCTCAATACTATTACGTGAATCCAGATCCCTGTAAAAATATAGAACCGGGTATTCATTGAGGAGTGGGCAACTGGACCACATAAAGACACGGTCCGTCGCGTTTGGAATACGGCCACCTGGAAGATCTTGGTAAATAGTGTATGATCAAAGCACTTCAAAACAGCACAGATTGCCATACAGTGATATAGTGTGCACCTAAAAATGCGGTCTCTTTATTACGTGTTGGCACTGGCCAGTCTTTTCCAAGGTAAGTGAATTAAGCTTTTCTTTGAATCTTGACCAAATTATCCAATAGCTGCATATAAACTTGCAGTTTTTGTTGCACCTCAGCCTGTGGTTGTCAAGCGCAAAATATCAACGCCGCTGATAAAAAGAAAGAAACGGAAGATGTGAATTTGAGGGGGTAGGAACACAGGGCATGGCAGGCGAGGGATTTCTCTGGATCGCGGCTTCTTTGGAATACGATCCCGGTTTTCAGCAAACGGAATAAAGCACATGTGTACATGTACACCTTTCACACTTGAGTGCACAACGGAATGCAGGGTTTCAGTCTTGAAAACCTGGACCGTATTCCAAAGAATGTCCCGATATTCAATAAAATTTTCACCTCTGCTCATTTGATGTGAGGCCCTGTAGAATAAAAAGTAGGTGCGGTAAATAATGGGGCGGGCGGTGATGATAAACAAGTAATTTTTTTATGGGGCCTAACAACGTGAGCAAACATTTTCATCATTGCCATATCATCAGCGAGGCAGCGCCCCTCCCCCTTTGACAATTCAAGGGGGCTCAACACCGGATTGGAAGAACCTCCATCCCCTCCATCCCATACTCATAGCTGCTTCAGCAGGACTGGTCGAGTTGGAGGACAATAACGATGATTAATTATCTACAGAAAATGATAATAAGAAATTCATGCTGTATTCAACACATATATGTTTTATTTATTATTTTTTACCATATTAAATCGGTAATCGACAACGTTCGGCTTAGTCCAAATTTCGCTGCGCGGCATGGCGCAGCACGGTGTGGCGCGGGCAGCGGTTTCATAATTTACCGGGACTGGGGACCTTGGACCAGAAATTGATATTGCGCAGCCAAAACTACGCTTTCTGCTGGGGTGTCTTTTGGTGTTCTGCTCGACAGTAAAACAACAGTCATATGTGGCGTGATGAAGACACGGATACGGCTGTTTTCTCAGAACGATTCCATAATATATATATATATATATATATATATATATATATATATATATATATATATATATATATATATATATATATATATATGTATATGTATATATATATACATACACACACACACATATATATATATATATATATTTATATAATTAACATTATTTTATCAGATACAAGTTTTCTGCCACTCTTTAACCCATTTGTATTTGCATATTCATAATCATAACCATGCACACTCTTAAACACAGACTGTGAAGGGCAGTCCATGTAGCTGTACCCTAAATGTATTTCTCTCAATAGGAGTTCAGACCAGCTGAAAGTGGCCAATATAATACGTGGTTTTGTATGGCGTATATCGACTAAGCCGAAACGCACATACCAACTGGCACAAAGCCCCATTTCTGAAAACACTGGTTCTATGGAGGCCGGTATGCGTAAATGATATAATGGACACGGCCCAGTTCATTATATTTAGTGTATAAGCATTATATAACAGCTAAATATCTTAATCATCCCAGTTGTATATTATAATTGTTATTATAATTGTAATGCTATTTTCATTAGTTTAAAGGATATATCTGTGCTCTTTTTCTTCTATTCATATACTCCATGGAACCCGTGTTTTTTTGTTTTCTTGTTTGTTTGTTTTTGTTTGTTTGTTTGATTGTTTTTGTTTGTTGGTTTTTGTTTGTTGGTTTTTGTTCGTTTGTTTGCTTTTTTTCTTTTTGTTTTGTTTTGATTTTTGTTTTTGTTTTTTGTTTTTTGTTTTTTTTTTTTGTTTTTTTTTTTTTTTTTGTTTTCTTGTTTTTTTTTTGTTTTTGTTTTTTTGTTGTTTTGTTTTTGTTTTTTATTTTGTTTTTTGTTCTAACCCTAAAGGTATTTCTTAACTCTCACCAACCACCACGAATACTGTGTGGGGCCGACAGGAGTGTATTTGCTATGGGCATGGGCAGTCAGCAAATGTGCACATTTTTTCTGTACCTCTTATATAACCAGTTAACGTGCTGATAATCAGTCCATAATAAACCATGGCCAAAGAAAATTTTTGAACAGCTATATAGTCACTGCATGAATAGAGTATATATACATATATATATATATATATATATATATATATATATATATATATATATATATATATATATATATATATATATATATATATATATATATATATATATATATATATATATGCTACTTTGTGGCTATAAAACATGAGTAACGGTATCTGATTCATCTCATTTCCCATAAATTCAAGTCAACATGTGTTTGAATTTTATATTTTAGGTTTATTTGAGTGTAATTCGGCGATCCTAGATATAAATTAAGGTGTTATTCAATGTGTTTCTGTGCTTATACTGACCGCAGTTATCGATTATTTCACCCGTATTACTGTCACGTGTTGGCAGGCCAACATGACATGGAGAGGGTTCCCTTTTATATATATTTCCTTTTTGTCGGGGGGAGGGTATGCATATGCTCACATGCATAAAACTAAAGACTTCCGTTGGCCGACTACATATATTACCTCCTTCAGTGCTATTTCCACACTTGCCAACATTTCAGGTTCCAAAATCACGAGGTTTAAGCAAGAGAGCTCAGGGACTGAGCGGGTGGACGGGGGCAGGAGAGAGGGTTTTGGAGAGTCCGCGTCTCATTCCAAAGCTAGGGATGGGGGGGGGGGGGGGAGGGGGAGGCTATTTTTGGCCGTACCCACCTACTTTCAAGGTAATGTAATAAGTGGGTATGAAACCTGCCCAAAACTACATTACCCTTTTCACATAAATTATATCCTGTGATTGTATTTGTAGCTTGTGTCAAAATATGAGTTTCTTACAAATTTTGAATAAACTAGAACCAATGTTAATATATTTTATGCGTAGTTTGTGTTTCAATGGCTCTGCAATACAATCGAAAGAAACTGGTTTAGTATCACTGAATGACGTCTGGTGTAACGCGTAGCATAGATAGGAGTTTATCAGTTATTTACAGCAGTTATTCAAGATATTCAACCAGTACAGTAGGGTCTGTATTTGCTGTTGTGTGAATACTTTTTTTTTTTTTTTTTTTTTTTTTTTTTTTGTTTTTGTTTTTGTTTTTTTGTTTTTTTTTTTTTGGTTTTTTTTTTTTTGTTTTTTTTGTTTTGTTTGTTTTTGCGCAAGAATGTCAGCTATTGGCTCCGTTCACCCGGAAAAGGAGAAAAGGAAGCAGTTTGGGCAGGGCATTTTCATCCAACTGCACCGCTGTTTTTCCAGT
Organism: Hermodice carunculata; assembly: GCA_964020975.1. Classification (NCBI taxonomy): domain Eukaryota; kingdom Metazoa; phylum Annelida; class Polychaeta; order Eunicida; family Amphinomidae; genus Hermodice; species Hermodice carunculata. Next base: position 550,197 of record OZ026623.1, read on the forward strand.
CAAGATGAGTCTATTTTAGTTGAAAAGAGACGGGGTTGTTTTCGACCGTTATCACAGTTTTCGACGGCATTTATCTTTGTTATAATATATTGACATCATCAGATACACCGCATTTCGTCTTTTCAACTCAGAATATATCAAATCTTGTGAAGAAGAAACTATAGTGAGTCAGTTTTACGTTGTCAACAAAAGTCAACCAGTCGTCGTCGTCGCCATCATCATCATCATCATCATCATCATCATCATCATCATCATCATCATGCCTTGAAGTTTGAGCTCCAGCAATACGCATGGTACGGAGTTGCGAGAATTGATTCATGTCAGCTGGTTATATTTCAGTCTCGCGGCCCACATTAAAAACTATATAATTGAAAACAACGGGGCCCCAAAATAAAAAAAAACTGTTGATTTTCCGGTTGCGGGTCCGGCCCTGCCAAAATTTGCCAAACATAATTTATTTCTGATGAAAAATAAATCAATTTTCATCCCATTTAAATGATTGCATCGTGGCTTTGTGAGTCGCTGATTTCTATTGGTTTATCCCCGTTCTTATGACCTAAATTGACCAATTAGAGCGATTGTGTTGGGATGCTTGCAGAGACAAGTATTCGACCTCACTTGTGAACATGCACGGGTCATGTGGGGATGTGCGGTCATCTGTTTGCACAGAGGACGAATCTGGTGGGGCGGGTTGTTTTTGTTTTTGTTTTAATTTTTTTTGTTTGTTTGTTTGCTTGTTTGTTTTTTTGTTTTTTGTTTTTTGTTTTTTGTTTTTTGTTTTTTTGTTTTTTTTTTTGTTTTGTTCTTCTTTGTTTTTTTTTTTTTTTATCAAACTCTTTTATTTGAATAGACAAAGAATAAAGACCAAAGTTACAGAAGGCATATCACAGAACTGTCTGCATGACAAAACGTGTCGTATTCTAGGAAAATCACAGTTAAGTGCCTCACATATTTTCTTGTGCCTAGATGCAACATTCAAGCCAAGGTCAACCTTGCGTCGATGTTCGTCCATACTTTTACTAGAATGTTCAGGGCGCCTTGATGTATTATGAGTTAGGATTTGTTTAAAGACGATGTAAGCAATATATTTTGCTCTGTTATGTAAAAAAATGAACTGTTTTGGTACCGATAGAATGTTCACAGGATTGCAATTTCAGCGCAACCCAAATAGGTCCCCCAATTTTCATGCTGGAAAGCCAGAGCCGATCAATATTTTTGGATGCCACGGGGCTCTCTGTATGATGTGGGCTACTAAAACAATTTAATGGAATTTAAATAAAAAGTACATGTATATAAATAAGACTACTCGGGGTCCCCCACAATAGGTCGTGAAATTCGGGGTTTAATTACAGCACTGTGCACAGGCTTTAGATATCATCATTAATTTGGAAAAAAATATTATGTTTCGTCATTTACAAGTAGTACCCATGTGCTCTGGCAGACGGGTATATTGACATGCACAAGTCCCTATCATTTTTTCATTTCTCGCTGTATTTTCGCATCTGACCTCATTCAGCGAGGAAAGATTCCCGACAAAGACCATTTGAAGACATTCTTTAATATATTTGAAGTGTGAAAGTTTCGTGAAGTTATTTTATTAAAATGCAAGGGTGCCTGACACTGAAACATGTGTTTTAAATCAATCAACCAATACAATATGCATATTACAATATATTTAAATGGATTGGAAACTAATTACCTCCTTGAAAATTTTGTCTGGCTTATCAAAATGATGTAGTGCCAGTGGAAATTTGTCAAGAATAATGTTACTTTACAGTTTTCAAGAGTTTTTCAGAAAAGAATCAGATAGTTTTGGAATAGAATATTGATGTCAGATAACTAAGGTTAAGTACGTAAAATCGCCCTGTGATTAAGGTGTTCACAATAAACATTTAAAAAAAACCTTCGTAACTAGCCTACCTTTTTTGCTTCCCTGCAACATGAAACACAACATATATTTTTAGGCCTCACCAACACTACTTGCCTGGTCAGGACTTAGCAGAATATAAGCAGAGAATCCAACATTCAAAATGCCATTCGAGGGACATTTAAGTGAGAACATCAGGGACAGAGCATATATTTAAAAAAAGATGAAGAATATATATGAAAATACTTAGTTTCAATGCGGAAAAACACCGTGAATTGGTCAAAATTTCAGCTTATTTCCGGGACTGTCGGTGATGATGAGGGACAGTTGGCATCTCTGTATAAGTGCCAATATGGGGTAAAATAATAGTCTTATTTGCAAGTTCTTTGATACAGTTACCACCTATAACATGGATTTTTTTTTTACTCACAATGAATTTAGCTCAGCTGACATACTAGTCAGGCTGAGCTTTTAGAAGGCTCAGTCGTCCGTCACTTCTATCTGCCCATTCACATTTCATATTTTTGACTTTCTCTCCAAAACCCTTAACTAGATTCACTTTAAACTTAGCGGTGATGTACCTTGGATGGGTCTCTACCAAGTGTGCTTAAATGATCACACTCCAGTTATTTGTGGATTTTTTAAATGAACTTTTTTTGGTTCTTTTATTCTGCAAATCTGAAAAAAAAAATCTTATCCAACACCACTCACCGTTGTTTGTCCAGCCACAGTTCACATTTTCAATTTCTTCTTCAAAACCGTCAGCCAGATTCACTTCAAACTTGGTGGGGGATATGCCTTGGGCTGGTCTCTATCAAGGTTGTTCGAATTGTCAGGCTTCAGTGTTTTCTCTCTCTCTCTCTCTCTTTTTTTTTTTTTTTTTTTTTTTTTTTTTTGATATTGATGATTTTGTTATTTTTGGGCAAACCTTAAAAAACTGTTTATTTTGCTCCTAAATCGCTCCTCCAATTGCTTTAATATCACAGAGGTACATTTATTGGGACTCCTTATTCTCAATTTGTTCACCTGCAGGTGCTACATTTTTTTTTTAATGATATTATGTGTTTTTTTGCCATTTTGGACTTCTTCTCCAAAACCGTCATTCAGAGTAAGCTGAACCTAAGCGGAAAGTTTCCTTGTGAAAGGGTCTAACAAAGTTGTTCACTATGTGGCACTGCTTTGAACTCCTGATTTTTAACGGTTTTTTTTTTCAAATCTATGTACTTATCAGTAAATGCACCATTTCTAATGATTACTATGTATGTCAATGGGCATTATCAGGCAAATTCACATTTAACAATCAGTCAGATTCACTTCAAAATTGGTGGCAGTGTACCTTGGGTGGGTATCCACCAATTTTTTTTTTTTTTTTTTTTTTTTTGAATGGTCATGCTCTATTGATTTTTGGGTTTTTCATGAAGGAAGTGCAATTTGAGTGAGAATACTTTGACATTCTCAGGAGTTTTAGCCTCAATTCCAACAGACGCAGAAAATAGCGAGATCATTCTCAGAAATCCTCCAAATACTCTGTGTTATTTAGACCACAGAAGTAGAGTTATGAAGATTAGGAAAGAAGGAAAGGGTTCCCAAAGTGGTATAATCCACAATTTTAGATAAAGTAACTGGAAAGCTAACCTCAATAATCGATAAGTGGCAACAAAAACTAAATATAACTACAGATAAAAATGAAAGGTTGGAATGTTTTGAAATCGTATATAAATAAACTATGTCAACAGCCTTAGGATAATTTCAATATACGTTTACTACACTTACTGGGGTCTGATATATCACACTTGAATAAACAATCATTTGTAAATATACATTTGCGCAAAAATTTATATTGAAATTATCTTAGGGCAGTTTACCGTACTGGCCAGGTACACACAGGTGGAAACAGTGCAGACTTACAGCATAAGCAAACTGCGTTGTTGGGTCTTTTTCTGTCAATGTCAATGGGGAAATCTTTTATGACAAAATACATGCCGGTAACAAAATACTGCATTAGATTTTATATTGTCAACTAATTCCCATAGAATGGTTTGATTTTGCACCCAGATGTTTCTTAAGTGGCCCTTTGTGAGCTTAGTGAATTCGATTATGATGCACTAAATTTTGCATTTCTGGTAACCATTTGAGTTTTGTTTGTATATATTATATTTGTGTGCTCAAACAGGGTCACTTGGGAACACGCACATCACATTATGGCCACAAAGTGGCACTTTAAAAACAAAAATGCACTTATTATGTAATAAAGTTGCCTGAGTTAGCTCTTTCGCTGCCAATTACATCTTAAGTTGAACTAAATCTGGAACTGCTCTGATTTGTAATGAAAGTGCTAAATTCATTATCCTTGCAAAAGTTCCCTTTTCTAACCAGCATGCATGAAGCTACTAAGAATATAGAAGTCCAGGTCAACAGCCCAAAGCTCCTTAGAATAGTAGTGGTCCAGGTCAACAGTCCAAAGCTATTTAGAATATAGTAGTCCAGGTCAACAGTCCAAAGCTACTTAGAATATAGTAGTCCAGGTCAACAGTCCAAAGCTACTTAGAATAAAGTAGTCCAGGTCAACAGTCCAAAGCTCCTTAGAATAGTAGTAGTCCAGGTCAACAGTCCAAAGCTATTTAGAATATAGTAGTCCAGGTGAACAGTCCAAAGCTACTTAGAATATAGTACATCAGGTCAACAGCCCAAAGTTACTTAGAATATAGTAGTCCAGGTCAACACTCCAAAGCTACTTAAAATATAGTAGTCCAGGTCAACAGTCCAAAGCTATTGAGAATATAGTAGTCCAGGTCAACAGTCCAAAGCTACTTAGAATATAGTAGTCCAGGTCAACAGTCCAAAGCTATTTAGAATATAGTAGTCCAGGTCAACAGTCCAAAGCTACTTAGAATATAGTAGTCCAGGTCAACAGTCCAAAGCTACTTAGAATATAGAAGTCCAGGTCAACAGTCCAAAGCTCCTTAGAAAATAGTAGTCCAGGTTAACAGTCCAAAGCTATTTACAATATAGTAGTCCAGGTGAACAGTCCAAAGCTACTTAGAATATAGTACATCAGGTCAACAGCCCAAAGTTACTTAGAATATAGTAGTCCAGGTCAACACTCCAAAGCTACTTAGAATATAGTAGTCCAGGTTAACAGTCCAAAGCAAGCTGCCCAGTAAAGCTGTTGACTAATCCAAAATGTGGCACTGAAATAATGAAAGCTATATTTTATTTCTCCAGAACAGCTGAGCAGAATTACATAAGATTTTATAATATACACTGACTACAGGTGATTATTTTTGTAAAGTAAGACTATTTTTTACACCTTCTCCAGAACAGCTGAGCCGAATTACATAAGATTTTATAATATACACTGACTACAGGTGATTATTTTTGTAAAGTAAGGCTATTTTTTACACCTTCTCTAGAACAGCTGAGCAGAATTACATAAGATTTTATAATATACACTGACTATAGGTGATTATTTTTTAAAGTGAGGCTATTTTGTACACCTTCTCTAAAACAGCTGAGCAGAATTACATAAGATTTTATAATATACTCTGACTATAGGTGATTATTTTTTAAAGTAAGGCTTTTTTTTACACCTTCTCCAGAACAGCTGAGCAGAATTACATAGGATTTTCTAATATACACTGACTATAGGTGATAATTTTTATAAAGTAAGGCTATTTTTTACACCTTCTCTCGAACAGCTGAACAGAATTACATAAAATTTTTAGGTGGCACTGCTGTGAGCTGGCCACAGAATGCAGGCTGGGTCAGATGTGTCAGGCCAGAAGTTATATTGGCGTTAATGATACTCCAACATTGACCCCTTATTGTAATGAATAATCAAGCCAATCAATAAATGCCTCATATCTCCAATTTTTGTAACTATTTTTTTTTCAAATAGTGACCTCGTCTTTTAAGCTGTGTATCAGGTTTGATTGAATGCTTCGCACTCACACTCATAATGGGAGTTTAAACCTCAGAGTGTTTGGTTTTTACAAATAGCAGTACATGCCAATTAATTTTCAGAAAGCAATGAAGTCTGGCACATCGTTGGGCCAATATAATGTAACTGGCCCAACTTTGGACCAACCTTCGTTGTTTGCTGAGTTTACACATACATATTTGACAAGGATGACAGCATGCACACATAAAAGGAAAGGTCTCAAACAATGTTATAAGACATTCTCTCTCTCTCTCTTTTCAGGTGCTGCAGGCCTGTATTGCTATGGCTGCCTCTACAGCAGCGGGAGCAGTAGTGGTGCCATCAATGGTCCTGGCAATAGATACGTAAAGGGTGGCAGGGCTTTTGCATTGACTATTGGATTGACATGGACTGAAAACTGCAAAACTAGCAATGTAACCAATATGGTGAAAATTTCGTGTAGCACATTTTGTGTGAAAACGAAAGGAGTCTCCACAATGAAAATTGGAGGCGAGTTATAATATATATTTTATCCTTTAATGTTAGTGTCTGGCCTACACTTTAGCAATTTAAAAGATTTCTGACTAGTGCGCATTTAGGTGACATGTTAAAATTTTGCGAATGCAACATGGCGAACATAAAGGCCAGAATTCATATCTTGATTTAACCCAAATTTCTTTCTTTTTTTTTCAACCTCAGTTTAGATGTCAGTCAGCTAGATTATCTTGTGGGCCTTTGTTAGCTGACCATAAAATGTCATCCACAATTGACACTTTTAATTTCTCCAAAACCTTTGGCCAGATGCTCTAAACCTGGTAGGAGTCTACTTTGGCTGGATCTATATAGTATTGTGTAAATGGACATGCAACTGTCATTTTACGATTTTTTTAATGATTTGTTTCGTTCATTATCCGGCAAAATCAAAATAGATCGTCTGTAAAATGGCATGGCAAATTGCTTTAAAAATGCATGGAAACACACCTAGGGACCCCAAGACCTTAATTTGTTCATATTGGGGTGCTGCAATTTCCTTTTTCGTACGAATTTGTGTTCTTTACCTATTTTCATCTTATTTTCCAAAACTGTAACTCAAGATTTTGCGAAAACTTGGTGAATATGTCACTTGTGGTTGGGTCAAACAATAATGGTTCACTAGATACTGATCAATGAGGATTGCAGTAGTAATTCATATTTTCAATTTCCCCAGAACTGCCAATCACATTCATTACAAACTTGATGGGGCCATACATTGAGTGGGTCTCTATTGACTTGGCTAAAATGGTCATGCTCCAGTGATTGGTATTTTAACTGCTTCCAAATTGCAGAAGACCACCTCTTGGGCCCCAACGGGAAAGCTGGGATTTATGGAATGAATGTCAAGGTGGGATGAGGACGGGCTATTTACACAGCCACCACCACCACCACCAACCCTTCATTAAATTTTAGCACAAACGTACCCTGTATTCCAAATCATATGATACGTATTGTTATAAAATTGTAGTGTGGATAATTCCAGATACTACTGGTATCTATGAAAGAACTTAACAAAGAAGAACAAAGACTCTTGATTTGAACTACAGCCCTTAGCTGTTTGTCTGGGGCCAAATCTGAAGCATACAAAAGTGATATAAATATAAGCATTAAAACATCGCAAAAATCTAAAAAATAAGTTTCAAAGAAAAAGAAAATACATACGTTTTGATCTCATCGAGGAGTAGTTTGTGCATATAAATATATGTGTGCATGAATAGACAGATAGCAGTACAAAATGCCAATTCTAGAATAGGATGTATTCATATCTAAATGCGGTCCTACTCTAACACCTATTGAGCAAAAGAGGGAGCCACCTGCGTCAGGGCAGATCCATGTATTTAGCATGGTCAAAAGTACTTTCTCAACCAAATGAACAACACAAACACACAATAATCTTATGAAAATGTATTACTATATATTTGAAACATAAAGGATGCCTAAAATAATTAGAAATGGGCTCTCCTTTGGTTGAAAAGGTGTGATTTATGGATGTTTATGTGGTATACAAGACAAATCTGCCCTGATCATGGTGGAAGCATCAGTCTGTTGCCCCGGCAACACAGGAAGTGAGCAGGATTACAGTTAAATATGAATGTCTCCTGTTGGAAGTGTTTCTGTCTAATAAGGATTTGACGGTCAAGGATCTTGGCAAGCTGGGAAAAATTGGATGTTTGGGTGAAAATCTGAAAATGGAGACCTCTGTCCAAGGTTTAATTTTCTACAGTGAATTTGAAAAGTACTACCTTGCTGTTAGTCGCATGACTTAAACATTGTTACAACCAAATAGTGATGTGTCTGCATCAGTGACGTAGATTATTTATTTTTAGACAAATCCAATGTGACCAAGGGATGTTTGATTATGCGTCACGTGGACATGAAGTAACTACAATGTACGTTGTGAACAAACAAGGTACACCAGGTAGCCATTGGAAGAACGCCTAGTTTTGTTTTGTTTTGTTTTGGTTTTTTTTTTTTTTTTTGGTTTTTTTGGGTTTTTTTTTTTTTTTTTTTTGGTTTTTTTTTTTGGTTTTTTGTTGTTTTTTTTTGTTTGTATTTTTTTTTCTTCGTTTTTTGTTTTTTGGGTTTTTTTTTTGTTATTTGTGTTTTTGGGGGGTTTTTTTGGTTCTTTTTGCATTTAATATTGAATTAAACAAAATTTTTACATGGCTGGAGAGTGAGATATTATTTTTCTCTCACTTGATTATCATTGGTGGGGAATATCACTCTTGACCTACAGTCACTGGTGATTTTTCCCACCACCAACCATCCTTTCTGACAAAAAATAGTAACTCACCTTCAGTCATTTAAGATTCTCTATGTACCTTGTGAAATCAGGAAAATACCCTCAGAGCGACAAGTTGTTTTACATTTATTAGAAGTGGGTTTCTTACAGGGAGAGATACGTGAAAGTAATCTAAAAAATATATAAGTTGCATAAGTTAAGAAGCTGGAGAGCATGAACAATTAGTAGAAGCTAGGATCATAAAATTACAATTAAAAGAACACGAAGAAGCTATCAAAAGTACTCAGAGAACATGGGATTAAATTACGAGAATTTCAGCTTAGAGAGTCCATATCGGATAGTTCATCACAACTAGTATCGTTTTATGGTGCAGATAATGCGTGTTTCATTCCAATTTTAGAGAAAGGAGTTTACAAATTTTCCTTTCATTTGACAACATAGCTGGAACTCTAGAATGCCCTAGAAGGATCTAGCTTCTCTTTTTGACAGGTGTGTTCATTAGGAAAGCACTCGTGGTGTATTCCACCCTCTCCATAGAGCAAAGTCCCCATGATCATATACTCAATCCTGCTGTTAGGTAGGCTTACAATGTTGGTACCTGAAAGGTGCAGACAGAATTTCAGGAATAGTCAGACAGCTGGTTCAGACGTATATGGAATTTGGTCTAGAGAGAGAACACTTGTTTGTACAAATGGTGTGCTTCAAAGAAAAAAGAAAATGTTTTGATAAGTAAAACAACCTTTCCTTAATGGAAAACTTGAAGGGTTACATTTCAAAAAAATATAAAGAGATACCTGGGAGAAGGAGAGGAAGGTAAGTTGCAACAGTTGTACAATAACTTGTTTGATATAATTGTTTTAATAATATTTGCAAGGTGAACTGAAATAAACTAGAATGTCTAATTCCCCTGTGAAAGCTATTGTATTCATAGGATTATTAAGATTCCATAATTGTTGAGAATTAGTACAGAAATGCATAATGTTTTTGACATTCCCCAAAACAATGATAGAAACACAGCTTTAGAGGCAATATAGCTCAATACCCCTGGTAGATGAAAGGCCAAGTCGGGTACATTGGGTGACTAGGTTGAAGGTTTATCTATTTGAGCATACCCATGGAGCTAAAGGATACACAAGATGAAGCCCGCCGCAGGCAGGCCATCAAGTGTATCCTTCCGCTCCATGGATAGGCGACTGCCACGCAGAATTTACGAAGAGGATACATCCCAAGTTAAAGGGATTTATCTGGAATCCTGCTTTTCTTCGCTGCGGGATTTAAAAAAGCAGGATTCCAGATAAATCACGAGAACAAGGGATGGATCCTTTTTATACCATGCCTTCTTTGTTTTCGTGAATATAAATGCATTTTACAATGTATTCACCAAAGCAAATCAGTCCTCTGTTGAAATTTAGCCATAGAAATTTAAATCAGGGATATATGTGTAAGCAGGTGACATATATATCCCTTGAGAAAACAAAGGAGGCATGGTGTAAGGCCAGGTAATTGCAAGAGTGTTGTTTTATTTTTATCCCTTGTATGTGTAGTCCAGAGTATTCTCCGCCATTTTCCATAAAAAAAAATTGACAGTGTTGTGTCAAAACAGCAATCAACGACACATACCGCAGAAGACAATAAATCAACATCCTAGGTGCGCACACATGTAAAATGGGTCAGTGCAAAAGTAGGGCATGCACGCGACCATTCTACATGGGCGTGTGGATCGGCAATAAATTGTACAGGTGCAGAACGGCCCGTCCATGGTTACTCTTGACTACACACATATGGGACAATAAAGGTCAACCAACTCATGGACCAGTATACATGAGAAACCAAGTTTAATCAACCAAAAGAAAAACAAACCTTATTATGAATTCACATAAAATTGTCAACTGCCATTCCCATCAACAGACATCAAGAGGCAATGCAGAATAATCACAATAATGCAAATAAACATGGTATGACGTAGAGCCAGATACGTGTAGCTAGTTCATACGCATCAATAGGAACCGGGGATACGTTAAGTGGCAGGACTATATGCAGAGAAGGATTGACTTTGAACTTTAATATGTACTTTACAGTGAGGCTTTGGTAATATGTGTAGTAGTAGAATGAGATTACGCTGTTTAATCTATATTGCTAACCTGAAACAATGAACACCTGGTATGGTACAGAAGGCACATGAAAAAGGCACAAGTACCTGCACATGTGAGATGAGGTCAAACCGACGTCACTGCACCAAAAATTGCAACTGTATTAACCTTACATAAACATCCTGTGAGGGGAACAGCCACCCATTACGTAATGTATAGAGACATAATGTTATGACTTTGCACACACGTAAGTGCAGGGTGAAAGCTACATGTAGATTCTAGTGAAAGCTTGCAACCCAACATGCGTATTATACCCGCATTTTAGATACAAATTAATCATCAAGAACAAGCTCGATTGCAATCCAGTGGATGAATTTTCTTCAAATTCAACTTGGTCACCTAATATTACTATGAGACCATGTAATAGTGTTATAGACTATCGACGCATGAATCTATTGGAGCATAACAATGCTTACAACCAGTTGAGTTGTTACAACTCATAATTTTAATGTCACAGGGGCACCTTTTAACTATAGTTTGGTGCAAAAACATTGTCAAGTAAAAGAAAGGCGCCCCTCCAAAAAAAAAATGGAAAAAATGTGCAACTTACATAATGTTGTTACTTACTTCCTTACGTGTAACAGGGATGACTTGCTGCCAATGACTCGATATACATCATAAAGCATAATCATGATTCTACCCACAGCCTAATTGTAGTTTGATGACAAATGAGCATGTTCACACAGCCATTCTTGCAAATTGATTTACCATGTACACTAGCTGAAGAGTTGCACTCTGATCAGTCCAACATTGTGGAGGCAAGTCCCAGTTGGTCAGTCCATGGCTCCTACATTGCCCGAAGTCACGACAACATGACCCGTCAGGCAGTGCTGGAACCACCGACCCCAACCATAGGTGAACTGCATACATAGACACATGAATGAGTCATTGCACATGATCACATCCATATGGCTAGACATATTTAAGTATGTGACTTACTTTATAAAATATCCACTATGGGTAACCCACAAGTGACCTTCACATGAGTATAACCTGTCGTGTATCTGCGGAGCTATACTTCATGAACAGTCAAATATGAAAGCAGCCTATGGTGTTTTGAGCATATAATGTCAACCATTTCTTCATCAAGCATCGATAATACATTATTTACTAGGTATACAAGAACCCTGAGAGTGTAAAAAGTCAGATGAGAAAGCTATCACCACCGGATCTAAAAAAGACCCGCTCTAATTATGTTCCTCGATCAGCGTGCTACGAGCTGCATCCCAAATGCTGTTTGCAGCATTACAAATCAGTAATTAACACCATAGCTTCGTACAGCACGATTCGTGAGTATAACTAATGTATTACTGATTCATAACCACGATTTACTATAAATGAGCCATCACGGATGACAGGACAGTAACTTAATTAGTATATAATACCCAGGAGGCATCCCCCGGGAAGGCACCAGGGTGCCGCCACCATGAACACAGACCGGATGGTTAGCTTCACTGATAATCAGCCGGAGTACATGTATATCTGAAGAATACCAGGTCAGATACAATCAAATCTAAATGTACATCCATGCTTAAGTTTTGTAACAAGTGATCACTGCTAATAACTTAATATTAAAACATACTAAAGACTGCAACTGATAACCAGTTGATACCCATAGTTTGGCATTAAATGGCCCACCTCATGTGACAAACTTTGGTAACTTAATATATGTACTATTCATAGCCCAAGAGGGACTCATATAATGGGCGCCAGCAGCACTGACCTATTCAGTACGATCTTTAGTGTGTCTGCATAATGCACAGTTTGAGTACAATTAGTGACTAGATGTATACAATAAATATAGGTGTACACTTTAGTACCAAAAAGTACATGTAAGAATATTGCTGAAAATTGCATAAAGCATGTCATAACTAAGTTATTCAAACCTGTACTTCTGCTATAAATGAGCAATCATTGGTGATTATTCATATAATGTAGATCCAGAAATACAAAAATCAAGGGTCAAGGTCATGAAACACCAGTGCAAATCCATTCAGTAGCACTGCTGCAAAGTTCTGGGTTAATTCTTGTGGACACCTTCACCCCTTCAAGAGACAACACAGTGCTCATGTAAAATATAATCACACATAGACCTTGGCTTAGCAGTTCTGAATGCAAAAGCCGTGAGGTTGATTTTTCTACCAAAAACTATATCCAGCGCCTGGGCCAAATGTAAGCCATACATGAGGGCAGACATTTTGGGTGCAGTACCACAGTCTGGTGAATGTGTACAGCCAGCGTGACGACTAGAGTGTACTCACTGGTCACCCAATGAATTCATATCTGCGCACTTCCACTATGGCAGGTGGCCAGCTGCAAGAGTTGGTATCTACCGTAAACTTGTTTTTGAGACTTTTAGGAAAGAATTGAAGGAAGAAATAAAAAAGCTGTACATGACAGTATTTCTAGCTTGGAGACGAGAGTAAAGTCTCTGGAAGACGGAAATACTTCTAGACAGATGTTGCCAGCCTATAGACAGCATGTAGACGGCCGTACTTCAGTGCAGTTGTAGCCAGCCTGAAGATAGCCGTGCTTCTATGCAGATGTAGCCAGCCTGGAGACAGCCATGTTTCCAAGCGGTTGTGGCCAGCCTAAAGACAGTATGTAGCCAGTCTATAGACAACATGTAGCCAGCCTGTAGACAGTCATACTTCAGTGCAGTTGTAGCCAGCCTGAAGACAGCCCTCCTTAAATGCAGATGTAGCCAGACTGTAGACAGTCATGTTTCTAAGCAGTTATAGCCAGCCTTTAGACATCCATGTTCTAAACAGTTGTAGCAAGCCTATAGACAGCCTGTAGACAGCCCTACTTCAGTACAGTTGTAGGCAGCATGTAGCCAGCCTGCAGACCGCCATGTTTCTAAGCAGTTGTAGCCAGCTTAAAGACAGCCTGTAGACAGCCATGCTTCCATACTTTTGTCATGGTTTTTGTCATACTGAAGACGGCCAAGCAAGCATGCCTTTGTTCTGACTGGATGTAGCCGTTTAGGGTTTTCATCACCAACCATAAACTTGCAGATGTTTTAGGGCCACGATGCCTAATCTTGTGACACAGCACTGTTTTTTGTATACACTTCACATTCAATAAACGAACAAAACATAACTTTGTTATGAGTACACCAGTGATTTAAAGAACTTTGGCAATTTTGAGGGACGTGGGGTTCATTTTTGACCAAATCTTTAACATCATCTCTTGGCCAAAAGCTTCAAAAGGGCATAGGAACACTTCTGGTGACCCCTAGCCAATAATTTGTTCAATACGTGGTGCTTCCATTTTTTGCTAATTTTTGTACACACTTTTTGTATTTTGAAGCTGTTTTTGTTTTTACTTCTCAAAAACTAGCATTCAGATTGTGCTGAAACTTGGAGAAAATGTTGGTTCCAGAAGGGGTAAAAAAGTTTTGATACTGTGAATTGCCGGTTTTTAACGATTTTTTTTATGTTCGGGTATGTGTCGGTTAATGCATACAATTATCGATTAGTATGAAAGTCAATGGCGATTGCAATGAAAATTCACATTTTTAGCTCAGCTGACTTATCAGCCAGCAGAGCTTTTGCGATCTCTCTTCTTCCATTGTCCGTCGTCAATCGTCCATTCCCAATTCACATTTTCGTCTTCTTCTCCAAAGTCATAAGCCTAATTAATTTCAAACTTGGTGGCAATGTACCTTGGGAGGTCCTCTGCCAAGGTTGTTCAAATGACCATGCTCCAGAGATTTTTTTTTTTTTTTTTTTTTTTTTGTGTTTGGACAAATTTTAAAAAACAGGAACACTACTAGGGACTCTTAGTTTTTAATTGTTCATCAGATGGTGCTGCAATTTTTTTCTATTATTTCTGGGCAAATCTTAAAAAATCATCTTCTGTGAAACCGCTCACCCCATTGCTTTGATATGAAATAGGAACACTACTAGGGACTCCACGTTCTTAATTGTTAACCAGGTGGTGCTCCAATTTTTTTTCCATTTTTAAGACTGTTGGTGTGTTTTCACAATTTATCTCCAGGACCGTGTCTCAGATTATGCTGTGGATAGGTTCCTTGTGAAAGGGTCAAACAAATTTATTCACTGGGTAACTGCTGTAGATTCCTGATTAGTAATGATTTTTTTTTCAATTCGGGTAGTTATCCTGATTATTAATGATTTTTTTTTTCGATTCGGGTAGCTATCGGTAAATACACCTTTCCTATTGATTACTATGCCTGTCAAAGGGCATTCTAATTCCAATACACATTTTCAACTTCTTCTCTGGAACTGTTAGTCAGATTGACCTCAAACTTGGTGGCAATATACTTGGGGGTATACTATCTACCAAGTTGTTTAAATGGTCATGAATTTTAAATTCTTAATTTTTTTTTCTTCTTTTGGGCAAAACCCTAAGAAATCTTCTCTAAGACCACTCACCCACTTGCATATCATACTAGAACACTCCCAGAGACTCCTAATTATTAATTTGTTCACCAGGTGATACTGCAACTTTTAGCTCAGCTGACTTGCTGGTTAAACTGAGCCTTAGGAGGCTCAGTCGTCTGCCCATGAAATAGTTGTAAATGGCATATATACTCAGTTAAAGCACATCTACTCAGTTGCAAGGTTCTTTGATTTCGTGGGATGTGTTTAGGTCAGCTGGGCACGAGTTGTTCACACAGCCTTCTAGTTTACTTTTCAAAAACTGCCCACTAGATTCACTTTAAACTAAGTGAAAATGTACTTTGGGCGGCTTTCCACCAAGCTTGTTCAAATGGTCAAACTCCAGTGATTTTTTTATTCTTTTATGATTTTTTAGCGCAGGTGACTCTGTCAGTACCTGAGCTTTGACTTTAGTCTGATGATTCGTCGTGCATCGTCCATCCATCCATCCATCCATCGTCTGTAGTCATCCCTTCACAACTCACATTTTCAGCTTCTTTTCTAAAACCACTGGCCAGATTCACTTCAAACCATATGAGAATGTACCGAGGCTGGTCTCTGCTTAGTTGGTTCAAATTGTCACACTACAGTGATTTTAAGATTTGAGGAGACCTTTTTATGGTTCATTTTTGGGCCAAATCTTAAAACCTACTTCTCCGAAACCCCCAAGCTAATTACTTCAAATTTGTACAGGGGCAATTCTGGGGACCCTCACAAATTTAAACTGTGCATCATGTGGCGCTGCAAATTTACTCTACTTTTTAGGAATTTTTGTGTGTTCAAGCTATTTCACCTAAACCTGTCACACAGATTATGCTGGCACCTGGTCAAAATGTACAGTAGCTTGTGGAATGAGTGGTTATACTGTGAATTCCTAATTTTGAACGAATTCTTAAATTTAGTTATGAGTCAGTTAGTGCATGCATTCCTAATGATTGCCATGCAGATTCCAATGGGAAATCACAATTTTTAATTCTTTTCCAAAACCGTCAAAGACATTTGCTTCAAACGCGATGGAGATGTACCTCAGGTGGCACTCTACCAAGCTTGTTCAACTGGTCACACTCCAGTGACTTTTAGATTATTTTGTTGTAAGCGTTGTTGTTGTTCTTGTCCATTTATTGAAAAAATCTGTGAAAATCTTCCAAATTGCATAGGAACACTGCTGGTGACCCCCAAACCTTAATTGGCTTAAGAGGTGGTGCTGTTTTTTGGGGGTTTTTTTTTTTGGTTTTTTTTAAAATTTTATTGAAGTTGAAAGCTACTTTTGACTTGTTCCCAAAAACTGTCACTCAGATTATGCTTAAACATGGTGGAAATGTAGCTTGTAGTTAGGGCAAAAATGTATTCACTCGGTGATGATACACTAATTCCTGATTTTTAACAAATTTTTCAATTTGCGCATGTTTCGTTTAATGCGTGCATTCCTATTGATTACTATGTAAGTCAATAGAAATTCAAATTATTAGCTAGGTGACTCTGTCAGTCACCTGAGATTTTACTATAATCTGTCGGTCTGTCATCTGTCATCTGTCTGTCCATCGTTCATCATTTTCTGTTTGAAATTTACATTTTTAGCTTCTCTCAAACCTCTGGCTAGATTTGCCTCAAACATAGCTACAATATTTCTGTATTAGGTCTTTACAAAGTTTCTTCAAGTGCTCATGCTCCATTAATTTTGGAATGTTTTTACATTTTTTTTTTGTTCACTTTTCTTTCAAAATCTTCAAAATATCTTCTCAGAAACCGCCTGGCCAATTGCTTGGCCACTTCTGGGGAACCTCTGGACTTTAGTTTGTTCAAATGGTGATACTTTTTCAATTTCTTTTGCAAAACCATCGGTTACATTATGATGAAACGCGGTGCGAATATAGTGTGTGGACAGCTCAATCAAGAGTTTTTCAATAGGTGGGTCATTTTCCCGTAACGTGTGTTACATTCAGAAACAATGTGAAGACAGTTTGATCAAAGTTCTTTGCCTTTTTAACACATATTTTACACCAATTTGTCGGCCATGTCTTTTACTATGGATGAGGAGTGGAGGTAACTACACATATTAAGAATACATGTAGGCTTATATGAAAAAAACCCAGATCTTTTCGTCATCGTTACGTTTGTTACGCAGAAAAATGGAAACAATTAACTTTGAAATTTTGATTTCAAAGTTTTGAGGAGGGGCAGGAAAGAACTTATTATTTTTGTAAACTTGAGAATCCAAATAAATATTTATTACTTCTCAAAATATACAAGGAATATTTTGCATGGATAAGGCCAATAGATATGCATTACGTGTGTCACATAATTTCGTTACGTGTGTTACGCTGAGAAAAAAACACCACTTTCAACGGCATATGATGTAAATTAGCAAAGCTATAAATTAGTTGAGCATTCTAAAAAAATGTGAAACTTGTTTTGTGCAGAAGTATCCTTTACATATAACATAAGTGCACACACTAGCTTATCAGATCCCCCATTTACCCAGAATACCTTAAGTATACTGCCTCTGTCTGGCGTAAAATATGATTAAAATCACTTAATTAGAGTGAATTGAATTATATTGCCCTTAGGTCTTGCATGTTCAAGTGCGGAGTGCTATTTGAATACCTATATTCATGACTGCATGAGCAAATGTGTAGCTTAAACTAATGGTAAGGGACTGGACTGCATCAAGGGAAGGATTTATGTCAGAAGTGCCCCCATCATTGCAAAATCTGAAAGTTAACCTTTGGACCCCTGATAGTAAAATAAGAAATACTTTCATAGCACATGCATAACCAAGCCCCCATGACAGAGACTGCATATCTATAGCACTTGCCAAGAGTACTGTACATATCTTGGTAAAAAGTAAAAGAATGCATTTTATGGTGAGTGATCGGTGTCATAAATGCTGTGATTTTGATGTGTCTAAAATATGCACAGGAGCCTTAAACTATTGGATATCACTACAAAATAAGAATACATCAGGGCTAAGTTATAGCTCACGAGTGGAAAAACATCAGGTTTCTGCATTTTCACGTGAACATGTTCGTTTTTAGTACACACACTCATAAGCATAGTTGTTTACAGGTCCAGTGCTAAACCATGAATATATGTCTGAGTCACCAGTCTTTTTCTTTTAATTTATCATGCATGACAGAGCAAACCATTGCCACTTCTTATTTATGGATTTTTCCATCCAGCTTGTCCTCAATGCAAGGCCTATTGTAATTGGCTCATATGATTGCACGTAATGTAACTCAGAGCACACGTCTGGGTTTTTTATATTTCGGGTAATATACTCATAGCACACATTGATGTTATTCTTGAAGTGCGCATGGTACTGATCAGTTTATCCATACATGCCTGTTGATTACTATGTGTAAATGAATAGGGACTGCAATACGAATTTCCATTTTTGAATTCTAAAAAACGGAAATTCTTATACCTACACCCATGTCCCAGATTGACTTTAAGTTAAGTGCCAATATTGTTGTAGTGAGTCTGTACCAAGCTTATCAAAACGTCACATTCCATTAACTTTTGGATTTTTTTCCACTCATTCCCCAAGGTCAGAGTCAAGATACACTTGTGTGAAATATGTTTGATATTGATAATCCTCAAGGCTTAGAATATACGTGGGGAAATTAGCAATGATTATGTCATAACAAGTAGGCCACCAGGAATATATTTTGTGAAAGTTGATGTTCTCATGAGATATCAAAAATTACTAATGACTTCACTTTCACATTCAGGGTGCTAATGAAGTAAATCGGGCTTTTCAAATGCAACATTGTCAGTGGGGGCATTCATGTAATTGAAGTGTAGTTCTATGTTAATGTTCACATAAAGATAACATACACAAAATGGTGTCTCTCAGAGGCTCTTAAACACATGAACAAACACGTTAAGAAATTCTTGTTCAAAGCACACAGGGTCACCTGAGCACAGGATCACCTATTTTTTATCTGGTGATGAACTCAGCCAATCGCTCTGCTGCAAGTATTATCCAGACTATGAGCAAGTAATCTATGATCAAAACAAATGCAAAATTTAGGACTGAATTAAGCGTTACTTAAAGTTCTCTTGGACATGTTGGCAGACCATTAATTGACCTCAGTTTGATGTAACTATTGATGATTTTCTCAGGTGAGTCCGTGCAGATAGAAGCCTGGACACGTGAGTGCGGTGTTGGGGACAACCAGTGGGCAGGATGCACCAACGACATGACAACATATACGAAAGTGCTTACAGATCGTGACAATGCCACAGAAGTCTCTTCTGTGGGGGAGATGTGTTTCTGTTTCACGGATGATTGTAATGGAGCCAATCATCTCACTACAACGGCCACTTGGACTATTCTCTCTGTGTTGTTTTACATGTTCTTATACTGATAATTCAGAAGGATAGCTGTGCTTGCTCAGAGTGACATGTTGGCCTCAAGGCCTCCATATAAATCCGAGTTAACTGCACATAAAAAACATGCTACTTTACGGTCAATTTCTATCCATGCACATTGGTGAACTTCTGATATTGAGTCGTGCTGCATGCAAAATTTGATACTGGTATTTTTGTACTCTGTCATTTTGCTTGTCCCTGATGCAATGTGCTTCGGAAAAAAATGCAGAGAATTTCAATTATGTTAAACTATATTCCTGGCCGAAAAAAGACAGGAACCACCACCACCACCACCAGCCTCATCAGCATTTTGTTTATTTCATTGTACCAATGCTCATATATTACCTCTTTCGTAGGATATGGTAAGGACATTTGTTGGGAGTGGCTTTCATTTTTTGTACTAGCTTTTATTAGCTCTTTTGATAGGATGAGGTTCAGGGTGACTGCAGGTTCATCATACTCGCCGCTGACTCGGCAGCCAATCACATCCTATGACTGTAAAATGCTGGACAGGTCATGCGATCAGGCTTAACATGGCAATATTTAACTCTTTCCCCCTTGAGTTAAGACTGAGTCAACAGCTTTCCTTGGAATGGGTTGGGCATTAAGTGTCCAACCCATGCCAAGGAAAGCTGTTGACCTGGAGCATGTGATTTTGATAAGTCTCATGTACATGTACATTTCTCAGTCAAATTGTTTTTCATCACTGTTGAAATTAGTAGAATACACTGAAGCAGACGACATTTGACCACCAGCCGGTTTTGGCCGGTTTGAGGGGGAAAGGGTTAAATGTTGTGCTGCTGGAGATGCTGCGTGGTGACTGACGCAGTATGTGGCCATGCATTTGTGGGCTGAAACAGTAGTGATTCCACTGTACCTGTGCAGGACCAAAACAGATGGGGATGGTAGGGCAGCATGACCCCAGTTTGCCTGACATCAGTCTCTTGGTTATTGTATGTCATGATGCCACAATATTGCTCACTAAAAACAATTTTATACTTTACCTATTCAGTTGCAACCTTGATTTTGTGGGACAGGTCCACTGAGCACGGGCTGTCCACGCAGCTCTCTAGTTGTTGATTTTTTTTTAATCTTAAAATATCTTTTTTTTTTCTCTGAAACTGCACACCCAATTGCTTTCATAAGACACTGGGGCACTCCTTGGGACTCTTAGTTCTGAAGTTGTTCATCCGATGGCACTACACTTTTCTATTCTTATAATTTTGTGTGTTTTTTTTTTTTTTTTTTTTTGCTTTCCTTGACTGAACTGTCAGTCAGATAAAGCTGAAACCTGGTAGAAATGTTCCTTGTGAAAAGGGGGAAATAGTATGTTTACTAGGTGGTACTCATTTTTAATGACTTTTTTTCCAATTTGGGTACTCATCGGGAAATGCACTATTCCTTTTGATTGCTATATAAATTAATCAGCGTTCTAATGTTAATTCACACTTTGGACTTCTCTGAAGAAACAGTCTATAAGCTTGATTTAAAACTTGTTAGCAAAGTACCTTAGGTGGGTCTCTGCCAAATGTGTCCAAATGGTCAGGCTCAAGTGATTTTTGCATTTTTTATGATTGTTATGTCAAAAACTTTTTTAAAAGTTTTAATGAGAAAGTTTAACGTGGAAACTTCTTGTAATGGCTATTACCTCAATAAGATTGGCCACATTTGTGTCAATCTTTGTAGGGAACTACATTTGATAAGTGTCTACCTATTTTATCCTACCCCACATTCACAGACCACCAGTGTGATGAATCTCTAGGTCAGTCGAGCTTGGGCTGTTCACAGAGCCCTCTTATTTATGTGTGCTGTTACCTGACAATTCCACACCGCACGAGATTTGCATGCAATGTAAGCACATCCAATGTAGACTATGCATACCTGTCCCTAAATTTAAGTGATTGTAATGAAGAACAGTGGTATATATATATATATATATATATATATATATATATATATATATATATATATATATGTATGTATGTATGTATATATATATATATATATATATATATATATATATATATATATATGTATGATATTATACACATACACATTTGGTCAGAAATTGGCAGTATTTACTTAGTTGTCACAAACTTGAGTCATTCTTTTGAAAGAATAACTCCATGATCGGGAGTCAATCATAGGCTTCCCCGTGCAACCTGGGTATCCATTGTTACAGTGCTTGTTCGGAATTCCCCAGGTTTAAACAGATGTCTGGCTATAACTGCTTATTTTGCAATCACTGGGATTGAATATATAAACCCAGTTTGTTTCTACCTAAGTTATACACTGGCAAGTGGTTGGACTTATGTGTTCTATCCAGCTGAGGGGGTCCATACTAGTTCATCGGTAAGTCACATTTTTCTTATCTGAACTTGTTCTCTACTATTTAGTAATTATGGAGGGTTTGATAGGTACTCTGCATTCATATTGAAGCTCTGCATTTATAAGCAAGACTTCTCTTACTTAGCTAATTCATCATTTACCACGTTCATGTTTATTCTTTTTTTGTGGGTTGTCTTTGCTGTGTATTTAGCTGAGACAAGGAGCCCCTACTCAGAGATACACGGGGAGTGTATCCCATAGTAAGCTGCCTGTATGAACCTTCACCTGTATTCAAATTTTCGAAACATCACAGTCTGGGGTGACAAGTCGTAAGCCAATAACATAATTGGTTAAATAGGTTTCAAAGATTAATCTTGTGTCATAGTCATCTATTAAAATGATAACAGTGTCCACAACTTTTGGCTGCACCATCTACATTATGTTGCTTTCACAGTCGGTGGTGCATGGAGTCGAAGGTCCCCACCTCCTGTGGTGTGAGGTAGGCATCTGTAGGGGTGGCTCAGAAGGGGCAGCTTTCTGTCCCAAGGCCCCGTTGGTGAGGTTATCCAGGAGCAGTCCTAATACTTTTTTTATATCTCTGTTCTCATCCACATCTGGAACTGGAACGTTTTCATGCTGCTGTAGCTTCCATGTTATTTCTATAGTCACACCATTCCCTCCGTATTATGTGAGCCCAGTTTATTTGATTCTTATTTTTTTGTTCCTATACAGATCCTGTTTTTGTTTAGCATTATCAACTAAGAATGGCTGGGAGGTCTACCAAAACAACTATTTGTTTCATATTTCGCAACTCTGGAAAACAAAACAACAGCTGTCGAGTTCGAATATCTAGTATTAATTATTCAAAATCATATCCTTCATCCATGATTAGCATTGTAGCCAGCTACCAGGTTCTTGAAGAAAATGAACAGAGTTTAGGAGAATGAACCATAAACCTGGACACAGGAAACTTGGCTGGGTTTTCTTTTTTATTGGGGAGTGAGGCCCAGCTGAGAGGCTGCTGCTTGTTAGCCATTTTATTGAAAATGTTGCTGGTCAGCAAATTTTATTCCAGATGGTAGAAGTTAGTCCTACAACAGAATAATGTTGTAAAACATCTCTCTCGCCTTTGGCTTGCGATATGGTTTATAAACCTTTTCTGTGGTAGAGCTACTTCTTGGCAAAGGTTCGGGTTTTGTTTTGTAACTTAGTCCAGACAGGTCGGGGAAGTACCGTTTATAAATCTGATTAACTTAACCCCCACAAACCATTTACCAGCACATGTTCATTTCTATTTTTACTCATTTTTTATTTGCCCCTATAACCCACATTATACTTAGAGATTAAAATTTGCTGACACTAGAAAAGTCTCAAACGTATTAAAACATGAATTGCCGACGTCACAGGTATCCTCATGACTCATTGTGGATACCTTCATCTATGATCTGAATTAAACAGGGACCGGAAGTGCACTCCAGAACACGCATTTTACATTCTGCTATTGTAACTGTAGTATGACAAGCGCCATAAGGACCAATGAATGTAAACGCTTGTAATTTCATTTGAATGATGTTTCCCTTTTCCCTGTGAGAAGGACCAAGAAGATTTCCTCATGTAAAGATGCCCGCAAAATGGACACCTTTCCTCTGCTACCTCCTCAGCTGAATTGCATCAAAAAAGGCCAAACACTAAGCAGTTGCAACTTATTTCCATTATCATTATGCTTCTTGTCATATAAACATTAGTGGCCCTGGTGATGATGATGATGATGATGATGATGATGATGATGATGATGATGATGATGATGATGATGACAATAATAATAATAATAATAACATGCTAATCAACTGGTGAGAAGGGTGAGTGTATGGACCTTGTGAATGGACATATAGCAGTGGCCAGTCACATGATCAAGATCCGGTCGATGCACCATATATGGCACATCATAAGTTCCTGGAGATACTATGCAGCATTTTTCCCATGCGGCGTCAATATTCTGTACTTAATCCCCTGTTCAAATGGAACCAATAAACAGAGTAGATCTAAGCACCAGAGTAACGCAGTCTGATCTTGAGTGACCTATAAAAATTCAACCATGTTCTATATCCCCTGGAAACCAGGGGCATTTGACTACTGCTATACGAGAATGAAAAAACAAACCACTGGAATCTAGTAACAAATCACCCATAGACTAATGTGGAGGGGCACGAAGTATAACAAGACAACCATGACCTTCTGTCCCAAGTAATTAAGAAGTCACTTGCAACGTTTTCTAGTCTCAATCTTTTGGTGCTATGGAGTTCTTTTTGTAGGATTTACATGCTCGTGCCAGGTATCATTGCGTTGAAAGATAGGCTTTTTCTTATGCAGTCAAAGGTATTGAATAATGTGTAAATGGGTATCCGTTCTCATTCAAGTGGAGTTACAATTCTTTTGGATTCTTTTGTGTGTACAAGATAGGCAGGTAAAGATATTGAAATGGACCAAAACATTGCTTAAAGGCCCTATTTAGCTCTAGTGACCACAGGTCGCAGAGCTAATGATGTTATTCGTGTCCATCCATCCATCCATAAACTTTTGCTTGTGAGTGCAATACAGTCGGCAGTTTTCAATAAAGTCCTATATAACGTAAGTGATTGAATTATAAATGTGAAGTTTTTTAGATGTAGATTCCATGTGCGATGCTAGTAGGATATGTAACATCAGTGACCTTGACCCATTTCTGTTGGGTTTTCAGACCTGTAAAACTGAAAGAGGTGACGTAATGGTAGGTGTGGCTTGAACATCGAGGGCAAAGAGAATTGAGCCTCCAAGACCAAATTGCACTTAAGAGTACATGGTACATAACATTACACTTTGCAAATTTTTGAGTTTTTAAGCACTATATTTTCGAGAATCCCGAGAAAACTCTCCAAATCGGACTCTTTTGTATAATGTCCGTTTTTCGGCCCAAAAATGATTTTTAACAATTTTCTTGGTGTATATATAATCTATATATCCTAAGCAACGAGAATATATATAGTTTTATGGGTCTAAAAATAAAAACCGAAACAGGAGAGCGGATTGAAGACAGCACTTCTCTACGTGCCTGGCTTTGTTTGTGCCACCTTAAAGGCAGACTTTGAAAAGAGAGTATCATGATCTAGACTGATGTTCATATACTTTTCCGTGACCGAAATGGCATGACAAATTAATTTCATATTTCAACGCACATAACTTTCAAGTATCGTGGTGTCCTTGCTAAAGTTGGTGATCGGAAGAAGATAAGCATGTATGTGTATTTAATGTGCAACTATTGATGAAAATTGTGCATTTTCTTGAACTGTATTTCTACTTGATATTAAATACATTATTTTTAGCATAAAATGATCTGATTACGTGTTGCCTTCTATTACTTGACGTACAATGTAATTGGCCCGTGTATTGCAAAATTTGTTTTTATATGTAATTGAATTGCATGTCTTTTATAACTTTGATATGATTTTGATTGAATTATCTGTACCTGTAAAATACGCATCTATGCCGGGGGTTAAAAGCAAGTTGGAGTTTAAGGGTTTTACCTTTCTTAACGAACAGAGACTTGGTAAGCGCATGGTGTTGTTTACGTTTTGTGCTGGACCCAGCAGCCTTAATTTTACCACAGTGTGTGACATGGAGTCACATTGGTCCTTGTGTCGACCATATAATGCCTGTGGCAGCCTGATAGCTACTGACGAAATTGGGTAAGACTATATAAATGGGTTTATTCCTTAGACTTCTGTATTACTTGTCTCCAATCCACCAAAAACATATCCATTAGTAATCATAATTTAGTGGAGACGTAGGTATCAGGGGGCACCGCTGGTCCTTTTCAAAAGGGGTTGGATATACAAGGATGCTTACAAATGGGTCGGTTTCGTTTCAGTTTTCGATGTGTAATGCTTGCAAACAGCATCTAAAATATAGGAGCTTTGAAAGGTTCAAAGGTTAGGAAGGAGTTGTCGTTTGACAGTGTCAGCTGATGGACATATTATATCCTTTGCGGGAATTGTCTTAATAGTTCATGAATTGTTTAAAAACCTTTCTTATAAATGTAGAGCATTTGCTACATGTTGTACATAGGTAATCCTTTGTACCTGTGTGAATCCTTATGTTTACCGTAACACCACTGCACAATGTAAAGTACTAGTCACTATGGGGCCAAATGACCAATTCGTGTTTACTGAAGAATACAGTAGGAATTATCTTCTGACGTTAAAGGCTAGTCTTCCTGAAATTTGGCAGATAGTGAGACATGCCACAGATATACAAAACTTGACCTTCATTTGACCTTGAAATGACAATTAACAGCAAAATGTAGCTTTAAACAGAATTTAATGTCAATATTCACCCAGATATTCTCATATGCAATCATTATGGCTATCTTATTTGAAAACAAAAAGGTCTTAGGATTATCCTGAAAAAATATTTGGTATATAACCAAAAAGTAACTGATAAAGAACATTCTGGGTAGAAAGAGGTTTTTTTTCTAAATATCAAACAAGTTTCCATCTCATTACAATATGTCCACCATTGGATGCAGCTAAAGTAGATGATATTGACAAACAAAGTTCACGCGAATTTGTTTAATCTTGTTGAAATTATACCAATTTGCAATCATGTTTCTAATAGCTAGCATTTGGAATCGTGTCTATACCTATCATAATTTGGAGGATATTGAGGATTTACTTTTCAATTGCATAATTTGCATAGCTACAAATCTGACTATAGGTCCATTAGATAGTCAATTCTTACAAAGTTATAAATAACATTTGAAATCGTGTCTCTTTTATAGTTTTGAAGATACTGAGGATTTAAGTTTTTTTTAATTTTCATAATTTGCATAATTTCGACAGCTACAAATCTGACAATAGGTCCATGTGATAGCCCAATCCTCATTAATTGCAAACCCATGAGTGCGGAATACACAATTTTCAAAATGGCAGCCATTATGGGTTAGTCTCGATTCGATATTTTGAAGAGGTAGTATCCAAAATATATGTGTGATTAGTGTTAAGAGAAGGTTAATAATTTTCAAACTGGCAGCCAATATGGGTTAGTCCTGATTTGATATTTTAAAAAGGTAGTATCGAAAATATATGTGTGATTAGTGTTAAGCAAAGGTTAATCTGTTGAATGAATATAATGTACAATATATAATGGGACTTTTCCAGTGTGAGAATTACCTTAAAATGTAAGTACAGCTCCATACAATTAGCAGTTGTAGGTAAAGATGGGCCCCAGAATAGGGAATTTTTATCAGACACTGATGTTGCCCCCAGGCAATGAATTAAGTAACACCATTAGTCGGACTTGCCAAGCCCCCCTTGAGAGTGACAGATGGAGCTTAGTGGAGAAGGTTGCCCTGATAGTGGATACAGGTCCGAAAGTACCTGCGGGTTCTTATATGAGTGGTAATCATGTATCTTTTACACATGTAAACAATGATATTATTTCTAATGTCATGTACAACGGATGTCATTTCTTTTTATAGGAATTCCAGACACAGGCAAGTACGTATACAGTAAAGCCTCACTGGGAAGTTCGGATAGGTCAGCGAGGCAAACATTTTTTGGATAAGTAAACATGAAATCAGTTTCTGAAAAATCGAAAGTGCTACGTTCTCTGCGATCATCAAAATATAAAATGCGTGCGTTCTATGAAAAATCTAAAATGCTAGGTTCTCTGCGATTATCAAAATGTGTTCGTTCTATGAAAAATCTAAAATGTTAGGTTGTCTGCGATTATCAAAATATAAAATGTGTGCTTTCTCTGAAAAGTTGGGGGTAATTTGTTTTGGTTTTTTTTTTTTGTTTTTTTTTTTTTTTGTTTTTTTTGTTTTTTTGCTCAGCATAAGGAACCCAGAATGTGTTCACCCTCGTAACCTAGATGCTGGGGAACAGAGCTGTGCATCATTGCATTTTTACAGCTCAGAGGCCGGCACCTCATCACATATAAGAGAGATTAGCAAGTGATATTAGTTCATAGTTTTATCGTCCAAAAGAGATTGAGATTATTTGTGGGCAACCCAGGTTAGATAATGAAAACAAGTAGCGCTTGGCTTCTTGAGAGGTTGAGATCATGCGCACAATGAACCCCGTCCACTGAGGACAATCTGCCGGACTTTAAAATTAATTAACCCTTTTCTGCACACATAAAAGGGTTAATTAGAAAAGATGATTTGCTACATAGCAAATCAATGTGTTTGTGTTTTCAAAGGCTGTTGGTATGACAATGTACAATTGGTCTTTCATTTCCACAGTGTATGATCGGAAAGACAGTGTACAATGGGCACTTCAATTACAACTGGGTATGCTCTGTACGAGAGTGTACAATGGGCACTTCAGTACTAAGTGTATGATCGAACGACAATGTCATGACAGGGTACAATGGGTGTGTCGCTGCAACAGTGTATGATCGATATGACAATGTTATGACAGTGTTCAATGGATACTTCAGTACGACAGTATATGATCGGTACGACAATGTTATGACAGTGTACAATGGGTATTTCAGTATTACAGTGTAGTCAACTGGTTTTCATGAACAATGTTGGAAAGCCACAAGACACAAAGCAGCCTCAATGTAACAAAGTCCAAGTCTCACTTCAATGCCCTTAGCTTATCTGTTCATTACCGATTCATCAGATGCATACTAGTCCATAACATAGGAGTAGAAGTTGGAACGGCGTCTCTATTTATTATACCTTTGAAGTTATTCAAGACTTCAAATTTCCAATGTTGCTACTTAGCATGAATGGCATCTCTATTTATTATAGCTTTGAAGTTATTCAAGACTTCAAATTTCCAATGTTGCTACTTAGCATGAACGGCGTCTCTATTTATTATAGCTTTGAAGTTATTTCAGACTTAAAATTTCCAATGTTGCTTCTGTGCATAATTTACAATATTTACATTCAGAGTTTTTGTTAGCATTGAAAGAATAGGGACACATGTTGTTTTCATCAGTCGATGGTAACATCATGTACAGCACGGCACGTGCCAGTGCCTGCTTTGCTACGTAACAAGCGGCTGGCCACACCCATAGCTCCTCCCACTGATAAACATTTTTAAGGTCCTTCGCAGTGGCTATCAAAACTTTTACGCACAAATAGTTATGCAAATTTAACTCTAGTCTAGTATTAATGTTAATATGAATATAAATATAAAAAATGAAGTCTGTCTCTGTTGTTGTCATTGGCATGTAACAGCGCGGTTGTGGGTAGGCATTTTCTTCATGACGTCGCTATCGCGACGTCATGAAAAATGCCTACCCACAAGCGCGCTGTTACATGCCAATGACAACAACAGAGACAGACTTCATTTTTATATTGGTAGAACTTTTGTTTTTAACACTAGATGCGTAATGGTCAACAACCCCCTAGTAGAAGTTGGAATGACATCTCTACCTATTAAAGTTTTGAAGATATCCAAGGTGGAAAATTTCGAATACTGCAAATAAGCATAATTTATATGTGCTACAACTTTTGTTTTAAATTCATTAGATGCGCAATAGACAATAACCCTCTAGTAAAAGTTGGAATTACATCCCCACCTATTAAATTTTGTAGATATTCAAGATTTAAAATTTTAAATGGCCGTAATTTGTATACCTTTAAACATCTTTATTCCTTGGCATAAAAAGGCAAACTCCTTGTATGGACGTACAATCAGTTTTGAGTTTCTATGTATAACAGTGTGAGAGAAAATTGCCAGACCAATTCACTGGCAAAGAAGAAAGTAAGAAATAAAGAACTTTGGTAAAAACAGAAAGGTATGTGTCGTCACACACACTTTAAACAGGTGACAAGCGGGGAAACAACAGAAACAGGCACCACTCCCCTAGGAGTCAGAGTAAAGAGTACATTAAAGGCGCACAAGGTATTAGAAAAGCCAAGGAAAAGTGAGTTGGGATAGAGGGAAGGGAACCGGGCTACTTTTTAAAGTAATGCAAGAGTGACCAATCTAGAAAAGAGAAAACAGAAATGGACAACAGGTAATAAAGGAATATGTAAGATATGTATAGACAAGAGGCAGATGAGACAGTGGATCATTGGCTGTTTTGGTGTGATGCATAAAGAAAGATCAGAGAAGATTTTTACGCATATAAGCACCGTGGATCGTTCGACTGATCAAACTTGTCAGGATCCACGTTTCTTGGATACAGATGCATCGAGTATACCCCAAAACACGACTACAAGTATGGTCCCTGAAACATCCATAGCAAATCAAAATGCAATGGTCTTCCACTGCAGCCTCTCATGAATGTGCACAATCAAACCTCACATCCACCCCCTCTACAACCAGTTCGTGCGATGGGAGTTAACATTAACCACAATGTCCCCAATCGTGGCCCAGGACGTGGGCGCAGCCACGGACGGGGCAGAGGGTTGTCCCAGAATGTTGCGGTGGTGCATGGATCTTTTAATTTGCGCAATCATGTAGCAGAACGTTCTATGTCGCGGGACAACAGTTTCTGTCGCAGTCTTAGTCAATCATCAATTGCCAGCCATGCATATAGCAGAGTGTCCAGGTCTTGGACCAGTAATCTCTCAAGGTCGGGTCAACTGATCCACAACTTTTGATCGAGTACTGAATACTGTTGCTGTGTCTATTGGATGTTAATATCACAGGAGCAGGGCATCCCAAATTAAGTCCCATCATCATTTTGGATAGGAAAATACTTATCAACTGTGAGTTTTAGAAAGGCACTGCTACTCTAGAAATATTTTAAATCATGTGATAACTTTGTGTATTTTTGGAGACATATTTGGCGCGGAACGGTCAATCATGGAGGTAAGGTACACAAATGCACCTGTAAAAAAAATCTAATCACATGACCCCCCATTTTCTTGGTTTTAACTTGCTGCTACCGGTATAAACTTGAAGCAGAATGCCAAGGAAGTTGCAGTTTTACGTTTCAAATAGGAGAAATAAGCCAGTGAATGTCGCTATTTTAACATGTAAACGCATTAGGCCTAGGTTACTGGTCCAAGACCTCCAACACCAAGGGTAGGAGACTGGGAAATGGAGATAACTCTTTAGCGTCAGAGGGATCTCAGCTTCCACCAGAGGCCCTGAGACAAAACCGACGCAGAGAAAAACAGGAGACAGAAAGTCATCACGGGGAGAGCCACCACCAAATCTAGCAAATTTCAAGGGGCTCCCGAGCCAGACCGTGATCTATTCATCTACAGGGTTGCCAAAAACACACAAACACGGGACTTGCATTCATACATGGTTGACTCTGGATTAAGTGTTCGAGCTCTAGAATGCATTTCACACGATGATGCCAAATTCAAATCATTTCGGTTGACAGTGCCAGCCTCGCAATTTGATGATTTGTTTCAGGACACACTATGCCCTGAACGAGTTAAGGTCCGCACATATGTCCCTCCTAGACAAGACCGTCGTGAGGTCTCCTAATATAACGCTTAATCATGGCCATACGAGAATTTCTTTCTTTGTGCCTAATCATGTCATCCTTGTCACTTTTCACGTATAACAGCCAAGACCACGGCGCTGGTCGATGGGAATATATTCAAAAGTTATCCGAGCAATCTGACATTATTTCAATACAAGAGCATTGGCTCGTAGAAAAGCAAATTGGTTCAATATGTAAACACGTGAAGGGAGTTAACGTAATTGGTGTTTCTCGTATGAATGAAAATGAGTTAATATCGGGAAGACCTTATGGACGGTGTGCAATATTATGGAATGCTAACATCAATTGTAAAGTAACCCAGGTCGAGTTCACATCAAAACGGATATGTGGTATTTTGTGTGAATCACTCGGTATGACTTTTTTATCGTTAATATTTACATACCCTGTGATACTCCTGGAGAAAATGATAACTAAAAACGGATATGTGGTATTTTGTGTGAATCACTCAGTATGACTTTTTAGCGTTAATATTTACATGCCCTGTGATACTCCTAGAGAAAATGATAACTATAGAGAGTTTAATGATATACTCGGTGAAATTAGTCTTAAATGCCAGGAACTTAATATAGACAACATAATTGTAGGTGGAGACTTCAACACCGACCTTACACGTCTCAAGTCACTTCACACACAATTTCTATTGTCCTTTGCTGTGAATGAACGACTCGTTTGTGGTTTTCAGCATGAAAATTGCAGGATTGACTTCTCATACGAAAGCAAAATCAACGGTGAGACATCCACACTGGACCACTTCCTTTTTTCTGATAACTTAACAGAGGTTCTTACAGATTATAATGTCATACACGAGGGTGACAGTCTCTCTGATCATTCCCCGGTAATACTCGAGTTAAATATACCGACAAGTAACAATGTCATGGAAGAAACTAAAGTCTATTCTCCGAAACCACTATGGCATGACGCCAGTGAAGTTGAGTTACAAAATTATAAAAGCAAGCTTGCTGATAATTTATGTAACATCGACATTCCCTTGCCCGCCCTGCGTTGCTCAAATACAATGTGTAATGAACATACATCTGAGATAAAACAAAAAGTATCATGATGATATAATTTCTGCTAGTATTGACGCAAGTAAATCTTCTATTCCTCACACTAGCACCAAAACGAAAAAGGTGACACCAGGTTGGAATACTTATGTTGAAGGTTATAGAAAGGATGCATTGGTTTGGCATTACACCTGGAAATGCAACAATTCACCTAGGTCAGGTCATTTGGCAGAAATCAGAAACAATACCCACGCTAAATATCACTATGCTCTGTGTTTTGTCAAACGGAATAAGGATAAGTGTAGTTCTAACAAATTAGCTGATAGTTTTCTGTACAATAAAAACAGGGATTTTTGGCCTGAAGTTATAAAGATAAGAGGTACAGGTGGGAGTAGACCTAACTTAGTAGATGGTATTTCGGATCCCCAGGTTATTGGAGAACTATTTGCAACTAAATACTCCAAGTTATACAACTCTGTTGCATATTAAAGTTAACGAAATGGAGAATCTGAAAAAAGATAAAGACGAGTCCATTGCCTCTGACAAGAATGCTTACATTATTTCTTCTATTTCTGTGGGTGAGATAAAAGATGGGGTCACTAAACTAAAAAAAGGTAAACACGACGGAGACATCGGTTGCTATGCTGACCACTTGATTCACGTTGGTAGTTCCTTGCAGATACGTTTGTCATTGTTATTTTCAGCAATGCTTACCCATGGCACCGCACCTGACGGGCTAACAAAACTCATGTTACATCCCATACCAAAAGACAAACGTAAATCTATAAGTAATTCGGAAAATTACCGTGGCATAGCCCTTAGCAGTGTACTTGGGAAATTGCTTGATTGGATTATTATGACAAACAATGCTGATTCAGTAAGTACGTCTGAACTTCAGTTTGTATCTAAACGCGATTCCTCCACTACCCAATGCATGTACGTCTTGTCCGAATGTCTGAATTACTATACAAAACACAACAGCAATGTTAATCTCATTTTTCTGGATGCTACAAAAGCATTTGCCAGAGTCGAATATGTCAAACTTTTCAGATTACTTGAAAAGAAGGGACTATCTCCAATAATTATCCGTTTACTTGCTAATATGTACACCAATCAAACTGTTCATGTAGTATGGCATAATTCAGTAAGTACCATGTTCCACTGTCGGAACTGTGTGAAACAAGGAGGAATTCTTTCCCATATCTTGTTTAGAATATATTTTGATGAGTTGCTGCACAGACTAAAAACATCTGGGTGTGGATGTCAAATCGGCAATCTTTTCATGGGTGCCCTTGCTTTCGCCGATGATCATGCATTGTTATCACCGACTATAACAGGCGCCAGTAGATTATTTAAGACATGTTCTGCCTTCGCAATAGAATACAACGTTACGTTTAACCCAGACAAAAGCAAATGGTTATCACTTGATGACGTAAGTCCATGTAATTCAATTCACATAGATGGGAGACTGATTGAAAAGGTTGAGACTTACGTCCATCTAGGACACATTGTCGGCACTGATGCACTTGCATCCAATATAAAACATTGTACAATTAAGTTTTTCTCTGCGGTCAATACCTTAATGGCTCAATTCGGCCATGCTTTTGCATCCACACAATTTACATCATTTTAGTCGTACTGTGCGCCTTTTTACGGCTCCCAACTTTGGGATTATGCAGACTCAAAAGTTGATAAAATAGATACTGCCTGGGGCAAAGCTATACGACTTATATGGAACCTACCATACAGGACACACAGTAGCCCAATTATCTCATATATGTGAAGTACCCCCGGTTGATCTGCAGTTGCACTCACGCTTCCTTAAGTTCATGCATAAAGCAGGCAAGAGTGATAATACCTTGGTAGGATTATGCAGTAAATTAGTTATGGATGGCTCAAGATCAGAATTAGGTAGATCATTTAACTACCTGATCAGCAAATATGGCCTGAGGAGATCCCATATGATGGAGTGTAAACCCTTCTGCACTACTCGACTGCAAAAGCCAAATGGAGCTGAGATGTTGGCAGCGAGTGCAAAAGCTCAGGTTATCCGTGAACTCTGTGACATCCGTGATGCCAAGCTGGACTCGTTTCTAAGTCGTGTGAAAGTGACTGAATTGTTTGACCATCTGTGTACTGCTTGATGTCTTTGTATTAACTTGGCATCGACACACTCTTGCAGGTAATAATAACTCTTCTCTTTCTGCTCGTAGCATAAAGTCTTTATTGCTATTTTTTTTCTCTATTTCTCACTATCTACATTATACTATGTAAACCTATGAAACAATAAGTGTACTACGTGTACAAAATGAAGAGACATA
Organism: Hermodice carunculata; assembly: GCA_964020975.1. Classification (NCBI taxonomy): domain Eukaryota; kingdom Metazoa; phylum Annelida; class Polychaeta; order Eunicida; family Amphinomidae; genus Hermodice; species Hermodice carunculata. The sequence continues at coordinate 584,804 of OZ026623.1, forward strand.
TTATTATTATTATTATTATTATTATTATTATTATTATTATTATTATTATTATTATTATTATAATTATTATTATCATTATCATTATTATTATTATTATTATTATTATTATTATTATTATTATTATTATTATTATTATTATTATTATTATTATTATTATTATTATTATTATGCATATTTATAAGTATGATTAACATAAAATATAGTTGAAATAGCTACTTCAATTTTCCAAATGACTCTTCTTAAGTCATATGTAGATGACCAATGTAATCACATGTAGATAGGTTGGCCGTATTTCTGAGTGTAGTAAATATTATTTGTGAAATGTAACATTACTTCCATAGAAGTCAGTTTGCATCTGTGCCGGGAATTTTTTTTTTTTTTTTTTTTTTTTTTTTTTGATGTCACCCCTGAATCAGTAGCAGTGGTCACTGTTGACGTAACATTCTCCCATAGTCACCCATGTGGAAACACAATAATGCCCAACATATGTGTGGAACGATTTTACGACTGAAATTAAATAAAAGAGAGAATCCTATTGATTGTTGTTTTATTTGTGTTCAGATGCCATTTCTGCATATTCTAGAATGCAGCAGAACTAGCCACTGCGTTGGGCAGCAGCAGGTGTTTAAAGCAGGAAAACAGCGGGGGGGGGGGGGGGGTACCGATTTTTCTTTGTTCCCTTCTAACCCAAATTAGCATAATCGGTGGACAGTGACTTTGGCAGTCAGTATGAATGGGTTTGTATCGACTAGAATATGATGACAACCTTTCTGCAGGTTGCCCTGTGATATACAACGCCAGCCATAGTGGAGAGTATGACCAGTGTTATTTCACCGACTTCAACTTTAAAGGTATTCTTGAATATTTTTTTTTATCTTGAAGCTATTTTATCCGTTTTACTTACAACACATAATATTTGTGGGTAACATCTAATTTGGATAGCTCTCAAAGCTTCTTCAGAAATTGGTTAAGTTTGATGGTTTTTCCTTTCATCAGCCGAGTGAAAGAGACGGGAAAAAGTATGACAATTACTAACATAGGGCAAAAGTAACATTCATACAAATCAAACTAAGTACATTATTGCTATACCCAGTGAAAACAAACATTTATTATCATTTTTAACTGCTTTCACTTCATTGTATATTAAAAATCCGGGGTTTGTTTTTCCAACTCCCATTTATGTTATATAGTGGATTGATGTCACAATCATCAGTAAAACTCTGAAAAAGCAAGCGGTGGTAAAACTCATTCTCGTACTGTATTAACAATATGTGTATAAAACCATTTATTTTTTGGAGTATATAAAATTGTCTTGCATATATGTATATTATAAACATTGTTGTTTGATTTAGTACTGAAAAAGTCTTGGCAGTTTTCCAAATTTTACACTCAGTAGAAAGTAAACCTGACAAAGACCCACTGGTGGTAAAAATATTCAGCTGAATCCTACAAGTTGTTAAGAAAATATGTTTAAAGCCATTCAGTGTTTACTATTAAGAATTGTCTTACACTCATTATAAAGTGTCGTTTTACTTATTATTGAATACAGTCAGGTATCTGCTTCCATATCACAGTGAATCTCTGAAAAACGCAAGTAGCGGTGGCAATCATTCATCTCAAGTTTTTGAAAATACGTATCTAAAGCCATTCATTTTGAGGTATGAAAAAATTGCCTTGCACCCATTGTAGTAAAGTAGTTTTGTTTTATTTTGTATCGAAGTTAAAAAGTCAAGTCTGGTATGTTTGTCAAAATGGGCTTCTCCAAACAATATTTCATTTTTCGATTTAGGCTTCCGCATTACATATGGCTGCTTGGTCATCATCATGGCAGTAAAATATCGCGTCTGCTGTAAATGCTAATACCCAATATGCAATAACGCGGAAGTATTCGATTGACCTGTAGGTGGAGGGGTTTTGGGGGGAGGGGGAATTAGAGGTTTTGTTTTGCTTTGTTTTGTTTTGTTGTTGTTGTTGTTTTGTTTTTGTTTTTGTTTTGTTTTTTTAGTTTTTTTTTTCTTTTTGTTTTTGTTTTGCGTGGTGCGATCATTGTCGCGTCCCGTAGAATTGCATGTGCTCCAGTTTTTAATCAAATAAGCTAATTCCTTGCCGTAAATGCGCATGTCCACATATAAAACGTTCTCAATGTAGTTTGTTGTTGGCATTTCGCGTGCTCTTTGTTCAGAATTGCCTGTGTGAGTTCCCACTGGCTGGCATGTTACATATTAAAATATGTTATCATAATTCAACTTACGTTTGCCTGCATTGTATCCCATTTATAGGCAGGGCAGAGCTTCCCCAGATCTCGCCGTTTTGTCTATTGCTGACTTTAATGTATTGTATACACCCTGAACTGACATACCTAGATCTATTGCCATGCTCTTTACCTCCTTGCAACTTTGAATCTCGGCACAGACTAAATTTTTAAGTTCCAACCACAGGAAAAATTTTGTCTGGCCAGCTTCACTCTGGTCCCTGTGGTTAAATGATCCAGGTTTTAATGTGGTTTTTCTCCCGTCTCTACTTCTGTGGCTTTCTTGTTATTACACTGCCCAAACAGATTCATGGCCCTCACTTGGCAGCATTGCGGAGGCGCATAGCTATTGGTATATTCGTACATATGTTTATGCCTCAATTCCTTTCTCATAAATTGCAAATAACATCCATAATTCTTAGTAAAAATTACTGAAATTGTCAAATTATTTTCGTGGGAAATGTGAGAGTGTCCAAAAATTTATCATATAAATTTGAATAAAAATCTTATTGCTCATAACTGTTATAAGATGTAATGTGTAAATTTACTGTTTTAACTTCTGTAATTGGAAACCATGTGATGTAATATATTTTTACGGTAAATTGTTATATTTTAAAATGATTTCGCACAAAAATATTAGGCACGGACGCCCATACATCCTCTCAGTATTACAAGTACTACCTTGTGCAATAACTTTCTATTCAACTGTTCTGAAATATTGCTGTAGACAAATAGAACTATGAAATACAATAGATATCACACCGTTACCTTCGGGAAGGCGGTAATGATAGCAACTGAGGCTTCCCCTCAGTTGTTATCATTACCCCTCCCTTCAGGTGCGGTCGATATATTACGTAACAGTGTTTATGCCCATCCTATCGACAATAGCAACATACCGAGAATAGGTACATGTACTATATGTTTTGACCAGGAGTCATTCTACAGGAAAGCTTACGCCATTACCATTACGTGGATCCAAATCCGTTAAAAATTTTACAACGCGGTGCCCAGGGAGGAGTCAGCAACTGGACCACATAAAGACACGGTCCGTTGCGTTTCGAATATGGCCACCTGGAAGATCTTGGTAAATATTGTATGATCGAAGCACTTTTATACAACACAAATTGACATGCAGTGATATAGCGTGTACCTGCTTTCGTAAAAAAATTCAGTCTCTTTATTCCGTGTTGGTACTGGCTAGTATTCTTCAAGGTAAGAGAATGAACCTTTTCTACGAATCTTGACCTTATTATCCAGTAGTTGCTAATAAACATGCATTTGGTGGTAGCAATAGAGCACTTCAGCCCGTGGTTGCCAAGCGCAAAGTATCAACGTCGCTGATAAAACAAGGGAAACAACAGATGTGAATTTGAGGGGGTAGGAACACAGGGCAGGGCGGGCGAGGGATCCCTGCAGATCGGAGCTTCTTTGGTATACGGTCCGGGTTTTCAACAAATAGATTGGGGCACATGTGTACATGTACACCTTTCACACTTGAGTGCACAACGGAATGCAGGGTCTCAGTGCTGAAAACCCGGACCGTCTTCCAAAGGACTTTGGAAGGGCCCATCAGCGACCCCCACCCTTTGACAATTCAAGGGGGCTCAACACCGGAGTGGAACAGCCTCCAGCAGGACTCTTCCAGTTGGAGGACTGGTTTAAACATATTTATTTCAACTGGATGACCTACTAGTACAAATTACCACAATAAAACTGACTAATCAAGAGGATCTCCATGAGGACAATAACTATGACATTTTATTATCTGAAGAAAATGATAAAAAGAAATTCACGCTATATTCAACACATCTATTCATTTATTTATTATTTTATATTAGGTATTCGCTAACGTTCCCTACTTTAATTCTTTCTTGAAAAAAAAAGGGTAAAGATCAAACTTCAGTGAAAACATTAAAGCAAACGAATTACTCACATTTTACTGGGGGGGGGGGGGGGCAGGGCATTGCTGAACAGATTGTGAAAACGGGCTACTGCGGACTTCATTGATTAGGTACAAATCGGTCAAGCGAGTAAGTAATTGAATGAATGCAAGCACGACCCCGACTAACCTTTCTGAAGTTCGGGATGAAACACCTGCTTGAACCCATTCAAGGCCAAGGCTATTCATGAATCCAGTCGCCATTTTTGTTGTCAGAACTTACATCTCTGGTCTTGTAAGTGACTAATCACTAGTCCTTTTGGGCTATGTACTTTATATTTGAGTGACAGCTACCGTGCATAAAAACGTTAAGAGTGGTTACTGTTATACATGTAGGTAGGACATGGATGGTGTAGAAAGGCGATAGATTGGCAATCGTTATCTCTCTGCACACAAATTTGCTTCCAATTACTTAGAGCAACCTGGTTGTTTATTGTCATTCTATGCGGTACAGGGTGCAGAAAGGCAGCACCCAACAACATTGCACCAGGATATTGTGTGGCTTGGATACAGTGTGGATACTATATTTATATCATCAACACACATATATATGACTGGTGCCGGGGGCTGCAGGTTCGGGTCCCACTTGTTCCGAACATTATGTATATATATATATGTGTATATATATGTGTATATATATATATATATATATATATATATATATATATATATATATATATATATATATATATGTATATATATATATATATATATATATATATATATATATATATATATATATATATATATATATATATATATATATATATATACATGCCACGTGTTTATTTGGATCCATGGTGTGTCATTTTGGAATAAATCCGAGCTTCTTGTCTACGGGGAGCATCATTCATGCAAGTACTAATATTATTGGGAATTTTTGCAGCATAATATAGGTGATAATATATCGAAGAAACTTAGTGGATGAGTGCTGTTAAACATTGTATATTTTGATAATTAAATACTTATTTATGGAACATCTAACATTGGGGCCATGTGTCAGTAAGTCCTACCAAGGAAGCTACCCTGTGTCTCGTCCTTAGTACTTCTAAAGTATGGATAGCGGTAAGTAGCTGCATTACAATATACAATAAAAACTGGTGGCATGAAATACTTTGCTTTTACACATAGATGTTCCACAGGTGGAGCCTCACCAAAATTGGAAAGATGGTGACGTAGTGATCGTGCATTCTCAGATAGGAGTTGTATATGTGGTGTCATGTAGATGCAAGATTTTTGCGGACTCAGCAAATCTGACATAGGCCTACATGTATAACAGTTTATCTTGGTAACAGTCCACTCTCACACATTCATATGTAAAAAGTCCGCTATAAGTAAAAAGGCCCCTATATGTTAAAAAAACTTGGTTGAATGTGTAAAAATTAACGCGAAATGTAAACACCTTTGTCTCAAATGTAAAATCTTTTGGTGTATAAGTAATAAAATTGCTTACCACAAATGTAAAAACTGCCGGTTACATATGTAAAAAAAAATAGCCAACTACAAATGTAAGTAGTAGAAAACGCTATATGTAAAAAGTTTGGAGGAACCACTAAAAGCCGTGTTCAGACAGCCCAATTTCGTAAGACGCAAAAAGGAGCCGACGAAATCTGGCTCATGGGCGTGTGTGAACGCGTACATCGGCGCGTTACCGTCGATTCCCTCGGCCAACCAGATCTATGATTCGTCACATGGCCGTAAAAAAATCCCTCGACGCAATGGGTACCGTGTTCACACCAACCGATGGTGTAGCTGCCCCATATGCCTGAATCCTTGACATGTTAGACTCAATGCTGACCGAATCAGTACAAGATAGGCCTCGGCTGTTGGGCGATCATGTCGGGCCATAGAATCGTGCTGTCTGACCACACCTGCTGGCCGACAGGAATCTGCTCAACACAATATAACAATAAATTGTAGTATGGATTGTTCCAGATAATACTGGAACCTATATTAATGAACTTAGCAAAGAAGAACAGGCACTTTTGACCTTAACTACAATTCTGTAGCGGTTCATCTCGGGCCAAATATCTAAAGCATACCAGAGGGATTTAAATGTAAGCATTAAACATCCGGAAAAGGCTGAAAAAATAAATTTCAAAGGAAAAAGATTACATACACTTTCAATTTATCGAGGAACAGCCTGTGTATCTAAACAAATGTGTGTGTGTGTGTGTGTGTGTGTGTGTGTGTGTGTGTGTGTGTGTGTGTGTGTGTGTGTGTGTGTGTGTGTGTGTGTGAATAGACAGATAGTACAAATTGCCCATTCTAGATCTGGATGTGTCTCTGGCTAATGAGGATTTAACTGTCAAGGACCTTGGCAAGGTGGAAAAAAACTTGGAAGTTTGGGAAAATATCTGAACATGGATTTATCTTATGCCTGAGGGTGGATTATCATTTTCTACAGTGAATTTCAAATGTAGTAACTTACTGTAAAATCACATGACCTAAACATTGTTACAATTGAATTGTGATACGAATGCAACAGTGACGTAGCTCATTAACATTTAGAATTGACAAAATCAAAGGTGTGCGAGGGATATTTGATCATACGTCACGTGTGACATGGAATAACTTTGACAAATGTAAACAAACAGGACACGCCAGGTCGGCATTGGGAGTAGGTCTAGGATATAGTTTGTTTTTGAATTGAATACCGAATTGAACAAAATGTAAATTAACTCATTCCACGCTAATGACGCTATTTCCCGCTAATATCTAAATGTCGTCTCCTAATGGTATTTTACTAACTTAACGATTATTTTGGAAAATGTTGGATTAAACTTGCATGGAAGATTATTCCAAACTGTATGCGCATGGTCAACAGCTTTCCTTGGCCAGAGCCCACCAAGAAAGCTGTTGATTTGGTTTTCTATGATGGTGGAGTTTAAATTACGAGAGTGTCAGCTTAAACAGTCCAGTTGTGAGAGCTCATCACAACCAGCGTTTGATGTTGCAAATATGCATGTTTGGTTCCAATATTAGAAAAATGAGTTTTAAATGTTTCCTGTCATTGGAGAAAACAGCTGAAGCTCTAGAATGCCCTAGAAGGATCCAGCCTCTCTTTTCGCTAAGTGTAATTATTGAGAAAGCACACGAGGTGTATTCCACCCTCTCCATAGGGTAAAGTTCTGCTTATGATTTACTCAAACAGGCTGTAAGTTGCCTATGAGTTGGTACCTGAAGCATGCAGACGACATTTTAGGAAGAGACAGGGACAGCTAGTTCAGACGTATATGGAATTTGGTATAGAGAAAGAACACTTATTTGACAAATGGTGTGCCTCGAAGAAAGAAGAAAATGTTTTGATAAGTTAAGGGAGCCTTTCTCAATGGAAGGCTTCAAGTGTTGCTTTTAAAAAAAAAACATTAAAACTTAGTAGATGAAAAGATGGAAGATAAGTTTCAGGAGGCATCAGTTCTAGCTGAGCACTACGAGTTGACACATAAAACGTGTATGATGAATCAGCCAACCTGTAGACAGCCAAGATTCTAACAGGTTGTAGACAGCCATGTTTCTAACAGGTTGTAGACAGCCATGTTTCCAACAGATTGTAGACAGCCATGTTTCTAACAGGTTGTAGACAGCCATGTTTCTAACTGGTTGTAGACAGCTATGTTTCTAATAGGTTGTAGACAGCCATGTTTCTAACAGGTTGTAGACAGCCATATTTCTAACAGGTTGTAGACAGCCATATTTCTAATAGGTTGTAGACAGCCATGTTTCTAACAGGTTGTAGACAGCCATGTTTCTAACAGGTTGTAGACAGCCATTTAGACAGCCATGTTTCTAACATGTTGTAGACAGCTATGTTTCTAATAGGTTGTAGACAGCCATGTTTCTAACTGGTTGTAGACAGCTATGTTTCTAATAGGTTGTAGACAGCCATGTTTCTAACAGGTTGTAGACAGCCATATTTCTAACAGGTTGTAGACAGCCATATTTCTAATAGGTTGTAGACAGCCATGTTTCTAACAGGTTGTAGACAGCCATGTTTCTAACAGGTTGTAGACAGCCATTTAGACAGCCATGTTTCTAACATGTTGTAGACAGCTATGTTTCTAATAGGTTGTAGACAGCCATGTTTCTAATAGGTTGTAGACAGCCATTTTTCTAATAGGTTGTAGACACCCATGTTTCCAGACAGCCATGTTCCTAATAGGTTGTAGACAGCCATGTTTCTAACAGGTTGTAGACAGCCATTTTTATAATAGGTTGTAGACAGCCATGTTTCCAGACAGCCATGTTTCTAATAGGTTGTAGACAGCCATGTTTCTGATGGGTTGAAGACAGCCATGTTTCTAACGGGTTGTAGACAGCCATATATCTAACAGGTTGTATACAGCCATGTTTCTAACAGGTTGTAGACAGCTATGTTTCTAAAAGGTTGTAGACAGCCATGTTTCTAACAGGTTGTAGACAGCTATGTTTCTAATAGATTGTAGACAGCCATGTTTCTAACAGGTTGCAGACAGCCATGTTTCTAACAGGTTGTAGACAGCCATGTTCCTAACAAGTTGTAGACAGCTATGTTTCAAATAGGTTGTAGACAGCCATGTTTCTAATAGGTTGTAGACAGCAATGTTTCTTATAGTTTGTAGACAGCAATGTTTCTAATAGGTTGTAGACAGCCATGTTTCTAACAGATTGTAGACAGCTTTGTTTCTAATAGGTTGTAGACAGCCATGTTTCTAATAGGTTGTAGACAGCCATTTTTCTAATAGGTTGTAGACAGCCATGTTTGCAGACAGGCATGTTTCTAATAGGTTGTAGACAGCCATGTTTCCAGACAGCCATGTTTCTAATAGGTTGTAGACAGCTATGTTTCTGATAGGTTGAAGACAGCCATGTTTCTAACAGGTTGTAGACAGCCATTTTTATAATAGGTTGTAGACAGCCATGTTTCCAGACAGCCATGTTTCTAATAGGTTGTAGACAGCCATGTTTCTGATGGGTTGAAGACAGCCATATATCTAACAGGTTGTATACAGCCATGTTTCTAACAGGTTGTAGACAGCTATGTTTCTAAAAGGTTGTAGACAGCCATGTTTCTAACAGGTTGTAGACAGCTATGTTTCTAATAGATTGTAGACAGCCATGTTTCTAACAGGTTGCAGACAGCCATGTTTCTAACAGGTTGTAGACAGCCATGTTCCTAACAGGTTGTAGACAGCTATGTTTCAAATAGGTTGTAGACAGCCATGTTTCTAATAGGTTGTAGACAGCAATGTTTCTTATAGTTTGTAGACAGCAATGTTTCTAATAGGTTGTAGACAGCCATGTTTCTAACAGATTGTAGACAGCTTTGTTTCTAATAGGTTGTAGACAGCCATGTTTCTAATAGGTTGTAGACAGCCATTTTTCTAATAGGTTGTAGACAGCCATGTTTGCAGACAGGCATGTTTCTAATAGGTTGTAGACAGCCATGTTTCCAGACAGCCATGTTTCTAATAGGTTGTAGACAGCTATGTTTCTGATAGGTTGAAGACAGCCATGTTTCTAACAGGTTGTATACAGCCATGTTTCTAACAGGTTGTAGACAGCCATGTTTCTAACAGGTTGTAGACAGCTATGTTTCCAACAGGTTGTAGATAGCCATGTTTCTTATGGATTGTAGACAGCCATGTTTCTAACAGGTTGTAGACAGCCATGTTTCTAACAGGTTGTAGACATCCATGTCTCTAACAGGTTGTAGACAGCCATGTTTCTAATAGGTTGTAGACTGCCATGTTTCTAACAGGCTGTAGACAGCTATGTTTCTAATAGGTTGTAGATAGCCATGTTTCTAATAGGTTGTAGACAGCTATGTTTCTAATAGGTTTTAGACGGCCATGTTTCTAATAGGTTGTAGACAGCTATGTTTCTAATAGGTTGTAGACAGCCATGTTTCTAACAGGTTGTAGACAGCTATGTTTCTAATAGGTTGTAGACAGCCATGTTCTAATAGGTTGTAGACAGCTATGTTTCTAATAGGTTGTAGACAGCCATGTTTCCAGACAGGCATGTTTCTAATAGGTTGTAGACAGCCATGTTTCCAGACAGGCATGTTTCTAATAGGTTGTAGACAGCTATGTTTCTGATAGGTTGAAGACAGCCATGTTTCTATCAGGTTGTATACAGCCATGTTTCTAACAGGTTGTAGACAGCCATGTATCTAACAGGTTGTAGACAGCTATGTTTCTAACAGGTTGTACTCAGTTATGTTTCTTATAGATTGTAGACAGCCATGTTTCTAACAGGTTGTAGACAGCCATGTTTCTAACAGGTTGTAGACAGCCATGTTTCTAACAGTTGTAGACAGCCATGTTTCTAATAGGTTGTAGAATGCCATGGTTCTAACAGGCTGTAGACAGCTATGTTTCCAATAGGTTGTAGACAGCCATGTTTCTAATAGGTTGTAGACAGCTATGTTTCTAATAGGTTTTAGACAGCCATGTTTCTAACAGGTTGCAGACAGCCATGTTTCTAATAGGTTGTAGACAGCCATGTTTCTAATAGGTTGTAGACAGCCATGTTTCTGATAGGTTGAAGACAGCCATTTTTCTAACAGGTTGTAGACAGCCATGTTTCTAACAGGTTGTAGACAGCTATGTTTCTAATAGGTTGTAGACAGCTATGCTTCTAACAGGTTGTAGACAGCCATATTTCTTATAGGTTGTAGACAGCCATGTTTCTGACAGGTTGTAGACAGCTATGTTTCTAATAGATTGTAGACACCCATGTTTCTAATAGGTTGTAGACAGTCATGTTTCTAACAGGTTGTAGACAGATATTTTTCTAATAGGTTGTAGACAGCCATGTTTCTAACAGGTTGTAGACAGCTATGTTTCTAATAAGTTGTAGACAGCCATGTTTCTAATAGGTTGTAGACAGCCATGTTTCTTATAGGTTGTAGACAGCCATGTTTCTAATAGGTTATAGACGGCCATGTTTCCAGCCAGCCATGTTTCTAATAGGTTGTAGACATCTATGTTTCTAACAGGTTGTATACAGCCGTGTTTCTAACAGGTTGTAGACAGCTATGTTTCTAACAGGTTGTAGATAGCCATGTGTCAAACAGGTTGTAAACAGCCATGTTTCTGATAGGTTGTATACAGCCATGTTTCTAATAGGTTGTAGACAGCTATGTTTCTAACAGGTTGTAGACAGCCATGTTTCTTATAAGTTGTAGACAGCCATATTTCTAATAGGTTGTAGACAGCCATGTTTCTAATAGGTTGTAAACAGCTATGTTTCTAATAGGTGGTAGACAGCCATGTTTCTAACAGGTTGTATACAGCCATGTTTCTAACAGGTTGTAGACAGCTATGTTTCTAATAGGTTGTAGACAGCCATGTTTCTAATAGGTTGTAGACAGCCATGTTTCTAACAGGTTGTAGACAGCCATGTTTCTAATAGGCTGTAGACAGCCATGTTTCTAACAGGTTGTAGACAGCCATGTTTCTAATAGGTTGTAGACAGCCATGTTTCTAATTGGTTGTAGACAGCCATGGTTCTAACAGGTTGTAGACAGCCATGTTTCCAGACAGCCATGTTTCTAATAGGTTGTAGACAGCCATGTTTCTAACAGGTTTTAGACAGCTATGTTTCCAATAGGTTGTAGACAGCCATGTTTCTAACAGGTTGTATACAGCCATGTTTCTAATAGGTTGTATACAGCCATGTTTCTAATAGGTTGTAGACAGCTATGTTTCTGACAGGTTGTAGATAGCCATGTTTCTAACAGGTTGTAGACAGCCGTGTTTCTAACAGGTTGTAGACAGCCATGTTTCTAATAGGTTGTAGATAGCCATGTTTCTTATAGGTTGTAGACAGCCATGTTTCTAACAGGTTGTATACAGCCATGTTTCTAACAGGTTGTAGACAGCCATGTTTCTAACAGGTTGTATACAGCCATGTTCCTAATAGGTTGTAGACAGCCATGTTGCTAATAGGTTATAGACAGCCATGTTTCTAACAGGTTGTATACAGCCATGTTTCTAACAGGTTGTAGACAGCTATGTTTCTAATAGGTTATAGACAGCCATGTTTCTAATAGGTTGTAGACAGCCGTGTTTCTTACAGGTTGTAGACAGCCATGTTTCTAATAGGCTGTAGACAGCCATGTTTCTAACAGGTTGTAGACAGCCATGTTTCTAATAAGTTGTAGACAGCCATGTTTCTGAACAGTTGTAGCCACCCCATAGAGAGCATGAACCCGGCCTGTAGGCACCTATACGTCAGTACAATTGTGGCCAGCCTGAAGACAGCCCTGCTTCTATGCAGACGTAGACAGACTGTAGACAGCATCCAGCCAGCCTTCAAACAGCCATGTTTGTAAGCAATTAGCCTGTAGACAGCAGTCATAACCAGCCTGTAGACCGCCACACTTCAGTGCAGGTGTGGCCAGCCTGCAGACAGCCCTGCTTCTATACAATTGTAGCCAGTCTGTAGACACCAAGTAGCCAGCATGTAGCCAGCAACGCTTCCATCCTGCCCTATTCAGCCGTAGCCAGCCTGTTGACAGCCAGTCCACCATGCCTCTAGTCTGAATGGATATAGCCTGTTGAGGGTTCCCACCACCAACCATCAACTTGTAGAAGTGTAAAGGTCACGATACCTTAAATTTTTATACAGAACTGATTGTGCACACTTTTCACATTCAATAAATGAACAAAACATGGCATGCTGATGATATATAAGTCTGCAAACCCAAGCTGCTTCATGAGTGACTGTTAACAGTTGATGGTTGGATGAGAGAAAATTTCAAAAAGGAGAAACCGTGTCACAGGAAGCATGTGCAAGATTTTAACCACCCAATCCCAAGCATTTTCTCAGTCAAATTTGAGCAACAATATAAAAATAAGAAAACTTCTATAATTGGACAAAGGCTAGTGACATTTTAAAGTAGTTTCTATAAATGGAAAGTAAAGGCTCTATGTAGCCATCCTAAAAACAAGCTGTCTGTAGCCCCACATCAGTCAGTGTTTTTATTGATTTCCCTAATTTAAGGTGTAGCCAGCCAATTACTATCCAGTGCCTCCTTTTATTTTTTCCAAAGTTAAAATGTAGCCATCCATCTACCAGCTATATGCATCTTAATATTTTTCAAAGTTCAAGTACAGTCAACCTAAAAACAGCCAGTGATTTCTTTCATTTGTCAGTTAAAATGTAGCCAGACAGTTACCAGCTATAGGTGTATGGAATTTTTCTTAGTTCCACTGTAGTCAGCCTATTACCAGCCAGTTCCTTCTTTCATTTTTAAATTCACGTGTAGCCAACTTGTAGACAACCTGTTGCCAGCCTGTAGTCAGCCACCAATTTTGTAAGCAAACTGTGCCAGTCTGAAGATAGCCCTTAATTAGACATACCTTCAGCGTAAGCGTTGCCTGAAGGATGCGCCATTTGCTCAAATAAGGTCATGGTGAGACCAAAATCTAATCAGTTCATTTTGGCATGCTAGATAAGCATACTGCCAAATTTGAGCAAAATACATTGGGGCATTCTGGAGATATTGCGGTAACGAGCCCTACCGAGCATGCAATTAGGCTGCCATTTGTTCAAATTAGGTCATGGTGACACCCAAATCTGACCAGTACATTTTGCCAGGTAAGGTAGACATATTGCCAAATTTGAGCAAAATACATGGATCATTCTGCAGATGTCGCAGCAACGAGAATGTGCACATCCGGACGGACATAAAGATCCAGATTTGGGGCTCTCGAAACGCAATGAATCTTCAATGAAAAGATCCGGGCTTATATTGACGGGTAGGACTAGATACCAGATTGCATTACCAGATTACATGATACACAGTTTTTCTCTTAGGAATTTGCTCAGGGGGTCACAAGAAAGGAAATTCTGGGGTGAAGACAAGATTTTCACCGGTTTTACATGTATATAAACAAGACTTGTGACCCAGACTGTAGAATTTTTTCAGATGGCATTTAAGGTTTTGAAAGAGTAATATACCCCCATTTAGGGGCTACCAGATACACTGTAATATACAAAATTTCAGTATCGGATTCCCTCTAAAATACCGGGTTGCAGTAGCAGTTGACATAAGGGAACCATTTAAAAAAAATGTGTATGTAATTAAGTTTTAAAGAAAATACGTACCTACAGTATATAAACAGAAAACAATGTGTCAACAGCAAAATCCTTTACTAGCCACGGCATTAGAAAGAACCTTGTGTTTCTTCTCTCTTTCTCATTGACATTTTCATGTGGCAGATTTTCAAATATACAAGATTTGTGACCCTTAAAGATTTTTCCAGGGGGTGTTTAAGGTTTTGAAGGATCCGGGGGTTAAAGGCAACACTGTAACATAACAAATTTCAGTGCCGGATTGCGTCTAAAATATACCGCATTGCAGTACCGGATTACATACTGTAGTTCTAGAAATTTTCGCGCGTGTTTAATTTCGCGCAAACTCATTGTTTCTGAAATTACAGAATTTTCGCGCATTTTAGTTTCGCGCAATCCGATGCCAAACAATGTAGTGAAATACAATGCAACTTATTTTCGCGCATTTTAATTTAGCGCTTTAGGAGGTAGCGCGAAATTAAATCTAGAACTACAGTAATACAGTGTTTACGTTGTGGATTTTTACAGGGGTTCACAAAAAGGGAAATTTAGTGCGACGACTAGATTTTCAACGATTTTACATGTAAATAAACAAGTCTTGTGACCCTTTAGAATTTTTTCAGAGGGTATTTAAGATTTTTGAAAGGGTGCTTGGGGGCTAACGGATTGCAGAACCGAATTGCAGTATCGGATTGCACAAACAAGCCTTATCTTAAAATCTTAAGGTTATTTGTTTAAAAAAGAAAACTTTCCGGACCTATATTATACAGGCATATATGCAAATAAACAGACAACAATGTGTCTAAAGCAAAATCTTTCACCAGCCACGGCATTTGAGAGTCCCTTGTGTTTTTTCTCTATTACTTTTATACAGCATAAAACAAATTAGATTCAGTTTTTTTTATATCCATTCCAAGAACATTAGACAACTCACATTTAACTGTTTCCTCCCCCCCCCCCGAAAAAAAAAGCATCCTATTGTTTTTTTTTTCTTTTTTATCTTTGACTTTCGTTTTCTTTTTTTTTGGAAACACAAGACACAAATTTTCACATTTGGTATTTGTTTTCTTCTTTGTTTAATTGATAGAATATTACATGTCTTTTCTTGTATCTTACATTGATAAACATTCACAATTACATTTTTTTTCGTGATCGAGGGCGCTCTCTCTCTCTCTCTTTCTCTCTCTCTCACACACACACACACACACACATATTCACGAAACCTTTAACAACTAATATTAACATAACAATTGCGTAAGCGTAACTTTTTGCGTTAATTGCGTCACATTTTTTTTCTTTTTCTTTTCATGTTGATAGAACAATATACCCATTGCTTTAACCAACTATTTTTGGAAGATTTGTTGGCCCTGAAAAGGGTGTCATGGGATTAAGATTTTGTTACGCTGATAGGCTTACTTCTGGTTGTGACAATGGAACTGGTTGACATGGTACCTAATCTTCATGGCAAACAGGTCCGACATTAATTTCTTTCCTGTGATGCCAAATGAAGCCCATCGATCAGCATACTGTCATCGATGTACTGACTGGTCTGCAGAGGTTCGTACAAACCCCTGTAACGGACGACCCGACTGTTGAACATGTTGATGGAAAAGTCGCTGAAGTTGTGGTCCTTGGTACACCTTAGGATGGCACAGACGTAGAATTTGGCCAGGGCTTCTAGTGTCGAACGGTCGACATAAACTCAAGGATGTTCTTCATAGAGGCATCTAAGTTCATCCTGCCGTTCACCTTGTCTTTGGTACCGAATGCCAGAATGATGACTGGCAAGTTGATGTCCAGCTTATCGTGTAGAAGGTACTTAACAAGCTCTCGCTTAAATGAACTTCATCATTCTTTATCCTTTTAAATTATGTTACATTTGTACAGTTAAGTGTGTTATTATTCCCGACTGTTTCATTGTACCGTGAGTGAGACTTGTATTTCGATATATATATATATATATATATATATATATATATATATATATATATATATATATATATATATATATATATATATATATATATATATATATATCACATTAATTATTTTCCGCATATTTGTAATCTGTTTTGTGTGACTTATTTATTGGGATACATTAGCAATTCAATTTTAGTTACAATGTGCCATGGCGGAGGCTGTTGGTGCCCTCGCTTTGATTGAACTTTATTCTGTATTCTTTTGATTTCGGTTACATATGAATAGAAAATTGCTTTACTATTTTAAGCAGTATCATGATACAATTATGCGTACATTTGAATACATGCAATGCCTATTATTTTTCGCATATTTTTAATCAGTCTTGTATAACGTGCTTATTGGGATACATTACTACTTCGATTTCAGTTGTAAGGTGCTCTCGTTTAAACTGAACCTTTTTTCTGTATTCTTGTAAATTAGATTATACTTGAATTGAAAATTGTTTCAGTATTTCTGACAGTATTATGGTACTATTATACGTGCATTTGAACACATGTGAGGCGTACTATTAATCCGAAATGTCATACACAATTTTAATTTTGAGAGTTCCCTGTTTTCATATACACGTACATCAAAATTTCCAGGACCCCTCAAAAAGTAACAAAATGCAATTACACAATTAAAAAAAAGAGGAAATCTGTAAAAAAAATCAATTTTCCTCCAAACAATCGTAATATAGCAGTTTTAAATTTCGGGCTAAGTGTTCAGTGCAGACAGTTTCTGGTACGCCGCGCTGCCTCTTGGCTACATTATATAGAAAGTTTTCTGTTCACAGGATACCACTCTGTCCAGTTGGACATTACACTGATTGAAAGATAAAAGGCATCATTAGGCCTTCTAGCTATGTCTGTGTACAATATATTAAAAGGATAATTATGACGCTGATGAGTCTGATTATTAATGAAGGCCTTCATATTATTTTATAGGTTAAGAATTGGACAAGTTTGTCAAAAGCAACATAAGCGATCAGAAATGGTTATGTTCACATCATAAGCAATGAACGAGTGATTATTTGTCATTTGAGGTCTTTGTCATCATACAGGATGAATAAATATTACCATGTATTCAACAAACATGTTCTGGTGAGTTTCATTTTATGATGTTATTTCACTTCTTATGACATGTCATGGAAGGCTGTGTGATGCTTAATTATGGTTTGCTCCCCACCCCCTTTTTTGTGATTTACCCTGTCTTCTTGCATTTTTTGGATATGCCATATACATTGCCCTGCCTACAGTTTCAAGGTTTTGTTTAAAAAGGTTCTTGCCAAATAATTTCAATGTCACCATATACCATTACCATGTAAGAGAGACGAAACACAAGGACCTGTCATGTGCCGTTAATGGAGAACAATTTTGCTTTAGATACATTGTTTTCATATTATTTACAAATATGCCTTTATGGTGCATTTTCGGATTTTTTCTGAGATGAAAAATGAAGTAAATTTATAAGATAAACGCTTGCTTATGCAATCTTTATATAAATATATTTAAAAAGTGCCAATGTGATCTGGTACTGTAATTCTGTATTTTATGCAAAATTGGTATTTTTATGCAATACGGTGGTGCAATTCTTTATTAGTATTCTATAAATGTAAAAGTAAAACAAATTTAGGTTTTTTTGTGTGGGGGATTGTTGAATGTAAGTTCTGTAATGTTCTTGGAATGAAAAGAAACGGCACTGATTCTGATTTGCTTCATGTTTTATATGTTCTATAAATGTAAGAAAAGAAACACTAGGGCTTATCTGAAATGCCATTGCTGGTGACGATACATTGTTCTCAGCAAAGTTGTGTCTTTTGTTTCAAAAATTAAAAGAAAAACAAGAAAACTTGATATTTTTTTAGTTCTATCAAAGTAGAACGAGAAAAAGGCAGTAGGATGTGTGGGTTTTATTGCGAAGGGGAGGAGGAAACTATTGAATTTAAGTAGTGTATTGTTCTTGGTACAAAAAGAAAGAACTACAATCTAATATTTTGAAGTCTTGCACTGCGATTTGGCATATTAAGTTATCCGTTACTGAAATCCGGTAATTTAGGTGATTATTTGCGAATATGCCTCTATGATGAACTTCTGCATTTTTCATAAGATGAAAAATGAAGTAAGTTTATAAAATAAATGCTTGGTTATGCAATCTGTATTTGAATATCTGTGAAAAAATGGTTATGCGATCTGGTACTCTAAATTCTGTATTTTATGCAAAGCCGGTGTTTTTGTGCAATCCGCTGCAATCCTTTATTATTAAGTTAAATGAAAGTAAAAACAAAGAAGAAAGCAAGAAAAAACACAAAAGTACGCAGTGAAATTCATGTCGGAGGGGGAAGGAAACAGTTTATGTAATTTCCTTTGGATATAACAAGAAAAAGAAAAAAAGTAAACCTATGCAACAAAAAATGTGTATATAAGTTGTGAAAGGTTGTGTCGTGTTTAAAAAATCCTAAAACTTGTTTCAATGATATAAAAGTAAAAATTGGGTTATTTTTTTTTGGGGGGGGGGCTTATGTTGTGCAATATTCTTGCAGTGATAAGAGAGAACTGCAGTTCTGCGATACGGTATTTTCAGTGAAGTCTTGTGCTGCAATTTGCGAAATCTGGTACCGCAATCCGGTATTTTAGATGCAATCCAGTATTTTAACCGCATTGCGGTGAAATTTGGTGCAATCCGGTGTTTAGTGTACACATATATTGACTAGAAGGTGTGGCACTGATCAGTGCGTCAAAGTCCCCTCAGCAGTCCCGCTGACCTGCCAGTGGCAGTGGCAGTGAGGGTTGAATACGCACGAAAGGACTGATGTCTGACCAGTCGGAAATGTCCTGAGTTCCTACTTTATCCCATTTCGTTTTCCTCGGTGGTACTGGCCCAAATATATTTTTTTTTAAATCTCTGATAGGACAGACAAATGGATTGAAGGACCCACCAGCTCGTCTTGGCATGAAGTATTCAACTCAAAGCGCTGACTGAGTTCCAAAAGTTCGTAATCACTAAAAGTACTGTAATGAGAAAAAAATACATGTTATACCAAACTTCAAATATTACGAAAAACAGTCGATGGAAAACAAATTACTTCGAAATGACAAAACTAACATGTCCATCACAAACGTATCCAGAGAGCTTCAATACACCAGCTTGTTCGGGTGAGCTGAAAACCAAAGAGTGGGAAAAACACTGGAAAGGTACACGTTCACGGGTCCTTGCGCAAACCTATTTTGCATAATAAAGTTACCAAACCAAATGACATGACAACACTGCAAACGTCACAGTCTCAATACTCTTCACGAAATAGTTCCTCATTTTGCTTGCCAGTGTCTCAATACAAAAGTGATTTACTTTGATATTAAATATATATTGATACGCATTTTCATTCAGGAAAAATTAACAGAGCATAGCATAAACGTTGACGGACACCTTTTTCGCATAATAAAATTACCAAATCAGCTGACCTGACAACACTGCAAACGTCACAGACCCAATACTCTTCACAAAAGAGTCCTCTATTTTTCTTGCCAGTATTTCAATACAGTAGTGATTTGCTTGAGTAAATATATTTTGAAATGCATATATATATATATTTTCATGAAAAACAAAGGAAACATGATATAAATAAGAGATATCACTTGTTCTCATGATATATCTGAAACCCCTGCATCTGCAAATACAGGGATGTCAGACATATCCTTCGAACACGTGATATCTCCTATTCCTACTCTGCAAGTTAATGCGGATTGCAATAGGAATTCACACTTTTATTTCTTCTCCAAAACCATCAAACGCATTTACTTCAAACGTGGTGGGGATGTACCTCAGGTGGCTCTCTTGTTCAACTGGTCAAAGTCCAGTGATTAAAATTTTTTTTTTTGATTTATTGTTGTTGTTTTTGTTGTTGTTGTTGTTGTTGTTGTTGTTGTTGTTGTTGTTGTTGTTGTTGTTAATTTATTGACCAAATCTGTAAAAAATCTTCTCCGAAAGCACTCATCCTACTGCTTCCAGCTTGCATAAGAACACTGCTGGTCGCAGCAGACCTTAATTTGTTCAAGAGGTGGTGCTGTGATTATATTTCTATTTTTTTTCAAGATTTTGCTGTATTTCAAGTCTATTTCTGATTTCTTCCCAAAAACTGTCGCTCAGATTCTGCTAAAACTTGGTGGCAATGTAGCTTGTGGATAGGGTAAAAAAAAAAGTATTCATTAGGTGGTGATACTCTGAATTCCTAATTTTTTGCGATTTTTTACATTTCGAGCATGATTCATTTGATGCATGCACTCGTATTGATTACTATATAAGTCAATGGGAATTGGAATGGAAATTTACACTATTAGTTCAAGTGACTTTGTCAGTCACCAGAGCTTTTACTATAATCTGTCGATCCGTCATCTGGCGTCTGTCCGTTCATCATTTATAATCGTCTGTTCGCAATTTACATTTTCAACTTCTCCGAAACCTCTGACGAGATTTACTTGAAACTTTGCTCCAATGGTTCTTGATTGGGTCTTTACACAGTTTGTTCAAGTGGTCATGCTCCATTATTATTTCCTTTATATATAAATTTGTTTGTTCACTTTTTGGGAAAATCATAAAAAATCTCAGAAACCGCCTGGCCAATACTTCCAAATCACTTATGGACACTTCTTGGGAACCTCTGTACCTTAGTTTGTTCAAATTGTGATGCTTTTTTAAAAATCTTTCTTCAAAACCATCGGTTACATTTTGATGAAATGTGGTACGAATGTGGCTTGTGGAGAGCTTAATTTTCACTGCGTGATAATACTTTGCATATCTCATATTAAAAAAGTTTTGCTTTTAATTTTTGGTAATGATCAGTTTATCCATACATGCCTATTGATTACTTTAGCTAAATCAATAGGAACTGTAATAAGAATTCCCATTTTTGACTTCTCCAAAACCATAACCCTGATCGACTTCAAGCTTGGTACCAATGTTGCTGTAGTGGGTCTGTAAAATGTTTATCACAACGTCACATTCCATTGATTTTTTTCTCTGATTTTTTTCTTTTTTTTCTCACCAATTCCCCCAAGATAACAGATAAAGACAAGATCCATTTGTGTGAAATATGTTTTACATCGATAATCGGCCAAGGTTAGATATACGTGAGGAAGCTTTGTTCTCATGAGACATCAGTAAATTAACAATGACTTCACTTTCACAGTCAGGGTGCTATTGAAGTAGATAAGGCCTTTCAAATACAACATTGTCAGTCGCGGCATTCATGTAATTGACGTGTACTTGTATATAAATGTTCCCATCAAGATGCCATACACACAAAAGGTGTCTCTCTGAGACTCTTAAAAACACGAATGGACACCTTAATAAATACTTGTTCAAAGCACACTGGGTCATCTAGCACAGGATCAGTTCCGTCTTATTATTCCCCCCCCCTCCCCCCCTTCCCCCACAACATCCCTCCCATGTGCTCTTGGGGATGGTCTCATAGAATGGAGACCGCCGTGTTGTTAATATGTATGCAAGAAACTTGGAATAATCTTGGGGGTAAAAATACTCATCGCTTTCTTTCATTGTTGTGACAAGGTCTGCGACACTTGTAGGAACCTCAGTGGTTGTCGGGCATCTCGGCTACCGCAAGAAGCGTGGGTGACTCCCACGACAATGATAAGCTCAGGTCATACTGTTTACTTCAGGAAAGGTTTGAAATGGAACCATATTTGAAAAGAAGAGGTGTCCCTGTAGCAAAGCGACATAATTTTAGCAAATTGCGAATAAGCACCCATACGCTTGCTTTCGAAACAGGCCGATACACACGACCAAAAACTCTGCTGAAAAAAGAACCTTCTCTTTCTGTAAAAGTGGAGAAATGAAAATGAGAATCATGGTCTTTTGTATTGCAAAAATTACGAAAGCTTGAGCCAGGACTTGTTTGAGAATCTACTACCTGAAGAAGGAGTGTTCAAACCATTAAATGATCATAGTAAATTCATTTACTGGAACACGGAAACACGTGTTGGTCAATGCTGAATTTTGTGAATAATATTTTTTAATCATTGGGTATTATATGCAAAAAGGAAATTAAGCAAAAATAATAATGAGACAGCATGTGGGATTCTTGCTAAATCTTAAAAGTTTACTGTGATGTCTTTTTTCCTTCTTTCTTCCATCAAATGTGGGTGGACCCGAGTTTTGCTGTATGTGTGTCACAGTGTTTTTGTATTATTGACTGTCTTTTTGTTGGGTATATGTCAACTATTTGTCAATATGGGACTACATCTTTGTAAAAAGATTAATGTGAATACAGATTTTCCATGTGTACAATGATTTATTATGTCACATTTAATGTAGTAGTTGGCAAATGTTTTGTGCAACACTGTAATTTTGTGCAGGGTAAACTGTATGACATTATTTTGATGTATGTATATCAGTATATGCATGTACATTGCATAGTTCCCCCGTAAAGGGAATTAAATAAAGTAGTATCATTTTTGTAGGTACATGGATTTAATTGAGCAACTTTGCCACCATACAAATGGAATGGTCTGTGGTTTTTACCTTTGTGTTCGTTTATACAAGCATAAATACCTTCAAGGTTGGACTATATGTATCGTTTCAAACTTTATTCAAGCGTTCCAGTCAGAAACCTGAAGTTTACATGGGAAACAGGAAGACTGAACAAGTAACGAGTCATAACTGTTTAGGTCCTACCAAAGGTGTCCAAGCAGACAATATCAATATACACGATCATGTTAGAAAATTCAACACTGCAGTTAACATGATCATGTTTCTACTACCAGACAAACTTTCCAAAATATATTGTATGCTGCTTTATGGGTGTCAACCTTGACATTTCTCTGGTAAAGACGTTGAAGCATTTTTTACTGTATTTCATAACTTTGTGCATGCGCTTTTGTTGTACCAAATAGTCAAAACATAGGATACACAGATGTGTGGACACCTATAAAGTAGGAAAGTCTTACCGACTGTAGCTCACGGTTTCGTGTATGAGAAACTAAGCGACAGACATGTATTTGTTCATGTAAATAATACATACATAAACTACCCGCTTTGCCGACGGAAACCCGTGATTAATTCTGATATAAGGCAAATGGCCACCTCACTAAGACAGAACTCGTAGAACACCAAGCCTTTGCACAACAGGAGTGGTCACCCATCTACTTTAATATGTGCGATTGAACCAGCCAAATCTTCGAATCCATTCTGCATATTTAAGTCTGTATGTGAACACAGACTTCTTGTTTTTCCTCAAATACTTTATTTATCTATTTATTTGTTTACTTACTGATTTACTAATTTAGTAATTTGTTTCTTGGCATGGTGATAGACCTAGTAGTGGAATTGTGAATATTGTTTAGAACCGTCGTGATGTTAAAATTATTCAAATCATGGGCAATTAAAATTGTAAAAGTTCTGTATCTTCCAACCTATTACAGATTGACACAAAATTCAAAGTAGTGCATACAGGTTTGAGACACCTGCCATTTTAATGGACGTTGAACACAATCTTTAGCGTTTTACATTATGCTAATTAGGAGCACTTGAAACATTTAAAAGTTGAATATCTCCAAAACATTATAGAGAAAGGTGCCAATCGATGGCGAAAATGCAAAACCACCTATCTGCATTTTTACAATTTCGAGTAAAAGAGAAATGAAGTTTTGCAGATCTTAAAATAGTATAAAAAAAACAGCATATACTCAAATGTTTTGGACATATTTTCTTGATTTTCATCACAGTATTAACAAAAATGATCCTTTCCAAAAATTTGTGAAAAAAAAAGTTTTTTTTGCTCTGTCAGCAATATTTATGTGGCAGATAGGAGGTTTTGAGCTTTAGAGCTTTTTTTTAAAAAACGGGTTTAAACGGGCAGTTAGAAGGTTTTGCATTTATGTATACTAAGAAGCAATGATCTCCATTTGAAATAAAAATGGCATTTGTGATCGCAAAGTGGTCACTTAAAGAACAAAAATGTAAATTGGGAGCTATATGTAATATCAGACATGGAAATAAGTTCAGGGTCATATTATTTATTAAATGATTATTGCAGTTTTTGAAGGCATCATCAGGATGTCTGTACTAGATAGAACGGGTGGCTGTATTTCTTACGTAAATCAATAAAACAGAACAAAAATACACTTTCACGGCACAAACAAATGGATGGCATCACCCTTGAAGAAGCCTTGCTATGACCAAAAAGAAAGGAAAAAACTACATGTTTCTCAGAATAGTCCCTAGGCTCAATGCGAACCAGTCGAGTTTCTTCAGAGGGCTTTCTCCATGTGGACGTTTGTTCCTGCCTGTGCTGTATACGTCTTGTATTTTCATCAAAAGAAAGGTTCAAGCACAATCATACAAAATCTCAAACATATATATTTATTGAACAGATGTTTTTGGATAATCAATACCTTACCGAATGTGCACCAGAATCATTCCGAACAAAAGCCACCACCAGCGCCCCCATCCCCCAAAAAGTTAGGATTATTGGCAGTATTTTCAAGGATGGCCTATTGATTCATCACCTACTTTTATCATTGACATTAATGGCATAAACAGGAAAGTTTAGGCCTACCAATGTCACCAATGGACCAACTTTATAAAATGCAACAACACCTATTGTTTATTAAGTAATGGTTAAAACTGTGTTTTTCCTTGATTACTCCAAAACTAAATGTCGTTACCATGGTAACCAATAAAAACATATATCAGCCATTAAATTGATAGTACACTTTACCTCACCTTTAACTTCAGGTTCTTATCTTCCAATTAATACCCAATTTAGCTAGGTATTTTTTGTTTAAGGAAAGATTTACCATCAGTATTATCAAATGTATCATTTCTCAGCAACGCGCAGCGCTAACCAAAAAATTGCCATATCCACAAAAATCTACTCATTTTCAGTTATCTATACATTTGAAAGAACGTTTCTAGGCGACCCAAAACACTCTTTCATCCCTCATTGTTAGTGCAGACAGACTCTTTTTACATTTAACATCAAATGTGAAGAAAATTATTCCTGATAATTAAAACTATAAATAAGTTTCTAATGTTTAATTGCAAATTTAAGTGATTTTTACAAATATTCTGTTGCCATGACAACCAACTTTTGACACTTACTACCTCGAACTGGTCTCTTATGAAACGCTTGTATGGTAGGTATGCTCATGTAAAGTTGTGTATGTGTGTTAAGTTATGCTTTATAAGGTGTTTTTCCCTTAATCTCATGAAAAACTTAATTCCGTTGCCTTGGTAACCAAAATAAATACAAATTGACCATGAAATTGATAATACACCCTACCTAACTTTAAACTTCAGGTTCTTATCTTTTGATTGATACCAAATCCAGCCAGGTATTTTTCCGGTTGAACAAAAACTGAAAATAAATTTTTAATAAGCCTTTTTGAAAATTTAGCTGCTCTACTGTATCTAACCAGGGATGAAGTGCATTTTAATCTTAGGGACCCATGCATTTTTGTAACTTTGGTTATTTCTTGTAAAAAAAAAACGAGGTCATTTTTAATGTTTGTATAGAAACCAAGTGCAAATACAATTGCTGTGAGCGTTTGAGCACTTCCAAACACTTTTAGGCCTAGTATGAGCAATAATACAATATTTTACCAACAGCTTGTAAATTTTATCGTCAATTTGACTTTCCGCTGTTATTAAATGTTTATTTCTGTTACCAAACACCACCTTGTGTTTGTATATTGCTTAATGGTTAGATCAAATAACAAGATTCGACAGGTTAACTACATACGATTTACTTTGAGAGTGTTTGAAGTGACACACTTTGACACTGATTTATCCGATGCAGATTGGCAGTTTTGCGCTTTTGAAATTCAGAGCACTGCAGATAGGATTTTCGACTTGTGGCTGCTGTTATGACTAAAACGGGAATTCGGATTTCGGAATAGTCACGAAACATCGATCTTAAGGAAAGGAAGAATCGTGCATTGGAAACTGGAAATCGTATTTTTTTCACTTAGGAGGTTTTGCGTTTTCGCCATCTCAATGTAACTTCAATTCATAGGTATGTGACATAGCCACATCCAAGAAATCATGAATCAAAGTTATAACATTTTGATTAATGCAAATTAGGTGAATACACAAAAATTGAATTTTTTGAATAACTTCCAGACTATTATACAGATGTCATTCCTACCTCAGGAAAATTGTAGTTTTGTGACATAGGCGCATCCAATGAAACATGAACCAAAGCTGTAGCATTCTAATTAATGCAAGTTAGGCTAATACACAAAATTTAAATCTGGAATAACTTCAAAAGTACTTGAGATAGCTGTGCCATTTTCCCTTAAATTGGTATGTTTGTGACATAGCCGCATCCAATGAAACATGAACCAAACTTTTAGCACTTTAATTTATGCAAATTAGCCAAATACGCACATTTCAATCTCAAATAACTTCAAATCTATTACAGATGGAGGTGCATTCCAACTTGAAGTGTCAGGTTTGTGACATAACCGGATCCAATGAAACAGGAATCAGAGTTATGGCATTTTAATTTCATCAAATTAGGCGAATACACAACATTTAAATCTTGTTGTCGTCTATATCCTTCTGTACGTCTCCATCTTTTTGTGCGCTGAGAAATGCGTGTGTCTCATCAATTCTAATGTTAATTTGCACGCATCTCAGACGATAAACATTATATACAATTGATAACTCGCTCTTCTGGGCTATTTGAGCTACACCAAAGCAATCTGTAGCCTTTTACAAAATGATAATCTTAGTTTGCAATCAAAACATTTACAGACAGCATGTCATATAAAATGCTTTAAAATACTATTTGTAGTGAATCATATCTAGCTACAAATATCAAGTATATTTCTTTGAAACATCGTATAATAAACCACCTTTTTTTTTCAAATTAATGTGAGAAACCTGGAAAATATTTCTTTGTAAAATATGTTGTATAGGTTTCAAGTAATTCACTTGTTTAAACATGATCGTGATACGCTGGAAAAAATATGCACCGTTAATTCCATCTGTATTTTATAAAAATGCACGGGTGTCACAAGGTTTGGACTGCGTATGGGGTTGAAACATTCTGTGTATGCGGTGACCCATAACCCTTATCCGAGAAGCGATGGCAGTACCATACAAACTGTTTCAACCCTATTACAGCATAAAATGTATGCATTGTCACGTTTCAAGTGAATATCATGGTGTGAACACAGACGCAGCCAGTGACAGAATGCAGGTAAGATGTTTGTTTTGTTCATAAAATCGAACATCTGTGATGAAATAAATAGTAACAATAAGAAAACGAACAGTTTTTGTTATTGTGTCTTCAAAATAAACTGCTTTATTTGGTAATAATAACTTGACCGAATAACCCGTTTAACTAGATTTGGAGTGTCAGCCTAATGCAAGAATAGGCTTTTTATCGACTTAAATGCTAGAAAAAACAGGAAAATTTAACTTTATGCTTGCTCAAACTTTGTTTATTTGGCCGAGTCCTTTTTAAAAGCGAGAATAATCAGCATTGTTGGCATGAGGCATGTAATATTCAAACATATAACAGTGATTCGGTTTGATTTGATTTTATTCGGGGCCAGTCACATAATACATAAATATAAACAATATACAAACTGAATACAGACAGTTACACAAACAAAAGAGGCACAATCGAAACAAAAAAATCACAATGTATAAAAACATATCACAGTAATGTGCCCATGAAATAAAACTTCACAAATATAAGGTATCAGAAAGTATCACATGAAAAACACAGGATGTATCACAGTGAACTTAGGAAATCACATCAGGGAGCGTAAACAAATTAAAATACGCATGTAAAATAAAATCAAATGATTATCGGAAATTGTAAAAAGACCGACATCAGGATAACGCAAGAAAGCTGGCCTGATTGCCTTGCTTATTTCCATTGGGGTCCAAGGGATAAAAATTAGAGACAAAAAAACTACAAAGTAAACACATATAAACACATTTAGTAATATGGTAAAATGTAAGCAAGACTTATTTTGACTCAAAATAAAATATCACAGCATATCAACTACAACTTAATATAAGCTGTGTGCAGCACCAGCATAATGAACGTTAATGATAAAGTCACTATTTTCGTTTAGTTTCGCTTTTTGTCGTGCTCTAGGTGAAAGGTGTACCAGCCCATTGCACTAAAAGACAATTTTCGACCTTCCGCCCCGAATGCCTCTGACAAGAGTGCAAGTGCAGCGATTTACACCCAACTATGAACACCCAATTGGTAATCAACGCAATGGCAATAAAAGTATACTTAATACAAGAGACGCCCTTCGGCCGTGTTCCGGTATGAAAGAATGTGCACCAACGCGGCAATATATACGAAGTGTGTGAGAAGCAGGGCATACTAGGGAGCGACAGGAAGCAAAGTTGTACCAAAATCAGGGGTTCTAGTAACATTGTGACGACGCCAAATGTTGTGTACAAACCAGTCAAACAGCTATAAAACAATCCACTATTAGGCCTACAAAGGTTAATTGTACCATCAACAAAGAGAATGGAGTTAATACAATGCATCAAATGTGAATAAACATGCCAAATGACATACATAGAGAATGTCACAAAAAACAATGACAGCTTTATAATTGTAATTAAATTATAATGTCCCTTGTGACACAAGTGAAGTGCAATGCCCAAATTTAAGACAATAGAAATCATAGGAGCTGAAACAACCCCCCCCCCCCCAAAAAAAAAAACAAAGGCCCGACAATTTGTGGCAATTGATCCGAAGTTTTTATGCCAGTAGACATCTGACACTGAACAGTAGTAATCGAGAGAAACAAGTAAATGATATTGATGGTGTACAAATCAGGATCTTGTAGTATCCTAAATTTATTCCTACTTAGGTCTAAGTTTTAAGTTACTTCAATCCAGATAGTCCTCCTTTCTGCAAATTTCAACTGTAGTTATAAGAAAGATTGAAACATATGACAGATAATCCAGAAAATGCTGTTTGACTACATCTAAGGTATGAAAGCTTGATAGACATAAACCTATTACTGATCCAGCACCAACACCAGCAAATGGCCCGATAAGTTTTTACAAGGATACCATACACTGACACTGTCAAGTTCTTCAAATATATCAGATAGTGAAAGGTACATAGTGACATATGTGACTAAATATGGATGTAAGAAATTTATGACCCAAGTCGAGATGTAACAATGTGTAGAATTTGTAATTTCTGTCCACAGTAGCTCTTTCATCATTTGTGTGTGTGTGTGTGTGTGTGTGTGTGTGTGTGTGTGTGTGTGTGTGTGTGTTTGTTTGTTTTGGCGGGGGGAGGGTTAGTCCAGCAGAAAAATCAGCACAAAGCTTTTCCTCAATATATATATATATATATATATATATATATATATATATATATATATATATATATATATATATATCTTCAATTTGTTTCTTGTCATTCTTAATAATTTTTTATTTGTAGATACTGAGAGAATACGTGACAAATTGCTTTTGCGGCAGTCTATAGCATTACCCAGACCTTGTCCTGGCCGATCATACGTGACATAAATCCTCAACATCCAATGGGAAAAAGTACAATACACCTTTCAATCACACACTTCAGTTAGAAGCAGACAACTTCCTTTATATTTGCAGCGCATATGGTGAGGACAAATGTACTTTTGGCCGTCCATTTCATCAAAACAGCCATTGTAGTAACAATTGTGGTCGCCTCTTGTGCATATGGCAACTCAGGAGCTTTTTGGACATTTGTACGTATGCCAACAGCAAACAAAAGTGGCAAAATTGTTGGTGGTTACCTTGTGCACAAAAAGTCTTGTTTGCTCTTGTTATTTTCTGAATACAAATTGATCATCTAGCGTAACAATTATATAGGGCATTTTGGTGTAACGTTTCCTGAATAATTGTTCTGTTTAAACGCAAAGAAAAATCAAGAATCATATAAACTGTAAACATCTAAGCTAATATAGAAAGATTTAAAGACTAACAATAATACTGACCAATATCGGGAGAATCGTTGCTAAGCTAACCGTATGTTTTATACATAAATACATGTCATTGCAATATGCTTCAGAGAAAGAAGGAAAAAAAGAGATAGATGATTGAGCCACAAAAACATTACAAAAAAATTAAACAGAAGCATCTCAAATTAGAACATTCTGAGAAGAAGCCTACAAAGGCAAAAGACAAATGTGTTCATTTATCTACTTTGTAAACATCTATACTAATATAGAAGGAGTTAAAAACTAAAAAAATTACTGACCAAACTCAGGTAATATTTGCTAACGATAGTGTCTTTTTATACATATGTACAGTATCAGTGCCATATAGTTGAGATAAAGAATGAAAGATGAGGCAGCAAACAACGGGGACATCAAATAATGTGAAAATATTAAACAGAAACATCTCAAATTATAATAATGTGAGAAGAAACCTGTAAGGGCACAAGAAAAACGTGTCCATTTAAACATCATGCGAATTTTTATGCTAATATAGACAGAATTAAAGATTCAGAAAAATATTGACGAAAATATCGCAATATTTGCTAACTCGATGGTATGTTCTTGATACATACATTCGGTATCATTGCAATACGGTTTAGGGAAAGATTGAAGATTCAAATTGCAACTGATGGTGTGACAATCAAATTGTGACAAAAAATAACAAACATCGCTAATTAGAGCAAGATGAGAAAAACCTATATGGACAGTAGATCAATGGGTCCATTTCACTACTAAGAGCATTTTGGAAAAATGTTTCCTGGACAATTGTTGCGTTTGAAGGCAAAGAAATATCAAAAATCTTAGAATCTCTAAACATCTAAGCTAGTATAGAAAGTTTAATAACCTAAGTACAATACTGACCAAAATCGGCCACTATTTTTTAAGTCGACTGTATGTTTTTCATACATGTATACAGTGTCATTGCAATATGCTTCAGAGAAAGAATGAAAAATGAGATAAATGCTGGAGCCACAAAAACATTACGAAAAAAAAATATACAGAAACATTTCAAATTAGTACAATCTGAGAAGAAACCTGCAAGGGCAACAAACAAAATACGTTCATTTAACTACTATGTAAACATCTATACTAATTTAGAAGGTGTTAAAGACTCTGAAAATCACAGACCTAAATCGGGCAATATCAGCTAATGATAGCGGTTTTTTTTAAACATATACACAGTATCACTACAAAATGGTTGGAATAAAGAATGAAAGATGAGGCAGCACACGGCAGGGACATAAAACAATGCGAAAAAATTTAAACAGAAACATCTCAAATCATAATCTGAGAAGAAACCTGTATGGGCACAAGAGAAATGTGTCCATTTAACCACCATGTGAACTTTTATGCTAACATAGACAGAATAAAAGATTCAGAAACATATTGACCAAAATCTCGCAATATTTGCCAACTCGATAGTATGTTCTTGATACGTATATACAGTAGCATTTGAATATGGTGTAGAGATAGATTGAAGGATGAAACTGCAGACGATAGGGCCACAATTGTGACAATTTAAAAAAAAAGAAGAAGAAACGCTAAAATTAGGTCAAGCTGAGAAAAGCCTATATGGACAGCAGATCAATGGGTACATTTCACTAGTTAGGGCATTTTGGTAAAAGGTTTCAGGAACAGTTGTTCCGTTTGAAGGCTAAGAAAATTCAAGATTCATACAATCTGTAATCATCTAAACTAATGTAGAAAAATTTAAAGACTAAGTACAACACTGACCAAAATGGAGTTATACTTGTTAATTTGACTGTATGTTTTTTATACATATATATATATATATATACAGTATCATTCCAATATGCTTCAGAAAAGAATGACAATTGCGATAGATGATGGAGCCACAACATCATTACAAAAAAAAATAAAACAGAAACATTTCAAATTAGAACACTCTGAGAAGAAACTTACAAGGGCAAAAGACAAATGTGTTCATTTAACTACTTTGTAAACATCTATACTAATATAAAAGGAGTTAAAGCCTCAAAAAATCCCTGCCCAAAATTGGGCAATATCAGCTAACGATAGTGTCTTTTTATACATATATACAGTATCACTGCAAAATGGATGAGACAAAGAATAAAGGATGAGGCACTACACGACGGGGACATAAAATAACGTGGAAAAATTTAAACAGAAACATCTCAAATTATAACAATCTGAGAAGAAACCTGTACGGGCACAAGAGAAATGTATCCATTTAAACACCATGTGAACTTTTATGCTAACATAGACAGAATAAAAGATTCAGAAACATATTCACCAAAATCTCGCAATATTTGCCAACTCGATAGTATTTTCTTGATACGTATATACAGTAGCATTTGAGTATGGTGTAGAGAAAGATTGAAGGATGAAACTGCAGATGATAGGGCCACAATTGTGACAATTTTTTTTTTAAAAAACCATCTAAAATTAGGGCAAGCCGAGAAACACCTATATGGACAGTAGATCAATGGGTACATTTCACTAGTTAGGGCATTTTGGTAAAAGGTTTCAGGAACAATTGTTCCGTTTGAAAGCTAAGAAAAATCAAGATTCATACAATCTGTAATCATCTAAACTAATATAGAAAAATTTAAAGACTAAGAACAACACTGACCAAAATGGAGTCATACCTGTTAATTTGACTGTATGTTTTTTATACATATATATACAGTATTAGGTCTTGGACCAGTAACCTAGGCCTAATGCATTTACATGTTAAAATAGCGACATTCGCTCGCTTATTTCTCCTATTTGAAACGTAAAACTGCAACTTCCTTGGCATTCTGCTTCAAGTTTATACCGGTAGCAGCAAGTTAAAACCAAGAAAATGGGGGGTCATGTGATTAGATTTTTTTTTACAGGTGCGTTTGTGTACCTTACCTCCATGATTGACCGTTCCGCGCCAAATATGTCTCCAAAAATACACAAAGTTATCACATGATTTAAAATATTTCTAGAGTAGCAGTGCCTTTCTA
The DNA here is from genome assembly GCA_964020975.1 of Hermodice carunculata. Taxonomy (NCBI): domain Eukaryota; kingdom Metazoa; phylum Annelida; class Polychaeta; order Eunicida; family Amphinomidae; genus Hermodice; species Hermodice carunculata. Next base: position 617,990 of record OZ026623.1, read on the forward strand.
AAACTCACAGTTGATAAGTATTTTCCTATCCAAAATGATGATGGGACTTAATTTGGGATGCCCTGCTCCTGTGATATTAACATCCAATAGACACAGCAACAGTATTCAGTACTCGATCAAAAGTTGTGGATCAGTTGACCCGACCTTGAGAGGTTACTGGTCCAAGACCTATTATTCCAATATGCTTCAGAGAAGAATGAAAAACGCGATAGATGATGGAGCCACAAAATCATTACAAAAAATTAAAACAGAAACATCTCAAATTAGAACATTCTGAGAAGAAACCTACAGGGGCAAAAGACAAATGTGTTCACTTAACTACTTTGTAAACATCTATACTAATATAAAAGGAGTTAAAGTCTCAAAAAATCACTGCCCAAAATTGGACAATATCAGCTAACGATAGTGTCTTTTTATACATATATACAGTATCACTGCAAAATGGATGAGACAAAGAATAAAGGATGAGGCACTACACGACGGGGACATAACATAACGTGGAAAAATTTAAACAGAAACATCTCAAATTATAACAATCTGAGAAGAAACCTGCATGGGCACAAGAGAAATATGTCCATTTAAACACCATGTGAACTTTTATGCTAACATAGACAGAATTAAAGATTCAGAAACATATTGACCAAAATCTCGCAACATTTGCCAACTCGATAGTATGTTCTTGATACATATTTGCAGTATCATTTGAATATGGTTTAGAGAAAGATTGAAGGAACAAACTGCAGATGATAGGGCCACAATAATATTGTGACAAAAATTTCAAAAAAAAAAAAAAAATTAAAGCAAGCTGAGAGAATCTCTATGGACAGTAGATCAATGGGTCCATTTCACTACTGAGGGCATTTCGGTATAAGGTTTCAGGAACAATTGCTCTGTTTGAAGACAACTCAAGAATCATACAATCTATAAACATCTAAGCTAATATAGAAAAATTTAAAGACTTATGCCCAGTTGCACATGTCCAGATCATGTCGGGATTACGGTGACTCTGGAGTCAAGCCCTGTCAAGTAGGTATGTTCCCTTGCACATGTCTGGGTTAAACTGAAGCCCTACTGAATTTAACCCCACAATTTAACTCAGGGTACAGCCACGATTAAAAGCTAAAGTTACACCGATTTGCCAGTGTATGTACCATCACTTTGTGGGAAGTAGGGGTTTTACCATACCGTGGGAGATTATATTGACTAGTTGCATAAATTTGATTTGGTTGATCGTCTGTTGCATAGAGACACTGGAGCCGCCAGCAGAATAATTGCTGGGTCCCATGATTTCACACAGAGAGAGACAGAGAGAGACACAGACACACAGACACCCCCCACACACCCACACACACACACGTACGTATACATGAGGGAAAAAGAGTTGTTTCCTGGTATGGCACCACAGAGCCCACTGCCGAAGGCAAGGAGAATGACGAAACAAGCAGATGCCACAAAACGATATTTTCATGCGCAACACAACTAATTCATCACCCACACATGGAATACATATATTAAAAGTTTCATCAGTACCTACTTCATTCATCTGTACCAATAAACAGTGTTTACCATCACGATAATTACACTTTTGTGCCCAAACACCTTCGAAAGCTGGATGAACAATCTCCTAGTTAGAGGAAATGGAGGCATTCATATATTCGAAATTTTCCTCCATGTTTACTGGTCAAGACAGAACAAAATCATCTTTTTATTTTCTCAATTATTTTATAATAACAAATTCTATGCAACAAAATAAGATTGGTAAACTATATTATACAAGAAAAAAACTATGCATAAATGTCTTCATTGTCCGCAATTCTTCAAGAATGCCGATAATTAATGAAAAAACTGTCGCATTGAAAAGTGACTTAAATTGAGGGATGACTGAATTGACGGACACTGGCTTTCGCTGACTATTCGCTTTGGAGCGGCACCTCCACCAGTAGTCTTCGGGGATCTTTTCTACTGAGCAATTTTTATCTTTCAAATTTTCCCATGCATGTTTGGTCGATTGCTATCCCTCATATCTACATTTGCTTTGAAATTGTTGCTAAGTTTTTTCCGAGGCTTTCCCACTTCTGGACCTTAGCCCTAACTTTTTTTTATCCGCCTCTACTAATTTTAGAATTCGTTTGTTCACATTAGAAATGAGCAGGTTTTTTAGTCTTTTCTTACGCTCGTCTCCCGTTCTGATTGCGTGACCCTCTGTTTGCCTTCACACACAACCATGCAGGCGAAGGAAAAAGAAGTGGGTAGACTGGAATAAAGCTACATCACAATAGAATCTATGCAAAACAGTGTAACCTGGAGTCACCAGACCCTGACTTGATCTTGACAAGTGCAAACGAATTTGATTCTGGATCAATGGCTTCATAACCCAGAGTCACGTAGCCCTAGATTATCAATTTAACTCCGGGTTACAAGACTCGGACATGTGCAACCGGGCACAAGAACAACACTGACCAAAATCGGGCAATATTTGTCAAGTTGACTGTATGTTATTCATACATATAACACAATTTATTTTAAAAACAGAAATTCTATTTTTCTGTTTTTTGGCTCGATTTACAGAAATTCGTGACTTTTTGTCGCCATATCTGGATATCAGTTCCTGGCAGGTCCACATATCTACAATCTTGCTTGAGTGGACACACTCAATCCATACAAAACCCTGTAAACAGACGCAGCTGATTGGAAACACTCAATCCAGCTCGTATAAGAAATCGAAAACCAGGTCCGCGTGAGGGAAAACACTCTTTAAGACCTGGTCTGTGTCTATTTTAAAGCCTCGGATGAGTGGAAACACTCAGTTGGCACCACTATAGTCCCAAATCAGTTCCAAACGAGGAAAAACACTTAACCTTTGAAATACACACAGCTCTGTACGAAATCTTCCCTAGCTGAGTAATAACACTCAAACGATTCGAACAAGTTATTTATTATCCAAATGAATTAAATGAATTTAGAACAGATTTGAATCTGTTGTCAAAATAAAGCAACCCCCCCCCAAAAAAAAAAAACGAAAGAAAAAACTGAACAAGCAAACAAAAGCAAAAATAAACTAGAAAAGATGATTTGCTGCATAGCAAATCAGTGTGTGTGTCTTCAAAGCATATTTGTATGGCAATGTACAACTATTCCATAACACAGGAGTAGAAGTTGGAATGGCATCTCTATCTATTACAGCTTTGAAGTTATTCAAGATTTAAAATTTCTAATGGTGCTATTTAGCATAATTCAAATTGCTACAACTTTTGTTTTAGATTCATTACATGCGCAATGGTCAGTAACCCTCTAGTAAAAGTTAAACTGACATGAACATGAACCAAATCGGATGAAAATTTACCAAGTTATGGCAAGATGAAACATTCAAAGGGCCAAATGACCTTGACCTTTGCCCTTTCGAGGTCACGTGTTCTTATAAAATGTGCAGTGTTGCAATACCTACAATTTGAGTCTAACATGATTAGAATTGGCTGGAAAATGGCCAAGTTGTGACTGGATGAAACTTTCAAAGGTTCAAATGACCTTGACCTTTGACCTTTAGAGGTCACACATAAGTTTTAAAATATGCAGGGTTACAATAGCTACAAGTTGAGCCCAACGTGATCAAAATTGGATAAAAATTGACCAAGTTATGGCTAGAAGAAGGCCACCAAGGAAAGGGGCCTTTAACCTTGAAATGACCTTTGACCTTGAGATGACCTCTACCTGAAGTGAACCTTGACCTCAAAAATAACATTTCGGCTTAAAATTGACCTTTGACCTTGACATGACCTTTGACCTTGACATGACCTTGACATTTGAGATGACCTTCACCTTGCTATGATCGAACTCCTATACATTTGGGACCACATCTACTATACTATATAAGATATTGAAGATTTAAAACTTTAATTAGCCCTCATTTGCATAATTTTCAAAAGCATGACCTCTCATTATAAAAAGGCCAGACTTTATCCATAGAAGTATAATTATGCCAAGTTTGGAGTTCCTACATGTAATACTTTTCAAATGAAATGTCGGACAAATTTGCCTGTAAAGAAAGAAAGAAAGAAAGAAAGAAAGAAAGAAAGAAAGAAAGAAAGAAAGAAAGAAAGAAAGAAAGAAAGAAAGAAAGAAAGAAAGAAGAAAGAAAGAAAGAAAGAAAGAATTCCTAGAAAAACAGAAAAGTGTGCGTTCACACACACTTTAAAAAAAGAAAAAATCTCGGACAACACATCGCAACGTGTGTAAATACTCCTCTGAATGCGTGCTTGGTCTAAATAGTAGCCCACCATGTTATATGAGTGTGAAGACGCCCAACCAGTGAGTACAGATTTGTAAGTGGCAAAATGAACGAATGAAGGTCAATGAAAATTTCCATTTGGTACATTGAAAATTTGATGTTTAGTCTGCAAGCAAATGATAGAACATATTCAATGGTACAAAGTAATTTCAATCTGACGAAGTTCCCAATTTGAAATTATTGGTGCTTGTATCACTATGCGAATTCAACAATAAACTACAGCAATATAGGGGGCGGGGGTGGAGGGTAAGGTTACAGTGTATTTCTGCACTGCGGCAGCGGAGCATATTCTATTTGAGAGCCAACAAATACTGGATGCCTCTAATTTTACCTACTGGCCAGTATTTCGGAATATTCTTATTTTCTGTACTCTGTAACGGGGGAAAATAATTTGCTCTACCAGCACAATGGGACCCCATCTACCTTACCCCCATACACTCAAGCTTTATGCATGAACAGCATCCAAGCGACAAAAACTGTTAGTGCATCAGCTAAATTAGGCTATTTGCTTCATTGTATGTAGTGGCCTCTGTCAAATACGATTGCACAGGACCGGCATTTCTGTATTTTCAATTCAAGACTACAGTCCATTTTGCCTCCAATTGGCTCCCCTACTCAGGTTTATACAGATTATTACGTGTGATACATGAAGTCATTATCACTGCATACTTCATGAGGTTTCTTTCACCCATACCCGCAATAAAAAAAAAATAAATGACTATCTGTCATTTCATTATTTTGTTGTTGTTTTTTCACGAAAACTACATAACAGATATTGCAGTGAGATGCAGGAAAACCAGCAAGACATATTTGATATTTTTGGACATGTTTTTCCAGTCCACAGATATAAATTAGCACAAAAGCGAAGAAATACTGACCAGATGGCTGGAGCTGAATTTCAGACATTCACCCAGGATAAACAATTGTATGAGAACAAATCAGCAAAAATATTTGGCTGTAAGATTTGGCCCTTATCAGGGAATCTGATAAGCCGGGTTAAATGTGAAGCATGACAGTCTTGTAGGCATGTTTGCTACCATGTGATCAAAAACAGCGGTCACACAACCTTCGCCAAGGGGGGGGGGGGGGGTTTGCCGTGAGATATTAATTCCTGCTGCAGATTTCTTGAACCCATTCCCAAGCCCCAGCCCATACAATAAAACCTTCTGTTGTTAGGATCACAAAAGTATGTGGTCGCATTGTCATGGCTTACTAATCCATAACTTCAAGAATTTTACTTGTACTTTACACACCACTGACCAAGAATTATAATTAAAAAAGCCACTGGTGTCTGGGTGGACATTTTATGGGATAAACAAAAACACAAGTTCCCATCCCCCTCCCCAACCAGCTTTTCTCAATATTGATCATGAAACGGTAACTTAAATACATATCAATTGGTAAACATATCACTTTTAAGATGCATAGAAAGGATAATGAAATACTTGTGGTTCCCCTAAGCCTGGCACCCCCTCCCAAAAACACACACACACACTTCCTGTCCGTGTGAATCCGATAGGATTGATAACTAACTCGGATCCGTCACGTTAACCTACATATATTTCTCGGCTGAGAGCAACCACTGGTCAAAAGTTACTAAAGCGGCCGTTGCCCTAATTTCGCTTAATAATAAGTGCCTTGTCAGGCCAACCTGGGCAAAGAAGGGGGATGAGAGAGGAGGGGGTGGGCCAGATAGAGGAGTATTTTTAAAACAATCCTTTGATTAAACAGCCTGGGTCACTGACTCTGTATATTCTGCTGGGGGCCTTCGCTGGTTCCAGCAGCCCATTTGGCCAACCATTCCGTGCAAGACTGACCCCAATCCCGTTACCAATTTATGAGTGGCCTCTGAATTCATTTTATTCCAGCTGGCTCGGGGAGGGGAGCACTTGTGTTTGTGTGTTTGCTTTTAACCCATCAATAAAAGTAGCCCCCAAGGGTTCTTTTGGTTTTGCCAGTTTTGAATTTTCGTGAACTTGAAAGGTCAATTGATCTATTAGATTATATCAACGCAATTGTCTCCCTTCATTTAAAAATAGTGACACCAGAACTGTGAGTGAAAACTTTCAAATTAAAACCAAAATAATGATTGTCTTGTAGAAATGTGACCTTGGAGATTTTTCGTAACATCCCATGACGATGCATTCGCCCTTCCAGATCAGCTGAGCATGACATGACACAGCACTGCATGGAACAAGGGAGCCCCAAATCGGAGATGTGGGGCATGGGGTGTGGGATGGGGGGGGGGGGGGTAGGGAGGAGGAAGGCGTAGTTCTGCATGTTGCCTGCCAAGACCGACTCTGCTGTGTTCTTGCAATGACTGAGCACACTGCACTCCGACCAGCTCCCAGAATTATTACAGAACCTCGTAAAGAGTGTGTCTTCTACTGCACCAAATGTATCATTGATATGGATATAATGGTTTAAAAAGAGAACAAGTGTGAAGTGGGGGACGTCAGAGGAGGCTGGACAGTAAGGCGGCTGTACCAGACTTCCTCCTGCCATGAACCCCACACATGGCGAACACCCGTGGCCGGTGCCCTTAAACTTTACTTCACACGGGAACAGCATCCGGTTGCTCTACCGCGAGCCGCTGTTCCAAGATCGTAGCGCACCAGTGAATGTCAAATAAATGTTAGGTACATGCCTGCGGTACTTTAGATACTTAAAGATTACATTTTACTTAGAGCAATACTTAAAAAGTGCCAAATTCTTGCTCAGAAATAAAGCAGGCAGTTTTAATTATATTTAGAAGTTACACTTTAATCTTTCATACAAATTATTATCATGAATATTTACCTTTATTAATGGTAACACAAAAATCTATGTATTTACGCATTACGGAATACTTTTACTTTCAATTCGTTTCACGTATTGGTACCATGTTATATATTTTATGTGAATACGTACTTTTCGGGGGGGGGATTAATTTTGTACTTGTAAATTAAAGAATTTGCTTTTATGAGCAGAGAATCTCTGCAACCATACTTACATGATAAACCTACCTGGACAAGTGACTGTACCTGTAATGATGTAAAATATTAATCCAAATCACCATTCCATCAAATTATAAGAATTAGGGAAATATCTCAATCTTTTCGTGAAAAACGGGCTGAGGCAGTCATATTTTCATGCTGAAGGGACATATTGTACTTTTAAACACAAATACCTTCCGGTTGTTTTTCTTCAGAAATTTGCGGAAGTATTAGACCAGGAGAAAGTGGTCTAGTCTGTGCATGTTAGATCACATACAGACAAGACTGTCACGTGCCTCTTGTTGTTATCGTGGTTTGAATTAAAAGTACGACTTTACGTGATACAAACCATCAATTCGTTATTTTGATTATGATTTTAGATGTGATTTACAAAAAAGAAAGGGTTGGGCCAATGGTCAAATTTTAAATGACCATGATCTATACTGAACCCCAATGAAAAGTATCCACATAAAAAAATTAACACATTAATTTTGTAAGTTACTAAGTACTGTGTGTGCATATATGCATGGTTTGGAGCCTACATCAGGGTCATTCAGGACAACTTTTTAACTTTTGCTGGGTTGTTACATAATGCATGTGACTTTTGTGCACCGAATATGGCTTCTGACCACCACTCCTATTGGATGGCTAAAATGACCTGATGTTTTCAGTGGCTTTAAAAAGGGATGTTCAGCCAAGAAAAAAGCCAGTGGTCTCAGGTGTGTTGAGGCGATCATGCCGCGTCTGAGCCAAGGTCAAAGACACCATGCTTTGGGGCTTGCAGAGGGTGGAGTCCCAATCACTCAAATCGCACAAAGAATGGGGTGTACTCGGCGCACCATCCAACGACTAATTGAACGGCAACAAGAAACTGGATCCGTAGATGATCGGCCTAGGCCTGGCCGAGAAAGAGTGACAACACCTGGCCAAGACCGTCACATCCGGCTGATGCACCTGCGAGACCATTTCCGTACAGCAGCCCAAACAGCCCGTGAGACTCAAGGGGTGAATCACCGTCCTGTCAGTAGTTCTACTGTGGAGAGGCGACTGAGGAGCAGTGGCCTAACAGCCAGAAGACCTTACAGGGGTAACCTGCTGACCCAACCCAGAAGAGAAAGACGACTGCAGTGGTGTAGAGCACACTCCAGGTGGACTCGCCAGCAGTGGAATACCGTCCTTTTTACTGACGAGTCCCGTTTTTGTGTCAGCAGAGCAGATGGCAGAGAACGTGTGTGGCGCCGGACTGGGGAGAGATATGCAGATGCCTGTGTCCGTCAGGCAGATCGATGGGGTGGACCCTCTGTCATGGTGTGGGCAGGCATCAGCAACCGCTACCGGACACCCCTAGTGGTCATTCAAGGGATCCTCAATGCTAGGCGGTACATTGATGAGGTGCTGGAGCCGCACATGGTCCCATTTATGGAGCAGCATCAAGATCTGGCGATCTTTCAGCAGGACAATGCACGTGCACACTCTGCAAGATTAACAATGAACTTTCTCAATGAGAACAACATCAATGTCATGGAATGGCCAGCGTTCTCACCCGATCTGAGCCCTATTGAACATTTGTGGGATCAGTTAGGCCAAGGTATTCAACGGAGGACACCTAGGCCTACTACCCGAAACCAGCTGATCCAAGCTCTGCAGGAAGAATGGAATAATGTTCCCCAACACAGAATTCAAACCCTGGTCAGCAGTATGCGCCGCAGATGTATAGCATGTGTTGATGCTCGAGGTGGCCACATCCCATATTGAACAGAAAAATTTGTGTGACTTTCAATTAGGGCAGTTAATGACATTTTTTGCCTGTAAGTGACGTTAATGTCGGTAGAGCGTGACATTATTTTTACGCCAGAAAAGTGAATGCTTTGTTAAGTTCTAAGCACGTCTAGGTATGAAATGTTTCAAGTATAAACAATAAAATACTTCAAAATTGGCATGTGGATACTTTTCATTGGGGTTCAGTATATCATTCAAGGACATACACAGAGAGACTTCTTTTTCTCTTCATCAAACTTGCAAGAACAAAAGAAGTCGATCATGGTGCTTAACATGTTTTGATGTTTTACATTTTATAATCATTGACAACGCTTTCCTCTATCATTGTCATTTTATGCTCGCCCTTCGCCACCTGAAGATTGTGCAATTCCCTGGAGCCCATATGGGGAAGGGGGGGTGGATATAAATTTGTGACGCACCCAATATCGTGGAACCTATCACCCCGTCCCATCAATAATAGTAGCCCCCAAGGGTTCTTTTGGTTTTGCCAGTCTTAAATTTTCATGAACTTGAAAGGTCAATTGACATATTAGTTGATATTATCGCAATTGTCTCCCTTCATTTAAAAATAGTGACACCAGAACTGTGAGTGAAAACTTTCAAATTAAATCAAAATAATGATTGTCTTGTAGAAATGTGACCTTGCAGATTTTTCATAACATCCCATGACGATGCATTTGCCCATCCATGTCAGCTGAGCATGACATGACACAGCACTGCATGGAACAAGGGAGCCCCAAATCGGAGGGGTGGGGCATGGGGTGTGGGAGGAGGGGGAGGAGGAAGGCATAGTTCTGCATGTTGCCTGCCAAAACAGACTCTGCTGTGTTCTTGCAATAATGACTGAGCACACTGCACTCCGTACAGCTCCCAGAATTATTACAGAACCTCGTAAAGAGTGTGTCTTCTACTGCACCAAATGTATCATTGATATGGATATAATGGTTTAAAAAGAGAATAAGTGTGAAGTGGGGGACGTCAGAGGAGGCTGGACAGTAAGGCGGCTGCACCAGACTTCCTCCTGCCATGAACCCCAAACATGGCGAACACCCGTGGCCGGTGCCCTTAAACTTTACTTCACACGGGAACAGCATCCGGTTGCTCTACCGCGAGCCGCTGTTCCAAGATCGTAGCTTTCACAAGTGAATGTCAAATAAATGTTAGGTACATGCCTGTGGAACTTTAGATACTGAAAGATTACATTTTAATTGGAGCAATACTTAAAAAGTGCCAAAATCTTGCTCAGGAATAAAGCAGGCAGTTTGAATTATATTTAGAAGTTACACTTTAATCTTTCATACAAATTATTATCATGAATATTTACCTTTATTAATGGTAACACAAAAATCTATGTATTTACGCATTACAGAATACTTTTACTTTTAATTCGTTTTACGTATTGGTACCATGTTATATATTTTATGTGAATACGTACCTTTCGGGGGGGGGGGATTAATTTTGTACTAGTAAATTATAGAAGTTGCTTTTATGAGCAGAGAATCTCTGCAACCATACTTACATGATAAACCTACCTGGACAAGTGACTGTACCTGTAATGATGTAAAATATTAATCCAAATCACCATTCCGTCAAATTATAAGAATTAGGGAAATATCTCAATCTTTTCGTGAAAAACGGGCTGAGGCAGTCATATTTTCATGCTGAAGGGACATATTGTACTTTTAAACACAAATACCTTCCGTTTTTTTTTCTTCAGAAATTTGCGGAAGTATTAGACCAGGAAAAAGTGGTCTAGTCTGTGCATGTTAGATCACATACAGACAAGACTGTCACGTGCCTCTTGTTGTTATCGTGGTTTGAATTAAAAGTACGACTTTACGTGATACAAACCATCAATTCATTATTTTGATTATGATTTTACATGTGATTTACAAAAAAGAAAGGGTTGGGCCAATGGTCAAATTTTAAATGACCATGATCGATTATTCAAGGACATACACAGAGAGACTTCTTTTTCTCTTGATCAAACTTGCAAGAACAAAAGAAGTCGATCATGGTGCTTAACATGTTTTGATGTTTTACATTTTATAATCATTGACAACGCTTTCCTCTATCATTGTCATTTTATGCTCGCCCTTCGCCACCTGAAGATTGTGCAATTCCCTGGAGCCCATATGGGGAAGGGGGGGGGGGTCGATATAAATTTGTGACGTACCCAATATCGTGGAACCTATCACCCCGTCCCATCAATAATAGTAGCCCCCAAGGGTTCTTTTGGTTATGCCAGTCTTAAATTTTCATGAACTTGAAAGGTCAATTGACATATTAGTTGATATTATCGCAATTGTCTCCCTTCATTTAAAAATAGTGACACCAGAACTGTGAGTGAAAACTTTCAAATTAAATCAAAATAATGATTGTCTTGTAGAAATGTGACCTTGGAGATTTTTCGTAACATCCTATGACGATGCATTCGCCCATCCATGTCAGCTGAGCATGACATGACACAGCACTGCATGGAACAAGGGAGCCCCAAATCGGAGGGATGGGGCATGGGGTGTGGGATGGGGGGGGGGGGGGTAGGGAGGAGGAAGGCGTAGTTCTGCATGTTGCCTGCCAAGACAGACTCTGCTGTGTTCTTGCAATAATGACTGAGCACACTGCACTCCGTACAGCTCCCAGAATTATTACAGAACCTCGTAAAGAGTGTGTCTTCTACTGCACCAAATGTATCCTTGATATGGATATAATGGTTTAAAAAAAGAATAAGTGTGAAGTGGGGGACGTCAGAGGAGGCTGGACAGTAAGGCGGCTGTACCAGACTTCCTCCTGCCATGAACCCCAAACATGGCGAACACCCGTGGCCGGTGCCCTTAAACTTTACTTCACACGGGAACAGCATCCGGTTGCTCTACCGCGAGCCGCTGTTCCAAGATCGTAGCTTTCACAAGTGAATGTCAAATAAATGTTAGGTACATGCCTGCGGAGCTTTAGATACTTAAAGATTACATTTTAATTAGAGCAATACTTAAAAAAGTGCCAAAATCTTGCTCAGAAATTAAGCAGGCAGTTTTAATTATTATATTTAGAAGTTACACTTTAATCTTTCATACAAATTATTATCATGAATATTTACCTTTATTAATGGTAATGATTAATCTTTCATACAAATTATTATCATGAATATTTACCTTTATTAATGGTAACAGAAAAATCTATGTATTTACGCATTACAGGATACTTTTACTTTTAATTCGTTTTACGTATTGGTATCATGTTAAATATTTTATGTGAATACGTACCTTTCGGGGGGGATTAATTTTGTACTTGTAAATTATAGAAGTTGCTTTTATGAGCAGAGAATCTCTGCAACCATACTTACATGATAAACCTACCTGGACAAGTGACTGTACCTGTAATGATGTAAAATATTAATCCAAATCACCATTCCGTCATATTATAAGAATTAGGGAAATATCTCAATCTTTTCGTGAAAAACGGGCTGAGGCAGTCATATTTTCATGCTGAAGGGACATATTGTACTTTTAAACACAAATACCTTCCGGTTTTTTTTCTTCAGAAATTTGCGGAAGTATTAGACCAGGAGAAAGTGGTCTAGTCTGTGCATGTTAGGTCACACACAGACAAGACTGTCACGTGCCTCTTGTTGTTATCGTGGTTTGAATTAAAAGTATGACTTTACGTGATACAAACCATCAATTCATTATTTTGATTATGATTTTACATGTGATTTACAAAAAAGAAAGGGTTGGGCCAATGGTCAAATTTTAAATGACCATGATCTATTATTCAAGGACATACACAGAGAGACTTCTTTTTCTCTTGATCAAACTTGCAAGAACAAAAGAAGTCGATCATGGTGCTTAACATGTTTTGATGTTTTACATTTTATAATCATTGACAATGCTTTCCTCTATCATTGTCATTTTATGCTTGCCCTTCGCCACCTGAAGATTGTGCAATTCCCTGGAGCCCATATGGGGGGGGGGGGGGGGGTGGATATAAATTTGTGACGTACCCAATATCGTGGAACCTATCACCCCATCCCATCAATAATAGTAGCCCCCAAGGGTTCTTTTGGTTTTGCCAGTTTTGAATTTTCATGAACTTGAAAGGTCAATTGACATATTAGTTGATATTATCGCAATTGTCTCCCTTCATTTAAAAATAGTGACACCAGAACTGTGAGTGAAAACTTTCAAATTAAATCAAAATAATGATTGTCTTGTAGAAATGTGACCTTGGAGATTTTTCGTAACATCCCATGACGATGCATTTGCCCATCCATGTCAGCTGAGCATAACATGACACAGCACTGCATGGAACAAAGGAGCCCCAAATCGGAGATGTGGGGCATGGGGTGTGGGATGGGGGGGGGGGGGGGGGTAGGGAGGAGGAAGGCGTAGTTCTGCATGTTGCCTGCCAAGACAGACTCTGCTGTGTTCTTGCAATAATGACTGAGCACACTGCACTCCGTACAGCTCCCAGAATTATTACAGAACCTCGTAAAGAGTGTGTCTTCTACTGCACCAAATGTATCCTTGATATGGATATAATGGTTTTAAAAAAGAATAAGTGTGAAGTGGGGGACGTCAGAGGAGGCTGGACAGTAAGGCGGCTGCACCAGACTTCCTCCTGCCATGAACCCCAAACATGGCGAACACCCGTGGCCGGTGCCCTTAAACTTTACTTCACACGGGAACAGCATCCGGTTGCTCTACCGCGAGCCGCTGTTCCAAGATCGTAGCGCACAAGTGAATGTCAAATAAATGTTAGGTACATGCCTGCGGTACTTTAGATACTTAAAGATTACATTTTACTTAAGAGTTATACTTAAAAAGTGCCAAAATCTTGCTCAGGAATAAAGCAGGCAGTTTGAATTATATTTAGAAGTTACACTTTAATCTTTCATATAAATTATTATCATGAATATTTACTTTTATTAATGGTAACACAAAAATCTATGTTTTTACGCATTACGGAATACTTTTACTTTTAATTCGTTTCGCGTATTGGTACCATGTTACATATTTTATGTGAATATGTCCTTTTCGGGTCGGATAAATTTTGTACTTATAAAGTAGAAAAGTTGCTTTTATGAGCACAGAATCTCTGCAACCATACTTACATGATAAACCTACCTGGACAATTGGCTGCACCTGTAATGCTGTAAAATATTATTCCAAATCATACGTTCCATCAAATTATATGAATTAGGGAAATATCTCAATCTTTCGACGAAAAACGGGCTGAGGCAGCCATATTTTCAAAATTGGTTTAGAGAAAGAGTGAAAGATGAGGCAGCAGACCACGGGGACATAAAATAATATGAAAAAAATTAAACAGAAACATCTCAAATTATAACTGACATAGGTGATTGAGCCACAAAAACATTCACAAAAAATTTAAACAGAAACATCTCAAATTAGAACAATCTGAGAAGAAACCTACAAGGGCACTGGACAAATGTGTCCATTTAACTACCAAGTAAACATATAGTACTTATATAGAAGAAGTTCAACATTAAAAAAAATATTGACCAAAATCAGGTGATATCTGTTGCCTATAGCATGCCCTTGATACATATATACAGTATCACAGCAACGTTGATTAAGAGAAAGAGTGAAAGATGACGCAGCGGAAGAAGGGGACATAAAATACTATAAAAAACTTTAAACTTAACACATCTCAAATTAGAACAATCTGAGAAGAAACCTGCAAGGACAAAAGACAAATATGTGTCCATTTAACTTCCATGTAAACATCTATTACCAGTGTCGAAAAAGTTAAAGACTAAAAAAATGATTGACCAAAATCAGGTGATATCTGTTGCTTATAGCATGTCCTTGATACATATATACAGTATCACTGCAAATTGGTTTAAGAGAAAGAATCAACGATGAGGCAGTGGACGACAGGGACATAAAATAATGTGAAAAAATTTAAACAGAAACATCTCAAATTAGAACAATCTGAGAAGAAACCTGCATGGGCACAAGACAAATGTCTCAGTTTAAACAACATCAGAACTTTTATGCTAACATAGACAGAATTAAAGATTCAGAAAAATTAGGACCAAAACTCTGGCAATATCTGCCAACTTGATAGCATGTTCTTGATACATATATACAGTATCATTAGAACATGGTTTAGAAAAAGATTAAAGAATCAAAGTACAGATGAAAGGGCAACATTAATAATGTGACAAAACTAAAAAACATCTCAAATTACAGCAATCTGAGTAAAAACCTATCAAGACAGTAGATCAATGGGTCTATTTCACTACTCAGGGCATTTAAGTATGATGTTACCTGCACAATTAGTTGTTCCGTTTGAAAGCAGAGAAAGATAAAGAATAATAAAATCGGTAAATATCTAACCTAAAATAGAAAGATTTAAAGACCCAGAACAACACTGACCAAAATCGGCCACTATTTCCAACCTTGATTGCATGGATTCCATACATATATACTGTATTGCTGCAAAATGCTTCAGAGAAAGGATGGAAAATGACATAGGTGATTGAGCCACAAAAACATTCACAAAATATTTAAACAGAAATATCTCAAATTAGAACAATCTGAGAAGAAACCTGCAAGGGCACTGGACAAATGTGTCCTTTAAACTGCCAAGTAAACATATAGTACTAATATAGAAGAAGTTCAACACTAAAAAAAATATTGACCAAAATAAGGTGATATCTGTTTGCCTTTAGCATGTCCTTGATACATATATACAGTATCACAGCAACGTGAATTAAGAGAAAGAGTGAAAGATGATGCAGCGGAACACGGGGACATAAAATACTATAAAAAAACTTTAAACTTAACACATCTCAAATTATAACAATCTGAGAAGAAACCTGCATGGGCACAAGACAATTGTCTCAGTTTAAACAACATCAGAACTTTTATGCTAACATAGACAGAATTAAAGATTCAGAAAAAATTGACCCAAAACTCTGGCAATATTTGCCAACTTGATAGCATGTTCTTGATGCATATATACAGTATCATTAGAACATGGTTTAGAAAAAGATGAAGGAATAAAAGTACAGATGAAAGGGCAACAATAACAATGTGACAAAAATAAAAAAAAAATCTCAAATTACAGCAATCTGAGTAAAATTCTATTGAGACAGTAGATGAATGGGTCCATTTCACTACTCAGGGCATTTGAGTATGAGGTTTCCAGCACAATTAGTTGTTCCGTTTGAAAGCAGAGAAAGATCAAGAATTATAAAATCGGTAAATATCTAAGCTAAAATAGAAAGATTTAAAGACCAAGAGCAATACTGACCAAAATCGGCCACTATTTCCAACGTTGATTGTATGGATTTCATACATATATACAGTATTGCTGCAAAATGCTTCAGAGAAAGGATGAAAAATGATAAAGATGATGGAGCCACAAAAACATTCACAAAAAATTTAAACAGAAACATCTCAAATTAGAACAATCTGAAAAGAAACCTGCAAGGACAAAAGACAAATATGTGTCCATTTAACTTCCATGTAAACATCTATTACCAGTGTCGAAAAAGTTAAGGACTAAAAAAATGATTGACTAAAATCAGGTGATATCTGTTGCTTATAGCATGTCCTTGATACATATATACAGTATCACTGCACATTGGTTTAAGAGAAAGAATAAACGATGAGACAGCGGACGACAGGGACATAAAATAATATGAAAAAATTTAAACAGAAACATCTCAAATTAGAACAATCTGAGAAGAAACCTGCATGGGCACAAGACAAATGTCTCAGTTCAAACAACATCAGAACTTTTATGCTAACATAGACAGAAGTAAAGATTCAGAAAAATTAGGACCAAAACTCTGGCAATATCTGCCAACTTGATAGCATGATCTTGATGCATATATACAGTATCATTAGAACATGGTTTAGAAAAAGATGAAGGAATAAAAGTACAGATGAAAGGGCAACAATAACAATGTGACAAAAATAAAAAAACATCTCAAATTACAGCAATCTGAGTAAAATTCTATTGAGACAGTAGATCAATGGGTCCATTTCACTACTCAGGGCATTTTAGTATGAGGTTTCCAGCACAATTAGTTGTTCCGTTTGAAAACAGAGAAAGATCAAGAATAACTAAATCGGTAAATATCTAAGCTAAAATAGAAAGATTTTAAGACCAAGAGCAATACTGACCAAAATCGGCCACTATTTCCAACGTTGATTGTATGGATTTCATACATATATACAGTATTGCTGCAAAATGCTTCAGAGAAAGGATGAAAAATGATATAGATGATGGAGCCACAAAAACATTCACAAAAAATTTAAACAGAAACATCTCAAATTAGAACAATCTGAGAAGAAACCTGCAAGGACAAAAGACAAATATGTGTCCATTTAACTTCCATGTAAACATCTATTACCAGTGTCGAAAAAGTTAAAGACTAAAAAAATGATTGACCAAAATCAGGTGATATCTGTTGCTTATAGCATGTCCTTGATACATATATACAGTGTCACTGCAAACTGGTTTAAGAGAAAGAATAAACGATGAGGCAGCGGACGACAGGGACATAAAATAATATGAAAAAATTGAAACAGAAACATCTCAAATTAGAACAATCTGAATAGAAGCCTGCATGGGCACAAGACAAATGTCTCAGTTTAAACAACATCAGAACTTTTATGCTAACATAGACAGAATTAAAGATTCAGAAAAATATGGACCAAACTCTGGCAATATCTGCCAACTTGATAGCATGTTCTTGATACATATATACAGTATCATTAGAACATGGTTTAGAAAAAGAGTAAAGAATCAAAGTACAGATGAAAGGGCAACATTAATAATGTGACAAAACTAAAAAACATCTCAAATTACAGCAATCTGAGTAAAAACCTATCAAGACAGTAGATCAATGGGTCTATTTCACTACTCAGGGCATTTTAGTATGAGGTTTACCGCACAATTAGTTGTTCCGTTTGAACGCTGAGAAAGATCAAGAATAATAAAATCGGTAAATATCTAAGCTAAAATAGAAAGATTTAAAAACCAAAAACAATACTGACCAAAATCGGACACTTTTTCCAACGTTGATTGTATGAATTTCATACATATATACAGTATTGCTGCAAAATGCTTCAGAGAGAGGATGAAAACTGACATAGGTGATTGAGCCACAAAAACATTCACAAAAAATTTAAACAGAAACATCTCAAATTAGAACAATCTGAGAAGAAACCTGCAAGGGCACTGGACAAATGTGTCCATTTAACTACCAAGTGAACATATAGTACTAATCTAGAAGTAGTTCAACATTAAAAAAAATTGAGACCAAAATCAGGTGATATCTGTTGCCTATAGCATTCTCTTGATACATATATACAGTATCACAGCAACGTGGATTAAGAGAAAGAGTGAAAGATGACGCAGCGGAAGACGGGGACATAAAATAATATAAAAAACTTTAAACAGAAACATCTCAAATTAGAACAATCTGAGAAGAAACCTGCATGGGCACAAGACAATTGTCTCAGTTTAAACAACATCAGAACTTTTATGCTAACATAGACAGAATTAAAGATTCAGAAAAATTTCACCAAAACTCTGGCAATATTTGCCAACTTGATAGCATGTTCTTGATGCATATATACAGTATCATTAGAACATGGTTTAGAAAAAGATGAAGGAATAAAAGTACAGATGAAAGGGCAACAATAACAATGTGACAAAAATAAAAAAAAATCTCAAATTACAGCAATCTGAGTAAAATTCTATTGAGACAGTAGATCAATGGGTCCATTTCACTACTCAGGGCATTTGAGTATGAGGTTTCCAGCACAATTAGTTGTTCCGTTTGAAAGCAGAGAAAGATCAAGAATAACTAAATCGGTAAATACCTAAGCTAAAATAGAAAGATTTTAAGACCAAGAGCAATACTGACCAAAATCGGCCACTATTTCCAACGTTGATTGTATGGATTTCATACATATATACAGTATTGCTGCAAAATGCTTCAGAGAAAGGATGAAAAATGATATAGATGATGGAGCCACAAAAACATTCACAAAAAATTTAAACAGAAACATCTCAAATTAGAACAATCTGAGAAGAAACCTGCAAGGACAAAAGACAAATATGTGTCCATTTAACTTCCATGTAAACATCTATTACCAGTGTCGAAAAAGTTAAAGACTAAAAAAATGATTGACCAAAATCAGGTGATATCTGTTGCTTATAGCATGTCCTTGATACATATATACAGTATCACTGCAAATCGGTTTAAGAGAAAGAATAAACGATGAGGCAGCGGACGACAGGGACATAAAATAATATGAAAAAATTGAAACAGAAACATCTCAAATTAGAACAATCTGAGAAGAAACCTGCATGGGCACAGGACAATTGTCTCAGTTTAAACAACATCAGAACTTTTATGCTAACATAGACAGAATTAAAGATTCAGAAAAATATGGACCAAACTCTGGCAATATCTGCCAACTTGATAGCATGTTCTTGATACATATATACAGTATCATTAGAACATGGTTTAGAAAAAGAGTAAAGAATCAAAGTACAGATGAAAGGGCAACATTAATAATGTGACAAAACTAAAAAACATCTCAAATTACAGCAATCTGAGTAAAAACCTATCAAGACAGTAGATCAATGGGTCTATTTCACTACTCAGGGCATTTTAGTATGAGGTTTACCGCACAATTAGTTGTTCCGTTTGAACGCTGAGAAAGATCAAGAATAATAAAATCGGTAAATATCTAAGCTAAAATAGAAAGATTTAAAGACCAAGAACAATACTGACCAAAATCGGACACTTTTTCCAACGTTGATTGTATGAATTTCATACATATATACAGTATTGCTGCAAAATGCTTCAGAGAGAGGATGAAAACTGACATAGGTGATTGAGCCACAAAAACATTCACAAAAAATTTAAACAGAAACATCTCAAATTAGAACAATCTGAGAAGAAACCTGCAAGGGCACTGGACAAATGTGTCCATTTAACTACCAAGTAAACATATAGTACTAATATAGAAGTAGTTCAACATTAAAAAAAATATTGACCAAAATCAGGTGATATCTGTTGCCTATAGCATTCTCTTGATACATATATACAGTATCACAGCAACGTGGATTAAGAGAAAGAGTGAAAGATGACGCAGCGGAAGACGGGGGCATAAAATAATATAAAAAACTTTAAACAGAAACATCTCAAATTAGAACAATCTGAGAGGAAACCTGCATGGGCACAAGACAATTGTCTCAGTTTAAACAACATCAGAACTTTTATGTTAACATAGACAGAAGTAAAGATTCAGAAAAATTAGGACCAAAACTCTGGCAATATCTGCCAACTTGATAGCATGATCTTGATGCATATATACAGTATCATTAGAACATGGTTTAGAAAAAGATGAAGGAATAAAAGTACAGATGAAAGGGCAACAATAACAATGTGACAAAAATAAAAAAACATCTCAAATTACAGCAATCTGAGTAAAATTCTATTGAGACAGTAGATCAATGGGTCCATTTCACTACTCAGGGCATTTTAGTATGAGGTTTCCAGCACAATTAGTTGTTCCGTTTGAAAACAGAGAAAGATCAAGAATAACTAAATCGGTAAATATCTAAGCTAAAATAGAAAGATTTTAAGACCAAGAGCAATACTGACCAAAATCGGCCACTATTTCCAACGTTGATTGTATGGATTTCATACATATATACAGTATTGCTGCAAAATGCTTCAGAGAAAGGATGAAAAATGATATAGATGATGGAGCCACAAAAACATTCACAAAAAATTTAAACAGAAACATCTCAAATTAGAACAATCTGAGAAGAAACCTGCAAGGACAAAAGACAAATATGTGTCCATTTAACTTCCATGTAAACATCTATTACCAGTGTCGAAAAAGTTAAAGACTAAAAAAATGATTGACCAAAATCAGGTGATATCTGTTGCTTATAGCATGTCCTTGATACATATATACAGTGTCACTGCAAACTGGTTTAAGAGAAAGAATAAACGATGAGGCAGCGGACGACAGGGACATAAAATAATATGAAAAAATTGAAACAGAAACATCTCAAATTAGAACAATCTGAATAGAAGCCTGCATGGGCACAAGACAAATGTCTCAGTTTAAACAACATCAGAACTTTTATGCTAACATAGACAGAATTAAAGATTCAGAAAAATATGGACCAAACTCTGGCAATATCTGCCAACTTGATAGCATGTTCTTGATACATATATACAGTATCATTAGAACATGGTTTAGAAAAAGAGTAAAGAATCAAAGTACAGATGAAAGGGCAACATTAATAATGTGACAAAACTAAAAAACATCTCAAATTACAGCAATCTGAGTAAAAACCTATCAAGACAGTAGATCAATGGGTCTATTTCACTACTCAGGGCATTTTAGTATGAGGTTTACCGCACAATTAGTTGTTCCGTTTGAACGCTGAGAAAGATCAAGAATAATAAAATCGGTAAATATCTAAGCTAAAATAGAAAGATTTAAAAACCAAAAACAATACTGACCAAAATCGGACACTTTTTCCAACGTTGATTGTATGAATTTCATACATATATACAGTATTGCTGCAAAATGCTTCAGAGAGAGGATGAAAACTGACATAGGTGATTGAGCCACAAAAACATTCACAAAAAATTTAAACAGAAACATCTCAAATTAGAACAATCTGAGAAGAAACCTGCAAGGGCACTGGACAAATGTGTCCATTTAACTACCAAGTGAACATATAGTACTAATCTAGAAGTAGTTCAACATTAAAAAAAATTGAGACCAAAATCAGGTGATATCTGTTGCCTATAGCATTCTCTTGATACATATATACAGTATCACAGCAACGTGGATTAAGAGAAAGAGTGAAAGATGACGCAGCGGAAGACGGGGACATAAAATAATATAAAAAACTTTAAACAGAAACATCTCAAATTAGAACAATCTGAGAAGAAACCTGCATGGGCACAAGACAATTGTCTCAGTTTAAACAACATCAGAACTTTTATGCTAACATAGACAGAATTAAAGATTCAGAAAAATTTCACCAAAACTCTGGCAATATTTGCCAACTTGATAGCATGTTCTTGATGCATATATACAGTATCATTAGAACATGGTTTAGAAAAAGATGAAGGAATAAAAGTACAGATGAAAGGGCAACAATAACAATGTGACAAAAATAAAAAAAAATCTCAAATTACAGCAATCTGAGTAAAATTCTATTGAGACAGTAGATCAATGGGTCCATTTCACTACTCAGGGCATTTGAGTATGAGGTTTCCAGCACAATTAGTTGTTCCGTTTGAAAGCAGAGAAAGATCAAGAATAACTAAATCGGTAAATACCTAAGCTAAAATAGAAAGATTTTAAGACCAAGAGCAATACTGACCAAAATCGGCCACTATTTCCAACGTTGATTGTATGGATTTCATACATATATACAGTATTGCTGCAAAATGCTTCAGAGAAAGGATGAAAAATGATATAGATGATGGAGCCACAAAAACATTCACAAAAAATTTAAACAGAAACATCTCAAATTAGAACAATCTGAGAAGAAACCTGCAAGGACAAAAGACAAATATGTGTCCATTTAACTTCCATGTAAACATCTATTACCAGTGTCGAAAAAGTTAAAGACTAAAAAAATGATTGACCAAAATCAGGTGATATCTGTTGCTTATAGCATGTCCTTGATACATATATACAGTATCACTGCAAATCGGTTTAAGAGAAAGAATAAACGATGAGGCAGCGGACGACAGGGACATAAAATAATATGAAAAAATTGAAACAGAAACATCTCAAATTAGAACAATCTGAGAAGAAACCTGCATGGGCACAGGACAATTGTCTCAGTTTAAACAACATCAGAACTTTTATGCTAACATAGACAGAATTAAAGATTCAGAAAAATATGGACCAAACTCTGGCAATATCTGCCAACTTGATAGCATGTTCTTGATACATATATACAGTATCATTAGAACATGGTTTAGAAAAAGAGTAAAGAATCAAAGTACAGATGAAAGGGCAACATTAATAATGTGACAAAACTAAAAAACATCTCAAATTACAGCAATCTGAGTAAAAACCTATCAAGACAGTAGATCAATGGGTCTATTTCACTACTCAGGGCATTTTAGTATGAGGTTTACCGCACAATTAGTTGTTCCGTTTGAACGCTGAGAAAGATCAAGAATAATAAAATCGGTAAATATCTAAGCTAAAATAGAAAGATTTAAAGACCAAGAACAATACTGACCAAAATCGGACACTTTTTCCAACGTTGATTGTATGAATTTCATACATATATACAGTATTGCTGCAAAATGCTTCAGAGAGAGGATGAAAACTGACATAGGTGATTGAGCCACAAAAACATTCACAAAAAATTTAAACAGAAACATCTCAAATTAGAACAATCTGAGAAGAAACCTGCAAGGGCACTGGACAAATGTGTCCATTTAACTACCAAGTAAACATATAGTACTAATATAGAAGTAGTTCAACATTAAAAAAAATATTGACCAAAATCAGGTGATATCTGTTGCCTATAGCATTCTCTTGATACATATATACAGTATCACAGCAACGTGGATTAAGAGAAAGAGTGAAAGATGACGCAGCGGAAGACGGGGGCATAAAATAATATAAAAAACTTTAAACAGAAACATCTCAAATTAGAACAATCTGAGAGGAAACCTGCATGGGCACAAGACAATTGTCTCAGTTTAAACAACATCAGAACTTTTATGTTAACATAGACAGAATTAAAGATTCAGAAAAATTTGACCAAAACTCTGGCAATATTTGCCAACTTGATAGCATGTTCTTGATGAATATATACAGTATCATTAGAACATGGTTTAGAAAAAGATGAAGGAATAAAAGTACAGATGAAAGGGCAACAATAACAATGTGACAAAAATAAAAAAACATCTCAAATTACAGCAATCTGAGTAAAATTCTATTGAGACAGTAGATCAATGGGTCCATTTCACTACTCAGGGCATTTGAGTATGAGGTTTCCAGCACAATTAGTTGTTCCGTTTGAAAGCAGAGAAAGATCAAGAATAACTAAATCGGTAAATATCTAAGCTAAAATAGAAAGATTTTAAGACCAAGAGCAATACTGACCAAAATCGGCCACTATTTCCAACGTTGATTGTATGGATTTCATACATATATACAGTATTGCTGCAAAATGCTTCAGAGAGAGGATGAAAACTGACATAGGTGATTGAGCCACAAAAACATTCACAAAAAATTTAAACAGAAACATCTCAAATTAGAACAATCTGAGAAGAAACCTGCAAGGGCACTGGACAAATGTGTCCATTTAACTACCAAGTAAACATATAGTACTAATATAGAAGTAGTTCAACATTAAAAAAAATATTGACCAAAATCAGGTGATATCTGTTGCCTATAGCATTCTCTTGATACATATATACAGTATCACAGCAACGTGGATTAAGAGAAAGAGTGAAAGATGACACAGCGGAAGACGGGGGCATAAAATAATATAAAAAACTTTAAACAGAAACATCTCAAATTAGAACAATCTGAGAAGAAACCTGCATGGGCACAAGACAATTGTCTTAGTTTAAACAACATCAGAACTTTTATGCTAACATAGACAGAATTAAAGATTCAGAAAAATTTGACCAAAACTCTGGCAATATTTGCCAACTTGATAGCATGTTCTTGATGCATATATACAGTATCATTAGAACATGGTTTAGAAAAAGATGAAGGAATAAAAGTACAGATGAAAGGACAACAATAACAATGTGACAAAAAAAAAAAACTTCTCAAATTACAGCAATCTGAGTAAAATTCTATTTAGACAGTAGATCAATGGGTCCATTTCACTACTCAGGGCATTTGAGTATCAGGTTTCCAGCACAATTAGTTGTTCCGTTTGAAAGCAGAGAAAGATCAAGAATAACTAAATCGGTAAATATCTAAGCTAAAATAGAAAGATTTTAAGACCAAGAGCAATACTGACCAAAATCGGCCACTATTTCCAACGTTGATTGTATGGATTTCATACATATATACAGTATTGCTGCAAAATGCTTCAGAGAAAGGATGAAAAATGATATAGATGATGGAGCCACAAAAACATTCACAAAAAATTTAAACAGAAACATCTCAAATTAGAACAATCTGAGAAAAAACCTGCAAGGACAAAAGACAAATATGTGTCCATTTAACTTCCATGTAAACATCTATTACCAGTGTCGAAAAAGTTAAAGACTAAAAAAATGATTGACCAAAATCAGGTGATATCTGTTGCTTATAGCATGTCCTTGATACATATATACAGTATCACTGCAAATCGGTTTGAGAGAAAGAATAAACGATGAGGCAGCGGACGACAGGGACATAAAATAATATGAAAAATTTGAAACAGAAACATCTCAAATTAGAACAATCTGAGAAGAAACCTGCATGGGCACAAGACAAATGTCTCAGTTTAAACAACATCAGAACTTTTATGCTAACATAGACAGAATTAAAGATTCAGAAAAATATGGACCAAACTCTGGCAATATCTGCCAACTTGATAGCATGTTCTTGATACATATATACAGTATCATTAGAACATGGTTTAGAAAAAGAGTAAAGAATCAAAGTACAGATGAAAGGGCAACATTAATAATGTGACAAAACTAAAAAACATCTCAAATTACAGCAATCTGAGTAAAAACCTATCAAGACAGTAGATCAATGGGTCTATTTCACTACTCAGGGCATTTTAGTATGAGGTTTACCGCACAATTAGTTGTTCCGTTTGAACACTGAGAAAGATCAAGAATAATAAAATCGGTAAATATCTAAGCTAAAATAGAAAGATTTAAAAACCAAGAACAATACTGACCAAAATCGGACACTTTTTCCAACGTTGATTGTATGAATTTCATACATATATACAGTATTGCTGCAAAATGCTTCAGAGAGAGGATGAAAACTGACATAGGTGATTGAGCCACAAAAACATTCACAAAAAATTTAAACAGAAACATCTCAAATTAGAACAATCTGAGAAGAAACCTGCAAGGGCACTGGACAAATGTGTCCATTTAACTACCAAGTAAACATATAGTACTAATATAGAAGTAGTTCAACATTAAAAAAAATATTGACCAAAATCAGGTGATATCTGTTGCCTATAGCATTCTCTTGATACATATATACAGTATCACAGCAACGTGGATTAAGAGAAAGAGTGAAAGATGACACAGCGGAAGACGGGGGCATAAAATAATATAAAAAACTTTAAACAGGAACATCTCAAATTAGAACAATCTGAGAGGAAACCTGCATGGGCACAAGACAATTGTCTTAGTTTAAACAACATCAGAACTTTTATGCTAACATAGACAGAATTAAAGATTCAGAAAAATTTCACCAAAACTCTGGCAATATTTGCCAACTTGATAGCATGTTCTTGATGCATATATACAGTATCATTAGAACATGGTTTAGAAAAAGATGAAGGAATAAAAGTACAGATGAAAGGGCAACAATAACAATGTGACAAAAATAAAAAAAACATCTCAAATTACAGCAATCTGAGTAAAATTCTATTCAGACAGTAGATCAATGGGTCCATTTCACTACTCAGGGCATTTGAGTATGAGGTTTCCAGCACAATTAGTTGTTCCGTTTGAAAGCAGAGAAAGATCAAGAATAACTAAATCGGTAAATATCTAAGCTAAAATAGAAAGATTTTAAGACCAAGAGCAATACTGACCAAAATCGGCCACTATTTCCAACGTTGATTGTATGGATTTCATACATATATACAGTATTGCTGCAAAATGCTTCAGAGAGAGGATGAAAACTGACATAGGTGATTGAGCCACAAAAACATTCACAAAAAATTTAAACACAAACATCTCAAATTAGAACAATCTGAGAAGAAACCTGCAAGGGCACTGGACAAATGTGTCCATTTAACTACCAAGTAAACATATAGTACTAATATAGAAGTAGTTCAACATTAAAAAAAATATTGACCAAAATCAGGTGATATCTGTTGCCTATAGCATTCTCTTGATACATATATACAGTATCACAGCAACGTGGATTAAGAGAAAGAGTGAAAGATGACACAGCGGAAGACGGGGGCATAAAATAATATAAAAAACTTTAAACAGAAACATCTCAAATTAGAACAATCTGAGAGGAAACCTGCATGGGCAATAGACAATTGTCTCAGTTTAAACAACATCAGAACTTTTATGCTAACATAGACAGAATTAAAGATTCAGAAAAATTTCACCAAAACTCTGGCAATATTTGCCAACTTGATAGCATGTTCTTGATGCATATATACAGTATCATTAGAACATGGTTTAGAAAAAGATGAAGGAATAAAAGTACAGATGAAAGGGCAACAATAACAATGTGACAAAAATAAAAAAAACATCTCAAATTACAGCAATCTGAGTAAAATTCTATTCAGACAGTAGATCAATGGGTCCATTTCACTACTCAGGGCATTTGAGTATGAGGTTTCCAGCACAATTAGTTGTTCCGTTTGAAAGCAGAGAAAGATCAAGAATAACTAAATCGGTAAATATCTAAGCTAAAATAAAAAGATTTTAAGACCAAGAGCAATACTGACCAAAATCGGCCACTATTTCCAACGTTGATTGTATGGATTTCATACATATATACAGTATTGCTGCAAAATGCTTCAGAGAAAGGATGAAAAATGATATAGATGATGGAGCCACAAAAACATTCACAAAAAATTTAAACAGAAACATCTCAAATTAGAACAATCTGAGAAGAAACCTGCAAGGACAAAAGACAAATATGTGTCCATTTAACTTCCATGTAAACATCTATTACCAGTGTCGAAAAAGTTAAAGACTAAAAAAATGATTGACCAAAATCAGGTGATATCTGTTGCTTATAGCATGTCCTTGATACATATATACAGTATCACTGCAAATCGGTTTGAGAGAAAGAATAAACGATGAGGCAGCGGACGACAGGGACATAAAATAATATGAAAAATTTGAAACAGAAACATCTCAAATTAGAACAATCTGAGAAGAAACCTGCATGGGCACAAGACAAATGTCTCAGTTTAAACAACATCAGAACTTTTATGCTAACATAGACAGAATTAAAGATTCAGAAAAATATGGACCAAACTCTGGCAATATCTGCCAACTTGATAGCATGTTCTTGATACATATATACAGTATCATTAGAACATGGTTTAGAAAAAGAGTAAAGAATCAAAGTACAGATGAAAGGGCAACATTAATAATGTGACAAAACTAAAAAACATCTCAAATTACAGCAATCTGAGTAAAAACCTATCAAGACAGTAGATCAATGGTTCTATTTCACTACTCAGGGCATTTTAGTATGAGGTTTACCGCACAATTAGTTGTTCCGTTTGAACACTGAGAAAGATCAAGAATAATAAAATCGGTAAATATCTAAGCTAAAATAGAAAGATTTAAAAACCAAGAACAATACTGACCAAAATCGGACACTTTTTCCAACGTTGATTGTATGAATTTCATACATATATACAGTATTGCTGCAAAATGCTTCAGAGAGAGGATGAAAACTGACATAGGTGATTGAGCCACAAAAACATTCACAAAAAATTTAAACACAAACATCTCAAATTAGAACAATCTGAGAAGAAACCTGCAAGGGCACTGGACAAATGTGTCCATTTAACTACCAAGTAAACATATAGTACTAATATAGAAGTAGTTCAACATTAAAAAAAATATTGACCAAAATCAGGTGATATCTGTTGCCTATAGCATTCTCTTGATACATATATACAGTATCACAGCAACGTGGATTAAGAGAAAGAGTGAAAGATGACACAGCGGAAGACGGGGGCATAAAATAATATAAAAAACTTTAAACAGGAACATCTCAAATTAGAACAATCTGAGAGGAAACCTGCATGGGCACAAGACAATTGTCTTAGTTTAAACAACATCAGAACTTTTATGCTAACATAGACAGAATTAAAGATTCAGAAAAATTTCACCAAAACTCTGGCAATATTTGCCAACTTGATAGCATGTTCTTGATGCATATATACAGTATCATTAGAACATGGTTTAGAAAAAGATGAAGGAATATAGGTACAGATGAAAGGGCAACAATAACAATGTGACAAAAATAAAAAAAACATCTCAAATTACAGCAATCTGAGTAAAATTCTATTCAGACAGTAGATCAATGGGTCCATTTCACTACTCAGGGCATTTGAGTATGAGGTTTCCAGCACAATTAGTTGTTCCGTTTGAAAGCAGAGAAAGATCAAGAATAACTAAATCGGTAAATATCTAAGCTAAAATAGAAAGATTTTAAGACCAAGAGCAATACTGACCAAAATCGGCCACTATTTCCAACGTTGATTGTATGGATTTCATACATATATACAGTATTGCTGCAAAATGCTTCAGAGAGAGGATGAAAACTGACATAGGTGATTGAGCCACAAAAACATTCACAAAAAATTTAAACACAAACATCTCAAATTAGAACAATCTGAGAAGAAACCTGCAAGGGCACTGGACAAATGTGTCCATTTAACTACCAAGTAAACATATAGTACTAATATAGAAGTAGTTCAACATTAAAAAAAATATTGACCAAAATCAGGTGATATCTGTTGCCTATAGCATTCTCTTGATACATATATACAGTATCACAGCAACGTGGATTAAGAGAAAGAGTGAAAGATGACACAGCGGAAGACGGGGGCATAAAATAATATAAAAAACTTTAAACAGAAACATCTCAAATTAGAACAATCTGAGAGGAAACCTGCATGGGCAATAGACAATTGTCTCAGTTTAAACAACATCAGAACTTTTATGCTAACATAGACAGAATTAAAGATTCAGAAAAATTTCACCAAAACTCTGGCAATATTTGCCAACTTGATAGCATGTTCTTGATGCATATATACAGTATCATTAGAACATGGTTTAGAAAAAGATGAAGGAATAAAAGTACAGATGAAAGGGCAACAATAACAATGTGACAAAAATAAAAAAAACATCTCAAATTACAGCAATCTGAGTAAAATTCTATTCAGACAGTAGATCAATGGGTCCATTTCACTACTCAGGGCATTTGAGTATGAGGTTTCCAGCACAATTAGTTGTTCCGTTTGAAAGCAGAGAAAGATCAAGAATAACTAAATCGGTAAATATCTAAGCTAAAATAGAAAGATTTTAAGACCAAGAGCAATACTGACCAAAATCGGCCACTATTTCCAACGTTGATTGTATGGATTTCATACATATATACAGTATTGCTGCAAAATGCTTCAGAGAGAGGATGAAAACTGACATAGGTGATTGAGCCACAAAAACATTCACAAAAAATTTAAACACAAACATCTCAAATTAGAACAATCTGAGAAGAAACCTGCAAGGGCACTGGACAAATGTGTCCATTTAACTACCAAGTAAACATATAGTACTAATATAGAAGTAGTTCAACATTAAAAAAAATATTGACCAAAATCAGGTGATATCTGTTGCCTATAGCATTCTCTTGATACATATATACAGTATCACAGCAACGTGGATTAAGAGAAAGAGTGAAAGATGACACAGCGGAAGACGGGGGCATAAAATAATAAAAAAAACTTTAAACAGAAACATCTCAAATTAGAACAATCTGAGAAGAAACCTGCATGGGCACAAGACAATTGTCTTAGTTTAAACAACATCAGAACTTTTATGCTAACATAGACAGAATTAAAGATTCAGAAAAATTTCACCAAAACTCTGGCAATATTTGCCAACTTGATAGCATGTTCTTGATGCATATATACAGTATCATTAGAACATGGTTTAGAAAAAGATGAAGTAATAAAAGTACAGATGAAAGGACAACAATAACAATGTGACAAAAATAAAAAAACATCTCAAATTACAGCAATCTGAGTAAAATTCTTTTCAGACAGTAGATCAATGGGTCCATTTCACTACTCAGGGCATTTGAGTATGAGGTTTCCAGCACAATTAGTTGTTCCGTTTGAAAGCAGAGAAAGATCAAGAATAACTAAATCGGTAAATATCTAAGCTAAAATAAAAAGATTTTAAGACCAAGAGCAATACTGACCAAAATCGGCCACTATTTCCAACGTTGATTGTATGGATTTCATACATATATACAGTATTGCTGCAAAATGCTTCAGAGAAAGGATGAAAAATGATATAGATGATGGAGCCACAAAAACATTCACAAAAAATTTAAACAGAAACATCTCAAATTAGAACAATCTGAGAAGAAACCTGCAAGGACAAAAGACAAATATGTGTCCATTTAACTTCCATGTAAACATCTATTACCAGTGTCGAAAAAGTTAAAGACTAAAAAAATGATTGACCAAAATCAGGTGATATCTGTTGCTTATAGCATGTCCTTGATACATATATACAGTATCACTGCAAATCGGTTTAAGAGAAAGAATAAACGATGAGGCAGCGGACGACAGGGACATAAAATAATATGAAAAAATTGAAACAGAAACATCTCAAATTAGAACAATCTGAGAAGAAACCTGCATGGGCACAAGACAAATGTCTCAGTTTAAACAACATCAGAACTTTTATGCTAACATAGACAGAATTAAAGATTCAGAAAAATATGGACCAAACTCTGGCAATATCTGCCAACTTGATAGCATGTTCTTGATACATATATACAGTATCATTAGAACATGGTTTAGAAAAAGAGTAAAGAATCAAAGTACAGATGAAAGGGCAACATTAATAATGTGACAAAACTAAAAAACATCTCAAATTACAGCAATCTGAGTAAAAACCTATCAAGACAGTAGATCAATGGGTCTATTTCACTACTCAGGGCATTTTAGTATGAGGTTTACCGCACAATTAGTTGTTCCGTTTGAACGCTGAGAAAGATCAAGAATAATAAAATCGGTAAATATCTAAGCTAAAATAGAAAGATTTAAAGACCAAGAACAATACTGACCAAAATCGGACACTTTTTCCAACGTTGATTGTATGAATTTCATACATATATACAGTATTGCTGCAAAATGCTTCAGAGAGAGGATGAAAACTGACATAGGTGATTGAGCCACAAAAACATTCACAAAAAATTTAAACAGAAACATCTCAAATTAGAACAATCTGAGAAGAAACCTGCAAGGGCACTGGACAAATGTGTCCATTTAACTACCAAGTAAACATATAGTACTAATATAGAAGTAGTTCACCATTAAAAAAAATATTGACCAAAATCAGGTGATATCTGTTGCCTATAGCATTCTCTTGATACATATATACAGTATCACAGCAACGTGGATTAAGAGAAAGAGTGAAAGATGACACAGCGGAAGACGGGGGCATAAAATAATATAAAAAACTTTAAACAGAAACATCTCAAATTAGAACAATCTGAGAGGAAACCTGCATGGGCACAAGACAATTGTCTCAGTTTAAACAACATCAGAACTTTTATGCGAACATAGACAGAATTAAAGATTCAGAAAAATTTCACCAAAACTCTGGCAATATTTGCCAACTTGATAGCATGTTCTTGATGCATATATACATTAGAACATGGTTTAGAAAAAGATGAAGGAATAAAAGTACAGATGAAAGGGCAACAATAACAATGTGACAAAAATAAAAAAACATCTCAAATTACAGCAATCTGAGTAAAATTCTATTCAGACAGTAGATCAATGGGTCCATTTCACTACTCAGGGCATTTGAGTATGAGGTTTCCAGCACAATTAGTTGTTCCGTTTGAAAGCAGAGAAAGATCAAGAATAACTAAATCGGTAAATATCTAAGCTAAAATAGAAAGATTTTAAGACCAAGAGCAATACTGACCAAAATCGGCCACTATTTCCAACGTTGATTGTATGGATTTCATACATATATACAGTATTGCTGCAAAATGCTTCAGAGAGAGGATGAAAACTGACATAGGTGATTGAGCCACAAAAACATTCACAAAAAATTTAAACACAAACATCTCAAATTGGAACAATCTGAGAAGAAACCTGCAAGGGCACTGGACAAATGTGTCCATTTAACTACCAAGTACACATATAGTACTAATATAGAAGTAGTTCAACATTAAAAAAAATATTGACCAAAATCAGGTGATATCTGTTGCCTATAGCATTCTCTTGATACATATATACAGTATCACAGCAACGTGGATTAAGAGAAAGAGTGAAAGATGACACAGCGGAAGACGGGGGCATAAAATAATATAAAAAACTTTAAACAGAAACATCTCAAATTAGAACAATCTGAGAAGAAACCTGCATGGGCACAAGACAATTGTCTTAGTTTAAACAACATCAGAACTTTTATGCTAACATAGACAGAATTAAAGATTCAGAAAAATTTCACCAAAACTCTGGCAATATTTGCCAACTTGATAGCATGTTCTTGATGCATATATACAGTATCATTAGAACATGGTTTAGAAAAAGATGAAGTAATAAAAGTACAGATGAAAGGACAACAATAACAATGTGACAAAAATAAAAAAACATCTCAAATTACAGCAATCTGAGTAAAATTCTTTTCAGACAGTAGATCAATGGGTCCATTTCACTACTCAGGGCATTTGAGTATGAGGTTTCCAGCACAATTAGTTGTTCCGTTTGAAAGCAGAGAAAGATCAAGAATAACTAAATCGGTAAATATCTAAGCTAAAATAAAAAGATTTTAAGACCAAGAGCAATACTGACCAAAATCGGCCACTATTTCCAACGTTGATTGTATGGATTTCATACATATATACAGTATTGCTGCAAAATGCTTCAGAGAAAGGATGAAAAATGATATAGATGATGGAGCCACAAAAACATTCACAAAAAATTTAAACAGAAACATCTCAAATTAGAACAATCTGAGAAGAAACCTGCAAGGACAAAAGACAAATATGTGTCCATTTAACTTCCATGTAAACATCTATTACCAGTGTCGAAAAAGTTAAAGACTAAAAAAATGATTGACCAAAATCAGGTGATATCTGTTGCTTATAGCATGTCCTTGATACATATATACAGTATCACTGCAAATCGGTTTAAGAGAAAGAATAAACGATGAGGCAGCGGACGACAGGGACATAAAATAATATGAAAAAATTGAAACAGAAACATCTCAAATTAGAACAATCTGAGAAGAAACCTGCATGGGCACAAGACAAATGTCTCAGTTTAAACAACATCAGAACTTTTATGCTAACATAGACAGAATTAAAGATTCAGAAAAATATGGACCAAACTCTGGCAATATCTGCCAACTTGATAGCATGTTCTTGATACATATATACAGTATCATTAGAACATGGTTTAGAAAAAGAGTAAAGAATCAAAGTACAGATGAAAGGGCAACATTAATAATGTGACAAAACTAAAAAACATCTCAAATTACAGCAATCTGAGTAAAAACCTATCAAGACAGTAGATCAATGGGTCTATTTCACTACTCAGGGCATTTTAGTATGAGGTTTACCGCACAATTAGTTGTTCCGTTTGAACGCTGAGAAAGATCAAGAATAATAAAATCGGTAAATATCTAAGCTAAAATAGAAAGATTTAAAGACCAAGAACAATACTGACCAAAATCGGACACTTTTTCCAACGTTGATTGTATGAATTTCATACATATATACAGTATTGCTGCAAAATGCTTCAGAGAGAGGATGAAAACTGACATAGGTGATTGAGCCACAAAAACATTCACAAAAAATTTAAACAGAAACATCTCAAATTAGAACAATCTGAGAAGAAACCTGCAAGGGCACTGGACAAATGTGTCCATTTAACTACCAAGTAAACATATAGTACTAATATAGAAGTAGTTCACCATTAAAAAAAATATTGACCAAAATCAGGTGATATCTGTTGCCTATAGCATTCTCTTGATACATATATACAGTATCACAGCAACGTGGATTAAGAGAAAGAGTGAAAGATGACACAGCGGAAGACGGGGGCATAAAATAATATAAAAAACTTTAAACAGAAACATCTCAAATTAGAACAATCTGAGAGGAAACCTGCATGGGCACAAGACAATTGTCTCAGTTTAAACAACATCAGAACTTTTATGCGAACATAGACAGAATTAAAGATTCAGAAAAATTTCACCAAAACTCTGGCAATATTTGCCAACTTGATAGCATGTTCTTGATGCATATATACATTAGAACATGGTTTAGAAAAAGATGAAGGAATAAAAGTACAGATGAAAGGGCAACAATAACAATGTGACAAAAATAAAAAAACATCTCAAATTACAGCAATCTGAGTAAAATTCTATTCAGACAGTAGATCAATGGGTCCATTTCACTACTCAGGGCATTTGAGTATGAGGTTTCCAGCACAATTAGTTGTTCCGTTTGAAAGCAGAGAAAGATCAAGAATAACTAAATCGGTAAATATCTAAGCTAAAATAGAAAGATTTTAAGACCAAGAGCAATACTGACCAAAATCGGCCACTATTTCCAACGTTGATTGTATGGATTTCATACATATATACAGTATTGCTGCAAAATGCTTCAGAGAGAGGATGAAAACTGACATAGGTGATTGAGCCACAAAAACATTCACAAAAAATTTAAACACAAACATCTCAAATTAGAACAATCTGAGAAGAAACCTGCAAGGGCACTGGACAAATGTGTCCATTTAACTACCAAGTAAACATATAGTACTAATATAGAAGTAGTTCAACATTAAAAAAAATATTGACCAAAATCAGGTGATATCTGTTGCCTATAGCATTCTCTTGATACATATATACAGTATCACAGCAACGTGGATTAAGAGAAAGAGTGAAAGATGACACAGCGGAAGACGGGGGCATAAAATAATATAAAAAACTTTAAACAGAAACATCTCAAATTAGAACAATCTGAGAAGAAACCTGCATGGGCACAAGACAATTGTCTTAGTTTAAACAACATCAGAACTTTTATGCTAACATAGACAGAATTAAAGATTCAGAAAAATTTGACCAAAACTCTGGCAATATTTGCCAACTTGATAGCATGTTCTTGATGCATATATACAGTATCATTAGAACATGGTTTAGAAAAAGATGAAGTAATAAAAGTACAGATGAAAGGACAACAATAACAATGTGACAAAAATAAAAAAACATCTCAAATTACAGCAATCTGAGTAAAATTCTTTTCAGACAGTAGATCAATGGGTCCATTTCACTACTCAGGGCATTTGAGTATGAGGTTTCCAGCACAATTAGTTGTTCCGTTTGAAAGCAGAGAAAGATCAAGAATAACTAAATCGGTAAATATCTAAGCTAAAATAAAAAGATTTTAAGACCAAGAGCAATACTGACCAAAATCGGCCACTATTTCCAACGTTGATTGTATGGATTTCATACATATATACAGTATTGCTGCAAAATGCTTCAGAGAAAGGATGAAAAATGATATAGATGATGGAGCCACAAAAACATTCACAAAAAATTTAAACAGAAACATCTCAAATTAGAACAATCTGAGAAGAAACCTGCAAGGACAAAAGACAAATATGTGTCCATTTAACTTCCATGTAAACATCTATTACCAGTGTCGAAAAAGTTAAAGACTAAAAAAATGATTGACCAAAATCAGGTGATATCTGTTGCTTATAGCATGTCCTTGATACATATATACAGTATCACTGCAAATCGGTTTAAGAGAAAGAATAAACGATGAGGCAGCGGACGACAGGGACATAAAATAATATGAAAAAATTGAAACAGAAACATCTCAAATTAGAACAATCTGAGAAGAAACCTGCATGGGCACAAGACAAATGTCTCAGTTTAAACAACATCAGAACTTTTATGCTAACATAGACAGAATTAAAGATTCAGAAAAATATGGACCAAACTCTGGCAATATCTGCCAACTTGATAGCATGTTCTTGATACATATATACAGTATCATTAGAACATGGTTTAGAAAAAGAGTAAAGAATCAAAGTACAGATGAAAGGGCAACATTAATAATGTGACAAAACTAAAAAACATCTCAAATTACAGCAATCTGAGTAAAAACCTATCAAGACAGTAGATCAATGGGTCTATTTCACTACTCAGGGCATTTTAGTATGAGGTTTACCGCACAATTAGTTGTTCCGTTTGAACGCTGAGAAAGATCAAGAATAATAAAATCGGTAAATATCTAAGCTAAAATAGAAAGATTTAAAGACCAAGAACAATACTGACCAAAATCGGACACTTTTTCCAACGTTGATTGTATGAATTTCATACATATATACAGTATTGCTGCAAAATGCTTCAGAGAGAGGATGAAAACTGACATAGGTGATTGAGCCACAAAAACATTCACAAAAAATTTAAACAGAAACATCTCAAATTAGAACAATCTGAGAAGAAACCTGCAAGGGCACTGGACAAATGTGTCCATTTAACTACCAAGTAAACATATAGTACTAATATAGAAGTAGTTCAACATTAAAAAAAATATTGACCAAAATCAGGTGATATCTGTTGCCTATAGCATTCTCTTGATACATATATACAGTATCACAGCAACGTGGATTAAGAGAAAGAGTGAAAGATGACACAGCGGAAGACGGGGGCATAAAATAATATAAAAAACTTTAAACAGAAACATCTCAAATTAGATCAATCTGAGAGGAAACCTGCATGGGCACAAGACAATTGTCTCAGTTTAAACAACATCAGAACTTTTATGTTAACATAGACAGAATTAAAGATTCAGAAAAATTTCACCAAAACTCTGGCAATATTTGCCAACTTGATAGCATGTTCTTGATGCATATATACAGTATCATTAGAACATGGTTTAGAAAAAGATGAAGGAATAAAAGTACAGATGAAAGGACAACAATAACAATGTGACAAAAATAAAAAAACATCTCAAATTACAGCAATCTGAGTAAAATTCTATTCAGACAGTAGATCAATGGGTCCATTTCACTACTCAGGGCATTTGAGTATGAGGTTTCCAGCACAATTAGTTGTTCCGTTTGAAAGCAGAGAAAGATCAAGAATAACTAAATCGGTAAATATCTAAGCTAAAATAGAAAGATTTTAAGACCAAGAGCAATACTGACCAAAATCGGCCACTATTTCCAACGTTGATTGTATGGACTTCATACATATATACAGTATTGCTGCAAAATGCTTCAGAGAGAGGATGAAAACTGACATAGGTGATTGAGCCACAAAAACATTCACAAAAAATTTAAACAGAAACATCTCAAATTAGAACAATCTGAGAAGAAACCTGCAAGGGCACTGGACGAATGTGTCCATTTAACTACCAAGTAAACATATAGTACTAATATAGAAGTAGTTCAACATTAAAAAAAATATTGACCAAAATCAGGTGATATCTGTTGCCTATAGCATTCTCTTGATACATATATACAGTATCACAGCAACGTGGATTAAGAGAAAGAGTGAAAGATGACACAGCGGAAGACGGGGGCATAAAATAATATAAAAAACTTTAAACAGAAACATCTCAAATTAGAACAATCTGAGAAGAAACCTGCATGGGCACAAGACAATTGTCTCAGTTTAAACAACATCAGAACTTTTATGCTAACATAGACAGAATTAAAGATTCAGAAAAATTTGACCAAAACTCTGGCAATATTTGCCAACTTGATAGCATGTTCTTGATGCATATATACAGTATCATTAGAACATGGTTTAGAAAAAGATGAAGGAATAAAAGTACAGATGAAAGGACAACAATAACAATGTGACAAAAATAAAAAAACATCTCAAATTACAGCAATCTGAGTAAAGTTCTATTCAGACAGTAGATCAATGGGTCCATTTCACTACTCAGGGCATTTGAGTATGAGGTTTCCAGCACAATTAGTTGTTCCGTTTGAAAGCAGAGAAAGATCAAGAATAACTAAATCGGTAAATATCTAAGCTAAAATAAAAAGATTTTAAGACCAAGAGCAATACTGACCAAAATCGGCCACTATTTCCAACGTTGATTGTATGGATTTCATACATATATACAGTATTGCTGCAAAATGCTTCAGAGAAAGGATGAAAAATGATATAGATGATGGAGCCACAAAAACATTCACAAAAAATTTAAACAGAAACATCTCAAATTAGAACAATCTGAGAAGAAACCTGCAAGGACAAAAGACAAATATGTGTCCATTTAACTTCCATGTAAACATCTATTACCAGTGTCGAAAAAGTTAAAGACTAAAAAAATGATTGACCAAAATCAGGTGATATCTGTTGCTTATAGCATGTCCTTGATACATATATACAGTATCACTGCAAATCGGTTTAAGAGAAAGAATAAACGATGAGGCAGCGGACGACAGGGACATAAAATAATATGAAAAAATTGAAACAGAAACATCTCAAATTAGAACAATCTGAGAAGAAACCTGCATGGGCACAAGACAAATGTCTCAGTTTAAACAACATCAGAACTTTTATGCTAACATAGACAGAATTAAAGATTCAGAAAAATATGGACCAAACTCTGGCAATATCTGCCAACTTGATAGCATGTTCTTGATACATATATACAGTATCATTAGAACATGGTTTAGAAAAAGAGTAAAGAATCAAAGTACAGATGAAAGGGCAACATTAATAATGTGACAAAACTAAAAAACATCTCAAATTACAGCAATCTGAGTAAAAACCTATCAAGACAGTAGATCAATGGGTCTATTTCACTACTCAGGGCATTTTAGTATGAGGTTTACCGCACAATTAGTTGTTCCGTTTGAACGCTGAGAAAGATCAAGAATAATAAAATCGGTAAATATCTAAGCTAAAATAGAAAGATATAAAGACCAAGAACAATACTGACCAAAATCGGACACTTTTTCCAACGTTGATTGTATGAATTTCATACATATATACAGTATTGCTGCAAAATGCTTCAGAGAGAGGATGAAAACTGACATAGGTGATTGAGCCACAAAAACATTCACAAAAAATTTAAACAGAAACATCTCAAATTAGAACAATCTGAGAAGAAACCTGCAAGGGCACTGGACAAATGTGTCCATTTAACTACCAAGTAAACATATAGTACTAATATAGAAGTAGTTCAACATTAAAAAAAATATGGACCAAAATCAGGTGATATCTGTTGCCTATAGCATTCTCTTGATACATATATACAGTATCACAGCAACGTGGATTAAGAGAAAGAGTGAAAGATGACACAGCGGAAGACGGGGGCATAAAATAATATAAAAAACTTTAAACAGAAACATCTCAAATTAGAACAATCTGAGAGGAAACCTGCATGGGAACAAGACAATTGTCTCAGTTTAAACAACATCAGAACTTTTATGTTAACATAGACAGAATTAAAGATTCAGAAAAATTTGACCAAAACTCTGGCAATATTTGCCAACTTGATAGCATGTTCTTGATGCATATATACAGTATCATTAGAACATGGTTTAGAAAAAGATGAAGGAATAAAAGTACAGATGAAAGGACAACAATAACAATGTGACAAAAATAAAAAAACATCTCAAATTACAGCAATCTGAGTAAAATTCTATTCAGACAGTAGATCAATGGGTCCATTTCACTACTCAGGGCATTTGAGTATGAGGTTTCCAGCACAATTAGTTGTTCCGTTTGAAAGCAGAGAAAGATCAAGAATAACTAAATCGGTAAATATCTAAGCTAAAATAGAAAGATTTTAAGACCAAGAGCAATACTGACCAAAATCGGCCACTATTTCCAACGTTGATTGTATGGACTTCATACATATATACAGTATTGCTGCAAAATGCTTCAGAGAGACGATGAAAACTGACATAGGTGATTGAGCCACAAAAACATTCACAAAAAATTTAAACAGAAACATCTCAAATTAGAACAATCTGAGAAGAAACCTGCAAGGGCACTGGACGAATGTGTCCATTTAACTACCAAGTAAACATATAGTACTAATATAGAAGTAGTTCAACATTAAAAAAAATATTGACCAAAATCAGGTGATATCTGTTGCCTATAGCATTCTCTTGATACATATATACAGTATCACAGCAACGTGGATTAAGAGAAAGAGTGAAAGATGACACAGCGGAAGACGGGGGCATAAAATAATATAAAAAACTTTAAACAGAAACATCTCAAATTAGAACAATCTGAGAAGAAACCTGCATGGGCACAAGACAATTGTCTCAGTTTAAACAACATCAGAACTTTTATGCTAACATAGACAGAATTAAAGATTCAGAAAAATTTGACCAAAACTCTGGCAATATTTGCCAACTTGATAGCATGTTCTTGATGCATATATACAGTATCATTAGAACATGGTTTAGAAAAAGATGAAGGAATAAAAGTACAGATGAAAGGACAACAATAACAATGTGACAAAAATAAAAAAAACATCTCAAATTACAGCAATCTGAGTAAAATTCTATTCAGACAGTAGATCAATGGGTCCATTTCACTACTCAGGGCATTTGAGTATGAGGTTTCCAGCACAATTAGTTGTTCCGTTTGAAAGCAGAGAAAGATCAAGAATAACTAAATCGGTAAATATCTAAGCTAAAATAAAAAGATTTTAAGACCAAGAGCAATACTGACCAAAATCGGCCACTATTTCCAACGTTGATTGTATGGATTTCATACATATATACAGTATTGCTGCAAAATGCTTCAGAGAAAGGATGAAAAATGATATAGATGATGGAGCCACAAAAACATTCACAAAAAATTTAAACAGAAACATCTCAAATTAGAACAATCTGAGAAGAAACCTGCAAGGACAAAAGACAAATATGTGTCCATTTAACTTCCATGTAAACATCTATTACCAGTGTCGAAAAAGTTAAAGACTAAAAAAATGATTGACCAAAATCAGGTGATATCTGTTGCTTATAGCATGTCCTTGATACATATATACAGTATCACTGCAAATCGGTTTAAGAGAAAGAATAAACGATGAGGCAGCGGACGACAGGGACATAAAATAATATGAAAAAATTGAAACAGAAACATCTCAAATTAGAACAATCTGAGAAGAAACCTGCATGGGCACAAGACAAATGTCTCAGTTTAAACAACATCAGAACTTTTATGCTAACATAGACAGAATTAAAGATTCAGAAAAATATGGACCAAACTCTGGCAATATCTGCCAACTTGATAGCATGTTCTTGATA
This sequence comes from Hermodice carunculata, assembly GCA_964020975.1. Lineage (NCBI taxonomy): Eukaryota > Metazoa > Annelida > Polychaeta > Eunicida > Amphinomidae > Hermodice > Hermodice carunculata. The sequence goes on from OZ026623.1 coordinate 660,269, forward strand.
CATATATACAGTATCATTAGAACATGGTTTAGAAAAAGGGTAAAGAATCAAAGTACAGATGGAAGGGCAACATTAATAATGTGACAAAACTAAAAAACATCTCAAATTACAGCAATCTGAGTAAAAACCTATCAAGACAGTAGATCAATGGGTCTATTTCACTACTCAGGGCATTTTAGTATGAGGTTTACCGCACAATTAGTTGTTCCGTTTGAACGCTGAGAAAGATCAAGAATAATAAAATCGGTAAATATCTAAGCTAAAATAGAAAGATTTAAAAACCAAGAACAATACTGACCAAAATCGGACACTTTTTCCAACGTTGATTGTATGAATTTCATACATATATACAGTATTGCTGCAAAATGCTTCAGAGAGAGGATGAAAACTGACATAGGTGATTGAGCCACAAAAACATTCACAAAAAATTTAAACAGAAACATCTCAAATTAGAACAATCTGAGAAGAAACCTGCAAGGGTACTGGACAAATGTGTCCATTTAACTACCAAGTAAACATATAGTACTAATATAGAAGTAGTTCAACATTAAAAAAAATATTGACCAAAATCAGGTGATATCTGTTGCCTATAGCATTCTCTTGATACATATATACAGTATCACAGCAATCGTGGATTAATAGAAAGAGTGAAAGATGACACAGCGGAAGACGGGGGCATAAAATAATATAAAAAACTTTAAACAGAAACATCTCAAATTAGAACAATCTGAGAGGAAACCTGCATGGGCACAAGACAATTGTCTCAGTTTAAACAACATCAGAACTTTTATGTTAACATAGACAGAATTAAAGATTCAGAAAAATTTGACCAAAACTCTGGCAATATTTGCCAACTTGATAGCATGTTCTTGATGCATATATACAGTATCATTAGAACATGGTTTAGAAAAAGATGAAGGAATAAAAGTACAGATGAAAGGACAACAATAACAATGTGACAAAAATAAAAAAACATCTCAAATTACAGCAATCTGAGTAAAATTCTATTCAGACAGTAGATCAATGGGTCCATTTCACTACTCAGGGCATTTGAGTATGAGGTTTCCAGCACAATTAGTTGTTCCGTTTGAAAGCAGAGAAAGATCAAGAATAACTAAATCGGTAAATATCTAAGCTAAAATAGAAAGATTTTAAGACCAAGGGCAATACTGACCAAAATCGGCCACTATTTCCAACGTTGATTGTATGGACTTCATACATATATACAGTATTGCTGCAAAATGCTTCAGAGAGAGGATGAAAACTGACATAGGTGATTGAGCCACAAAAACATTCACAAAAAATTTAAACAGAAACATCTCAAATTAGAACAATCTGAGAAGAAACCTGCAAGGGCACTGGACAAATGTGTCCATTTAACTACCAAGTAAACATATAGTACTAATATAGAAGTAGTTCAACATTAAAAAAAAATATTGACCAAAATCAGGTGATATCTGTTGCCTATAGCATTCTCTTGATACATATATACAGTATCACAGCAACGTGGATTAAGAGAAAGAGTGAAAGATGACACAGCGGAAGACGGGGGCATAAAATAATATAAAAAACTTTAAACAGAAACATCTCAAATTAGAACAATCTGAGAAGAAACCTGCATGGGCACAAGACAATTGTCTCAGTTTAAACAACATCAGAACTTTTATGCTAACATAGACAGAATTAAAGATTCAGAAAAATTTGACCAAAACTCTGGCAATATTTGCCAACTTGATAGCATGTTCTTGATGCATATATACAGTATCATTAGAACATGGTTTAGAAAAAGATGAAGGAATAAAAGTACAGATGAAAGGACAACAATAACAATGTGACAAAAATAAAAAAACATCTCAAATTACAGCAATCTGAGTAAAATTCTATTCAGACAGTAGATCAATGGGTCCATTTCACTACTCAGGGCATTTGAGTATGAGGTTTCCAGCACAATTAGTTGTTCCGTTTGAAAGCAGAGAAAGATCAAGAATAACTAAATCGGTAAATATCTAAGCTAAAATAAAAAGATTTTAAGACCAAGAGCAATACTGACCAAAATCGGCCACTATTTCCAACGTTGATTGTATGGATTTCATACATATATACAGTATTGCTGCAAAATGCTTCAGAGAAAGGATGAAAAATGATATAGATGATGGAGCCACAAAAACATTCACAAAAAATTTAAACAGAAACATCTCAAATTAGAACAATCTGAGAAGAAACCTGCAAGGACAAAAGACAAATATGTGTCCATTTAACTTCCATGTAAACATCTATTACCAGTGTCGAAAAAGTTAAAGACTAAAAAAATGATTGACCAAAATCAGGTGATATCTGTTGCTTATAGCATGTCCTTGAAACATATATACAGTATCACTGCAAATCGGTTTAAGAGAAAGCATAAACGATGAGGCAGCGGACGACAGGGACATAAAATAATATGAAAAAATTGAAACAGAAACATCTCAAATTAGAACAATCTGAGAAGAAACCTGCATGGGCACAAGACAAAAGTCTCAGTTTAAACAACATCAGAACTTTTATGCTAACATAGACAGAATTAAAGATTCAGAAAAATATGGACCAAACTCTGGCAATATCTGCCAACTTGATAGCATGTTCTTGATACATATATACAGTATCATTAGAACATGGTTTAGAAAAAGGGTAAAGAATCAAAGTACAGATGAAAGGGCAACATTAATAATGTGACAAAACTAAAAAACATCTCAAATTACAGCAATCTGAGTAAAAACCTATCAAGACAGTAGATCAATGGGTCTATTTCACTACTCAGGGCATTTTAGTATGAGGTTTACCGCACAATTAGTTGTTCCGTTTGAATGCGGAGAAAGATCAAGAATAATAAAATCGGTAAATATCTAAGCTAAAATAGAAAGATTTAAAAACCAAGAACAATACTGACCAAAATCGGACACTTTTTCCAACGTTGATTGTATGAATTTCATACATATATACAGTATTGCTGCAAAATGCTTCAGAGAGAGGATGAAAACTGACATAGGTGATTGAGCCACAAAAACATTCACAAAAAATTTAAACAGAAACATCTCAAATTAGAACAATCTGAGAAGAAACCTGCAAGGGCACTGGACAAATGTGTCCATTTAACTACCAAGTAAACATATAGTACTAATATAGAAGTAGTTCAACATTAAAAAAAATATTGACCAAAATCAGGTGATATCTGTTGCCTATAGCATTCTCTTGATACATATATACAGTATCACAGCAACGTGGATTAAGAGAAAGAGTGAAAGATGACACAGCGGAAGACGGGGACATAAAATAATATAAAAAACTTTAAACAGAAACATCTCAAATTAGAACAATCTGAGAAGAAACCTGCATGGGCACAAGACAATTGTCTCAGTTTAAACAACATCAGAACTTTTATGCTAACATAGACAGAATTAAAGATTCAGAAAAATTTGACCAAAACTCTGGCAATATTTGCCAACTTGATAGCATGTTCTTGATGCATATATACAGTATCATTAGAACATGGTTTAGAAAAAGATGAAGGAATAAAAGTACAGATGAAAGGACAACAATAACAATGTGACAAAAATAAAAAAACATCTCAAATTACAGCAATCTGAGTAAAATTCTATTCAGACAGTAGATCAATGGGTCCATTTCACTACTCAGGGCATTTGAGTATGAGGTTTCCAGCACAATTAGTTGTTCCGTTTGAAAGCAGAGAAAGATCAAGAATAACTAAATCGGTAAATATCTAAGCTAAAATAGAAAGATTTTAAGACCAAGAGCAATACTGACCAAAATCGGCCACTATTTCCAACTTTGATTGTATGGATTTCATACATATATACAGTATTGCTGCAAAATGCTTCAGAGAAAGGATGAAAAATGATATAGATGATGGAGCCACAAAAACATTCACAAAAAATTTAAACAGAAACATCTCAAATTAGAACAATCTGAGAAGAAACCTGCAAGGACAAAAGACAAATATGTGTCCATTTAACTTCCATGTAAACATCTATTACCAGTGTCGAAAAAGTTAAAGACTAAAAAAATGATTGACCAAAATCAGGTGATATCTGTTGCTTATAGCATGTCCTTGATACATATATACAGTATCACTGCAAATCGGTTTAAGAGAAAGAATAAACGATGAGGCAGCGGACGACAGAGACATAAAATAATATGAAAAAATTGAAACAGAAACATCTCAAATTAGAACAATCTGAGAAGAAACCTGCATGGGCACAAGACAAATGTCTCAGTTTAAACAACATCAGAACTTTTATGCTAACATAGACAGAATTAAAGATTCAGAAAAATATGGACCAAACTCTGGCAATATCTGCCAACTTGATAGCATGTTCTTGATACATATATACAGTATCATTAGAACATGGTTTAGAAAAAGGGTAAAGAATCAAAGTACAGATGAAAGGGCAACATTAATAATGTGACAAAACTAAAAAACATCTCAAATTACAGCAATCTGAGTAAAAACCTATCAAGACAGTAGATCAATGGGTCTATTTCACTACTCAGGGCATTTTAGTATGAGGTTTACCGCACAATTAGTTGTTCCGTTTGAACGCTGAGAAAGATCAAGAATAATAAAATCGGTAAATATCTAAGCTTAAATAGAAAGATTTAAAAAACCAAGAACAATACTGACCAAAATCGGACACTTTTTCCAACGTTGATTGTATGAATTTCATACATATATACAGTATTGCTGCAAAATGCTTCAGAGAGAGGATGAAAACGGACATAGGTGATTGAGCCACAAAAACATTCACAAAAAATTTAAACACAAACATCTCAAATTAGAACAATCTGAGAAGAAACCTGCAAGGGCACTGGACAAATGTGTCCATTTAACTACCAAGTAAACATATAGTACTAATATAGAAGTAGTTCAACATTAAAAAAAATATTGACCAAAATCAGGTGATATCTGTTGCCTATAGCATTCTCTTGATACATATATACAGTATCACAGCAACGTGGATTAAGAGAAAGAGTGAAAGATGACACAGCGGAAGACGGGGGCATAAAATAATATAAAAAACTTTAAACAGAAACATCTCAAATTAGAACAATCTGAGAGGAAACCTGCATGGGCACAAGACAATTGTCTCAGTTTAAACAACATCAGAACTTTTATGTTAACATAGACAGAATTAAAGATTCAGAAAAATTTGACCAAAACTCTGGCAATATTTGCCAACTTGATAGCATGTTCTTGATGCATATATACATTAGAACATGGTTTAGAAAAAGATGAAGGAATAAAAGTACAGATGAAAGGGCAACAATAACAATGTGACAAAAATAAAAAAACATCTCAAATTACAGCAATCTGAGTAAAATTCTATTCAGACAGTAGATCAATGGGTCCATTTCACTACTCAGGGCATTTGAGTATGAGGTTTCCAGCACAATTAGTTGTTCCGTTTGAAAGCAGAGAAAGATCAAGAATAACTAAATCGGTAAATATCTAAGCTAAAATAGAAAGATTTTAAGACCAAGAGCAATACTGACCAAAATCGGCCACTATTTCCAACGTTGATTGTATGGATTTCATACATATATACAGTATTGCTGCAAAATGCTTCAGAGAGAGGATGAAAACTGACATAGGTGATTGAGCCACAAAAACATTCACAAAAAATTTAAACACAAACATCTCAAATTAGAACAATCTGAGAAGAAACCTGCAAGGGCACTGGACAAATGTGTCCATTTAACTACCAAGTAAACATATAGTACTAATATAGAAGTAGTTCAACATTAAAAAAAATATTGACCAAAATCAGGTGATATCTGTTGCCTATAGCATTCTCTTGGTACATATATACAGTATCACAGCAACGTGGATTAAGAGAAAGAGTGAAAGATGACACAGCGGAAGACGGGGGCATAAAATAATATAAAAAACTTTAAACAGAAACATCTCAAATTAGAACAATCTGAGAAGAAACCTGCATGGGCACAAGACAATTGTCTCAGTTTAAACAACATCAGAACTTTTATGCTAACATAGACAGAATTAAAGATTCAGAAAAATTTGACCAAAACTCTGGCAATATTTGCCAACTTGATAGCATGTTCTTGATGCATATATACAGTATCATTAGAACATGGTTTAGAAAAAGATGAAGGAATAAAAGTACAGATGAAAGGACAACAATAACAATGTGACAAAAATAAAAAAACATCTCAAATTACAGCAATCTGAGTAAAATTCTATTCAGACAGTAGATCAATGGGTCCATTTCACTACTCAGGGCATTTGAGTATGAGGTTTCCAGCACAATTAGTTGTTCCGTTTGAAAGCAGAGAAAGATCAAGAATAACTAAATCGGTAAATATCTAAGCTAAAATAAAAAGATTTTAAGACCAAGAGCAATACTGACCAAAATCGGCCACTATTTCCAACGTTGATTGTATGGATTTCATACATATATACAGTATTGCTGCAAAATGCTTCAGAGAAAGGATGAAAAATGATATAGATGATGGAGCCACAAAAACATTCACAAAAAATTTAAACAGAAACATCTCAAATTAGAACAATCTGAGAAGAAACCTGCAAGGACAAAAGACAAATATGTGTCCATTTAACTTCCATGTAAACATCTATTACCAGTGTCGAAAAAGTTAAAGACTAAAAAAATGATTGACCAAAATCAGGTGATATCTGTTGCTTATAGCATGTCCTTGATACATATATACAGTATCACTGCAAATCGGTTTAAGAGAAAGGATAAACGATGAGGCAGCGGACGACAGGGACATAAAATAATATGAAAAAATTGAAACAGAAACATCTCAAATTAGAACAATCTGAGAAGAAACCTGCATGGGCACAAGACAAATGTCTCAGTTTAAACAACATCAGAACTTTTATGCTAACATAGACAGAATTAAAGATTCAGAAAAATATGGACCAAACTCTGGCAATATCTGCCAACTTGATAGCATGTTCTTGATACATATATACAGTATCATTAGAACATGGTTTAGAAAAAGAGTAAAGAATCAAAGTACAGATGAAAGGGCAACATTAATAATGTGACAAAACTAAAAAACATCTCAAATTACAGCAATCTGAGTAAAAACCTATCAAGACAGTAGATCAATGGGTCTATTTCACTACTCAGGGCATTTTAGTATGAGGTTTACCGCACAATTAGTTGTTCCGTTTGAACGCTGAGAAAGATCAAGAATAATAAAATCGGTAAATATCTAAGCTAAAATAGAAAGATTTAAAAACCAAGAACAATACTGACCAAAATCGGACACTTTTTCCAACGTTGATTGTATGAATTTCATACATATATACAGTATTGCTGCAAAATGCTTCAGAGAGAGGATGAAAACTGACATAGGTGATTGAGCCACAAAAACATTCACAAAAAATTTAAACAGAAACATCTCAAATTAGAACAATCTGAGAAGAAACCTGCAAGGGCACTGGACAAATGTGTCCATTTAACTACCAAGTGAACATATAGTACTAATATAGAAGTAGTTCAACATTAAAAAAAATATTGACCAAAATCAGGTGATATCTGTTGCCTATAGCATTCTCTTGATACATATATACAGTATCACAGCAACGTGGATTAAGAGAAAGAGTGAAAGATGATGCAGCGGAAGACGGGGACATAAAATAATATAAAAAACTTTAAACAGAAACATCTCAAATTAGAACAATCTGAGAAGAAACCTGCATGGGCACAAGACAATTGTCTCAGTTTAAACAACATCAGAACTTTTATGCTAACATAGACAGAATTAAAGATTCAGAAAAATTTCACCAAAACTCTGGCAATATTTGCCAACTTGATAGCATGTTCTTGATGCATATATACAGTATCATTAGAACATGGTTTAGAAAAAGATGAAGGAATAAAAGTACAGATGAAAGGACAACAATAACAATGTGACAAAAATAAAAAAACATCTCAAATTACAGCAATCTGAGTAAAATTCTATTCAGACAGTAGATCAATGGGTCCATTTCACTACTCAGGGCATTTTAGTATGAGGTTAGCTGTACAATTAGTTGTTCCGTTTGAAAGCAGAGACAGATCAAGAATAATAAAATCGGTAAATATCTAAGCTAAAATAGAAAGATTTAAAGACCAAGAACAATACTGACCAAAATCGGCCATTATTTGCAAAGTTGATTGTATGGTTTTCATACATATATATATACAGTATCATTTCAAAATGCTGCAGAGAAAGGATGAAAAATGACATAGATGATGTAGCCACAAAAACATTAACAAAACAATTAAACAGAAACATCTCAACTTAGTACAATCTGAGAAGAAACCTGCATGAGCAGAAGACAAATGTATCCCTTTGACTTGCATGTAAACATCTATACTAATATATAAGGAGTAAAACATTCATAAAAGTACTGATCAACATCGGGCAATATGTGTTTACCATAGTATATTCCTGATACATATATACAGTGTCACTGCAAAATGGTTTAGAGAAAGAGTGAAAGATGATGGAGCAGACAATGGGGACATAAAATAATATGAACAAATTTAAACAGAAACATCTCAAATTGGAACAATCTGAGAAGAAACCTGCATGGGCACAAGACAAATGTGTCTCTTTAAACACCATGAGAACTCTTATACTAACAAAGACAGAATTAAAGATTCGGAAAAATATAGACCAATTTCTGGCAACATTTGCCAACGTGATAGTATGTCCTAGATGCATATAGATAGTACCATTAGAATATGGTTTTGAAAATAAAATAAAATAAAAGATGACACACTACAGGACGGGGACACAAAAATATTGTCAAAAAACATTTAAACAAAAATCTCAAATTATAACAATCTGAGAAGAAACCAGTATGGGCAGCATGTAAATGTGTCCATTTGACCACTATGTTAACATCTATGCTAATACATACAGAATTAAAGACTCACAAAAATACTGACTAAAATCTGGCAATATCTGTTAACTTGATTGCATGTTCTTGATACATATACAGAGTATCAATGAAATATGGTTCATTGAAAGATGGAAGGGTGAGACTATAGGCAATGGAGCCACAATAAAATTGTGTCAAAAAACGAAACCAGCATAGGAGTTTTCTGATTTTGTTCATTTGAAGGGTTACAGACATTTTAATGCAGATGCAGTGGAAGCGGATAATACAAAAGTAACTCTGACAAAGAGAATTTTATGTCCTGAACAAGTGCCCCTAATGTACCCAGATAACAAAATGAACTGCTTAAGTCAAAGATGGAGCTTAGTTGAGAAGGTTGGCCCAACAGGAGACACAGGTCTGAATGTGCCGGCGGGAATTTTTCATAAATGGTAATGAGACTATCTGTGGTGATATCCAAGGAGAAGATGAGGTTCCAAGTCACTGTCTGGGCGTGTCAGATCCTTTTTGATGCTGTGTCGCTCCTGTGCCTTGCCCTCTTGGAATGCTGCAAAATACATATCAATTAGCAGTTGTTCTATTTGTCAATTCATAGAAATATCAACAAATATAACTAAATGCATTTGACTTATCTCTTTTACTACCTCGTTCAACACCAATCAGAACTTTCCGATTAAATCGTATCTTTTTTCTAAAGTACGCTTTTAAAATGATCAACATTTGTAAGTGAAACTATGACAGGAGATTTAATCAGCTATAATTGTCCAAACGGTTTATTCTGCACTTTCCAGACACGCCCAGGTTGCGCCAGTATTATCTCTTTTACTACCTCGTTCAACACCAATCAGTACTTTACGATTAAATCTTTTTTGTTTTTTCTTAAGAGCGCTTTTAAATTGATCAACATCTGTAAGTGAAACTATAGCACCTTTTTACAACCATTAACAGCAGGTTATACACAACATAGACAAAAGCATTATTTTACAAAAGACTGTCCATTCTTAAAAAAACACAGTGGATACGAACAAACCCAACCCATCCTTTGCATTATATATAAGGGACGGGAACATCACTTATCCAAAACTTTTTGTCCACCATTTCGTTTACACCAATACCAGGCGGCAAAATAGCTGAACAGTCTAAGTTGGTTTGCCGCGATAAAATGGTAACATCGTACAGTGACGCAGAGAGATGTTTTGGGCCAGAACTATTCTCTCCTCATTGTTGATCATAACAATTTTATGAAGCCCTTCAATCAAGGGGAAGTCAGAGATAAACACAAACTGCACATCAAATTTGAATTCAAAGTCAAGTCTATACAGAATATCAGAAATAGCCTGCAATCTTATTGAACTTCAAACTGGGTTTTCTGGTTCCTCATACCAGGCCTATGGACTCGTCCCATACTCCTGATCAAAGTAAAATGGGGAAAGCTGATCACTCGGTCTTGCAGCATGTCCATGGGACGGGCAAAATAAAAAATATATCCACAAACAAATCCCAAAATATTTTGGACATTTCATTCGACATAAGTACTGTAAAAAGGAATGACTGTAAGATACTGCATCCATACATGCACAACCAGTGCGACTTTCCAGACAGAGACACTGATGATAACTCTGCCTAGAAAATCAACCTTGCAACACGAAAAGGTAATTATTATCGTATATGCATCGCACAGGGACTAAGTACGGATGTATCGTGAATGTCTGGACGGGTGGATAGCACCACCATTTATTGGAGAATATTTTTGAAAAACTTTTAAAAAACTTTTACGTCCGCCATTTCGTTTACACAGATACCACGCGGTATCGGTGTAAACCAAATAACGTTTTGACGTTTCAAGTGGACCAAAACCAAAGAATTATCGTGTATTATCGGCGATTTCATTTTCCTTTTCAATATAAATGTTAACAATTGGCGATTTGCCAAGTTTAAAAAGATCACATCAACACTGTACACATCACAGTGATTTACCAAGTAGAATTACTTCAAATTCGTGGATGGGGAAAAACCAACTTGGGTCCACCATGATCGCAAAACGGGGCAACTGCATATTTCACTAGTGTCTACATTCAAAGCTTTCATTGAGTGCGTTTGAGTCGTTTATTTATTTATTTGTTTGTTGTCTCCATGACAAGCTTAAGAGTGCTAGGACAACTATTCACCCGCCTGGATCTTAACTTTTCGGCGTAACCAAGTAGGCCCAATGCCCTCACTTATATACGTTCATTCAGTTTTATTTTGTGAATGAATTCGTAGAAAAATATGTGATTTGATGTGATGTGACAAGTCGGGCCAGTGGGTGTGGGTGAACCCGCACTTAAGAAAAGCGCCATTTTTGGTAAAAAGTATAATCCAAAGAAACTAACACACTGGTGCCGTATTCTGAAAAACCTCCTGTAATTTTCATGGAGCGTGAAGAGGTATTAAAATGCAATGTAACTGTAATTGGCAGCACGTGGAATGTAAGAGAAGTCTGATTGCATGTTGCGTCCCCTTTTCAAGTGACTCCTACTGAAAGTATGCGAGTCAATTTTTTCTCAGACATTTCGTGTGAGAAGCCGGAGCTTCTTAATAAGTCACCACCGATTACTTGACGGAATAAGGGGTTACTATAAAAAAAAGTCAATGAACTGTCACGGCAAGAGAACTATAGGGTGGTGCATTCTGAAGAACGGCCCTGCGATGGGTTCTAGTTCCTCTGCAAAAGAAAGTCTCTGATAATACAGGCCGCACTTTTCTTGTAGAACACTGATGCCGTATCCCGTTCAAATTACCTGACGGGACTTCACAAAAGAAAGAGATTGCCAACTTTACTACATGGAATACGTTCGCTTAACAGAGTGAGGATCAACCTGCCTTGCGTCATGTTTCATAACCATATGGTTCCTGAAATTTTAGACACATTGGCCTTCTTCATGTTTCGACTTTGCCGCAGCCCAGTATCACATCTGACACAGTGTACAAAGAAAGAAAAAAACATTTCCTTTGAGTTTAGACATATCCTGGCCTCCAAGGTGCACAGGCATGGGGGCCCTGATAAGGCCGGGCTATGGTTTTTCCCTTTCATTCCTCAAAATATGTCACTCTAGTTAACACTGTTCTCTAGATAAATCGAACATTCAATTTCGTTTCTCCCAGCACTGTATCAGCAAGTCCTGTGCACTTCTGACCCATTCTTTTCTTCCCAGTAAATCCCTTATTAGGCTTGTCAAACTTAACATCCATGCCACACGCTCTCATGTGCTTCTTCTGAGCGCCGACCTTCCTCTGACGAGTTTAAGCCATGACACTCGAATGAACCTTCCGAACGATCATGGATCCCGGTATTATGGGTCCATGCAGCAACAAACAAAACTCACAGAGACAAAACGAAAACGCACTCACACCCAAGCATTCAAGTTCAAAACATGACGAAACAGCATTCAAACTCTCATCCCACAAACTCCCAAAGAAATGTATGGGCCATTTAATGTCAGCTTTGCTAAAGGAAATAAAACGAATTATAAAACAGCACGTACCCAGCGGCCCAGCGGCAGAAAACCATGCACCTGCAACTGAACAGGCAAATGCGATTCTCCGCTGCGACTGAGAGCTCTTTGTCCTTGCATGAAGTGTTGTACATTCACGTGCAACTTAATTACTGTATCTGCCCGACCAGCAGTAGATGGACAGTGATTGGCTGGAGTTACCGCCAGATTGGTAATGCTTTTGAAGGTAGCTGTGCCCGGCTGCAAACTTACTGGGTCAAATATCACGCGGCTTTTCTAATCCCGCCAGAAGACGCACTCTAAATAATAAAACAAAAAGCTTGACGGGTTTAATGGTTATAATGAGAAATATACACAATTAAACTGTCTAGACATGTGTACATTAAATCGTTAGCCTGCCACCTAAACGGTAAGGTGCGATATATTTTATGTAACCTTCATCTGCCACCGCCAAAGAGTAATCAATGTCAGGTTGGAAAACAGATTGAGAAGACTGTCGGAATTTGCATGAACTACTGGGTGTTCTCGTATCTGCCAGGGTCACGGAAATTGAAAGCTCAGCAGGCAATAATTGGTCTTTATGCAGAGATAGCCAATCAGCAATGCGAACTTCCAGTCGTTTATATAAGGGTGTTCTTTATATGATCTACTTCTGGTAAGGCCACGTACTGTTGACTCAAGTGGGGGGAGCTAGATTTGTGTTGCGTCAATAGGAAATAACCACAGCTGAAAACAAGCTGCCTGAAAATAAACAACAAACACGTTGAATACATAAAAATACTGTATTCAAGGGAATATAGGCCTATTAACCAGTTTGACACCATTTGGAAGTATTATTATATACAGTATCATTGCAATATGCTTCAGAAAAAGAATGAAAAATGAGATAGATGATGGATCCACAAAATCATTACAAAAAATTTAAACAGAAACTAGAACAATCTGAGAAGAAACCTACAAGGGCAAAAGACAAATGTATCCATTTAACAGCTATGTAAACATCTATACTAATATACAAGGGCTTATAGACTCATAAATTACTGGCAAAAATGGGGCAATATCTGCTAACTATAGTATCTTTATTATACATTTTTACGGTATCACTGCAAAATGGTTAAGGGAAAGAATGAAAGATGAGGCAGCAGACGACGGGGACATTAAACAATGTGAAATATTTTAAACAGAAACATCTCAGACCATAACAATTTGCGAAGCAACCTGCATGGGCACAAGAGTAGTGTGTCTATTTAAATACTATGTGAACTTTTACGTTAAAATAGACAGAATTAAAGATTCAGAAAAATATTGACCAAAATCTGGCAATGTCTGCCACCTTGATAGTATGTTCTTGGTGCATATAAACAGTATCATTAGAATACTGTTTCGTGAAAAAAGAAGATGACACACTAGACAACAGGGACACATAAAATCTTGTGAAAACATTTAAACAGAAATATTTCAAATTATAACAATCTAAGAAGAAACCAGTATGGGCAGCACACAAATGTGTCCATTTGACCACAATGTAAAAATCTGTGCTAATACAGATAGAATTAGAGACTTACAAAATACTGACTAAAATTTGGCAATATCTGTTAACTTGATAGCATGTTCTTGATACATCTGTACAGTATCATTGGAATATGGTTTAGAGAAAGATTGAAGGGTGTGACTATAGACAATGCAGCCACAATACTATTGGGACAAAAAACAAAACCAGCATAGAAATTTTCTGATTTTGTTCATTTGAAGGGTTATTAACATTTTAATGCAGATGCAATGCAGGAAGTTAATACAAAAGGAACTCTTACAAAGAGAATTTCATGCCTTGAACAAGCGCCCCGACTGTGCCCAGGTAACAAACTGAACTGCTGAAGTGAAAGACAGAGCTCAGTTGAGAAGGTTGGCCCAATAGTGGATACAGGTCTGAATGTTCCGGCAGGTTTTTATATAAATGGTCATGAGACTATCTGTGGCGATATCGTGAGAGAAGATGAGGTCCCAGGTCACAGTCTGGGCGTGTCAGATCCTTTTTGATGCTGTCTCGCTCCTATGTCTCGCCCTCTCGGAATGCTGAAAAATCCATATCAATTGGCAGTTGTTCTATTTGTCAATTCATAGAAATAGCAATTAAAAAATAACTAAATGCATTTGACTTATCTCTTTTACTACCTCCTTCAACACAATCGGTACTTTTTGATTGAATATTATTCCTTTTTTTTTAAAGAACACTTTCAAAATGATCAACATTTGTAAGTGAAACTATGACAGGAGATTAAATCAGCTATTGTCAAATGTTTTATTCCCCGCTTTCCTGACACGCAAGTACCCAGGTTGCGCCAGTATTGACGATACGGAGTCTATCCTCTGTCATAGGCGGGAAAAGTTTAATGTGAAATGGGTGTTTGCAGCATAAAGAAAGCAAAGAAAGATTTTTTTATTACTAAACAATAAAATTGTATGTTAGTGTTTACACACTGATATGAACAAATTGCACGACACGAATAATGCTAAATTAAAATATAAAAATTCACTAGCCTTCATAAGCATGCAAGGGATCAGCTGCCTTTGTTCAACCATTAACTGCAGGTTACACACAACTTAGACAAAAGCATTATTTTACAAAAGACTGTCCATTCTTGAAAAACACAGTGGATACAAACTAACCCAATCAATCCTTTGCATTACATGTAAGGGGAGGGAACATCACTTATCCAAAACTTTTTGTCAACCATTTCGTTTAAACCGACACCTGTCGGCAAAATAGCTAAACAGTCTAAGTTATTTTGCCGCGATAAAATGGTAACTTCGTACAGTGACGCTTAAAAATGTTTTTTTGCCAGTACTATTCTCTTCTCATTGTTGCCCATAACAATTTTATTAAGCCCGTCAATCAAGGGGAAGTCACAGATAAACACAAACTGCACATCAAATTTAAAATTCAAAGTCAAATCTATACAGAAAATCAGAAATACCCTGCAATCTTATTGAGCTTTAAACTGGTGTTTTCTGTGTCCTCGTACCAGGTATATGGATTCGTCCCATACTCCTGATCAAAGTAATGGGGAAAGCTGATCACTCGGTCTTGCAGCTTGTCCATGGAACGGGCAAAACAAATATATCCTTAAACTAATCCTAAAATATTTGGACATTTCGTTCAAGACATAAGTGTTCTAAACAGGAATGACTGTAAAGATACTGCATCAATACATGCACAACCAGTGCCACTTTCCAGACAGAGACATTTATGATAACTATGCCTGGAACATTAACCTTACAACACGAAAAGTTAATTATTGACGTATATGTATCGCACAGGGACTAACTACGGGTATATCGTGAATGTCTGACCGGGTGGATAGCACCACCATATATTGGATAAAATTTTGGGAAAAAATAAATTTTACGACGTTTTGATGTTTGAAGTCAACTTAAACCAAAGAGTTATCGTGTATCTTCGGCGATTTCCTTTTCCTTTTCAATACAAATGTTAACTATTGGCGATTTGCCAAGTTTAAAAAAATCACCTCAAAACTGTACAAATCACAGTGAATTACCAAAGCGCATCGCTTCAAACTCGTGGATGGGGAAAAAAACGACTTGGGTCCGCCTTTATCGCAAAACGAGGCAACTGCATTTTCACTAGTGCTTACTTGCTTGCTTGTTAATATTTGGACATGACAACTATTCACCCACCTGGATCTTAACTTTCCGGCTAAACCAAGTAGGCCCAATGCCCTCACTTACAAGTTACATATGTTCCGCGCATTGTGCCAAAGTGCGCGATTCCGGAATCGCGCTGCACATTTGGGGAATTCTTAAAACGCGCGTCAATTGCGGAATCGCGAAGAGCGATTCTAGAATTGCTAGCCGAATACGATGTCGCGGCGGTAAGATTAAGAGTGGAACACTGGCGTCAGGTCCCATGTTCTCGGTGATTTTAACAAAGTGCAACTGTTGAAAATGGTTCCAATACCATTTGTCTTCACAGCAGTATAAGGAATGGCAAGGAAATGGCCTTTTTTCACCTTTTATTTAATTTTCGGTAAATTATCAGATTTATACAACATAAAGCTTAATATCAACGGTTGTGTATTTTGATCAAAGTGATAACAGAAAAATTTGCATCATACCTGTGTGTTCCCTAGTGTGCTGTCTCCTGTGATGAGCTGTATAGGAATGTGACACCATTAAAACTGTGGTTGCCTTTGCATTGCAGTTTGCCGGTAAAAAATCCCGTGATAATAGTAACAATTATAATGTTCAATTAAATTGTAATTGATTGATACGCCGTATAAGCTGTGGCGATTAAATAGAGATTTTCTTCATTTATAAGGTTTAATTGAAATCTTTAATTCATTGGATTCGGCAATTCTTCCAATTTTTAGATAGCATCGAATGCCTAAGTAACTTCGGTCATTTGATTAAGATTTTAAAAATAAGCTGCGTATTTCATGAATATTTCGATTGTGCGATAGCCTACCTGTGTTATCAACGAATCGAACTGTTAGGTCCGTAAAGGTCAATCTATTTCTACTGTGCCTTTGTTTGAAATTGGAAAAAGTAGGATTCATAAAGTTTGAAGGGCAAGGAACATGATCTTGATTTCCCTGACGTCACGAACATGTCGGAAATATTTCGACTGCATGACCATGCAAGATCCCCGCATTGTGCGCAGGGTGTTTTGGACCTCTCGGAGGTCGCTGGAAATCGTCTCCAGACTATGGATGGAAAGTAGGGCTTAATACATGTATATAATATTATATTCATACAGTTTAAATGAAGCAGTGTTAACTTGGAGTTGGTACAGTTCTTCTAATTTTACACTATACCAAATGCTCTAGATAACTATTTCGTCTTAGGATTCTTAAAATGCGATGAGCATTTCGGGAATGTCTCCTGTTTGCAGGTTGCCGATTAAATTAGTAATATGCCTATATGTCACAAAAAGACGGCATAACATTCATCCACTTTAAATGCAGTTGTAATAACTTTAACGAATGCCTAGCACTGAAGCAACTTTTATCAGATCGGATTAGAATTCTTAAAATGCACTGCGCGTTTCACTAATGTTTACCTTGTAAAACATGGCCCACACGGTCTTGTGCCCGCAAGGTGTTGCGTGTTTCCCTCCTCCCACCCCATAGCCTAGGCCTACTTTGGGACTCTTAATTGTTTCTGTCCTCTTCTGTTTGAAGATTGTCGACGGTAAGTAAGTAGACTCACATTCACAAAGTAGGCTATAAATGACTAAAATACATGGTCATGATTCCAGTAACCCGCAGCGCATTTCGGAAAAAAGCCTCTGTGTAAATTCCCGTGGCTCGCAGAGTATTTTGGAACTCTTGAAGGTTGTTGTTGTCCTTTATTTGAAGTATTGGTGGGCAGAAATACGCAGGTCAAGTTTAAATGAAGTAGTAGTTAACTTGAATTTGGTATTAATTATCCAATATCATATATAGCATACCAAATATGTTACAGACTTTGTAGATTCTCAAAATGCCCTGCGCATTTCAGGATAGTCTCCTCCGTGTTTGGAGATTGTAGATAGCCCTAGAAAGTAATAGACCTACATGTATATAATATAGGAATCAGATTCATGATGTTTGAATGAGGTGGTATTCACTTGAATTTGAAATTTTTCTTCCAACTTAAGCCTAGGCTACTTGGCAACGCATGCCTTGCTATTGTGGTCTTATTAGGATTCTTAAAATGTGCTGCGCATTTCAGGAGTGTCTTTGAATATCAAGTCTTTCAAGACATACATGGTCCCGATTCCCGTAGGCCTAACGCGCCCCTATGTTGGGGTTTTCGAAAGTGTCCCTTCACGTTTCCAGACTGTCGATGAAAATTAATAGGCCTACATATGAATGCTATAGGACAACATTCATCAAGTTTTAATGACTACAGAAGTGGTCAAGATTCTCATAACGCGCACCGCACTCCGGGAATGTCTCAAAGTTCTGTAAAATAGTTCTACACGGTCATATTCTCATAATTCCCGTTGCGTGCAGCGTATTTTGGCAATTTGAAAGGATAACTTTGGCGCTATGCCTTTCAAAAACACTTGTAAAGATATAGATAAAGTTTTCTCAAAATGCGCTGCGCATTTCAAGAATGATACCGATGTAGCCTTGTTTTCTTGAAGTGTGCAAAATGCACGTTTCACGAACACACGGATTCAAATATAACTTTCGTCCTGTGCCATTGTACATGTAAGAAGTGGTTTCACTATAGGCCTATTATCAATTTGAACTCTGTAATATTATACAAATTTCACATAGCACCGAATGTCTATAGCTTTTGCCGCCTTAGTTATCACGCCTAGAAAAGGATTTTTACATTGTTGGTGGGCAGAAATACGCAGGTCAAGTTTAAATGAAGTAGTAGTTAACTTGAATTTAGTATTAATCATCCAATATCATATATAGCATACCAAATATGTTACAGACTTTGTAGATTCTCAAAATGCGCATTTCAGAAAAGTCTTCATTGTAAAATGCATGGTCCTGATTTCTGTAACGCGCATCTTAGGGCTAGGCCTATGAGGGCACTGTCGAAAGTTGCTGACCTCTCCTCTTTGCAGATTGTCGATTACGGATTAGAACAAAATATGCTTAGATTTACCAATCTAATGAATGTAATTAACATGCATGGTCATAATTATCATAACGCGCCACGCATTTCGGGAATGCCTGCACTGTAAAATAGCATCAGTTATGACATGCTCTGCCGTGGTACACGAGATTTAGCCACCGAAGCATGCTGTGCACCACGAAGCCCGAAGTGAAGAAATGAAGTATATAAGCCTACAATTCTTAATTTATTTTCATCCAAATATATCGAAGATCAAAACTTTCAATTTCTTTGAAACGAAAACTTAAAAAAGGCGAAATAAGTGTGCCAACACTGAAGTAATAGGCCCACTTAAAATTAATAAAGCATTAATTTCAAACTTTTACATATTAATTGGTTTCCCGTCGAGACGCTCTGGCAAAAAATAAAATACAATAAAAGAAAAGAAGATAAAATAATAGAAGGTCGGTGAGGGTATTATTTTTCATCACAATACTTGTGAGAATGAGCGCTACAATATATATATATAATATATATAAAGTCATAATATGAATTTTAAGAAGCACATATTTAAAGGTTTCACGTGCACTTAGGGACCGACCATTTGATACTTGGGGGGGGGGGGGCTATGAATTTTATTTTTTTTAAAATATGTACGTCCCAACATTGCTGAAAAAATAATTTCCTTCGTAGTATCACCTGAAAAAAATAAAGTACGTCATTCCTCTTTAAAAAAAATACTGCTTAAATAAAAAGATAGTATCAATAGTGGCATTTAGATTTTTTATATACGTACATGTATGATTCTCGAAATATTTGATACATGCACGTTCCTATTCTCCTTTTGGCTAACCAAGAAAAAAACTGTTTATTTTCCCATCAAATTCCGTGTATTAGTGGGTCAATAACTTTCCTTGAGAACTTGGGAGCCCACCATTTGTTGCGAAATGCCAATTTGAATGACGCAGAAGAGTGATCTTGTTCCATTGCTTTACAGGCTATATACATTGTGCAGATTATTCTGTAACCCAGTATGGATATGACAATTCTATACATGTAAATGCAGAATATCAAATTATTAAGGAGATTCCTGCAGTCATCACTCCACCCATTTGAGACTTAGAGTAAATATCATAAAATATCTAAATATTAATACAAGAGAAGGATTTTCACAATGCTGTTAAAGTTTTAATTTCACGCGGCCACTCAGGTATCAATACCTTGTCCCCAGCAAAAGAAATGTGAAGCATCAATTGTTAAATAGTTCTTAATTAATTGAAGGCAATGATGGTAATTTTAGCATTTTAATAGTACTATCCTGGTTTGGAAAGACACGATAAAATTATCGATCTTGAATTTTCTTCCATTGGATACTATTGCATGGGGAATGCATGTACATTACTTTCAAACAAAGTGCCCGTAGACTTCCATCAGTCTACAATAGTCTTTTATCATGTGACAAGCCCCCCATAGGGGTGAGAGGTCATACGATCTTCAGAGCTGAAAAAACATGGTGGATGCCAGTTGAAAGCTTCTCAAAAAGGAAAACAAAGTTCCTATGAGTAGGGGTTTAATCCACATTTCACAACAAGTGCCTCTATTCAGTTAGAGTAGACTCTGCCAAAGGTGATTATATCATGCACTCAATCAACTCAACAAAATATAAGAGATTTGGTAGATAAGTTTTTAGCTCTTTATTGCAGTAACTTGCATAGATTAGTCTTCACGTAATGCACATGTGCATAGTATGAATAAAAATCAAAATTGTATGTGAATGACTTAGATCAGGTTGCTATTATTAAGCCATGTGTATGATACATCCAGGTGCTTGAACAAATCAAAATGGTCAATTGGTTGCAAGCATTTACGAGAATGGTAGGAAAATACAATATTTAATATGAATTTGGCTCGATAATCTTGTAATTCCTATAAATTTGGGACCGAAAACTTCGGTCAATAATAGTTACAAAAACCGGTTCAATTCTTGGGTTCTAGAGCACCCATGGGTGGCCAAGACATAAATAACTGCAATTAACCCTTTCAGTGCCACATTTGGACGTCGACTGAGCCAACAGCTTTCCTTGGCGTGGTCTGGGCGCAATGCGCCCAGGGCATGCCAAAGAAATCTGTTGACTCAATCTTCCTTCAGGGGTTTACGGGTGGCAGGGCGGCCACGCTCTTGCCTTCCACCTCTGCGACCTGTGTTCAAATCCCGGCCTTGGCGGCATGTGGTTGGAGTTAACTACCTCTCAAATCATGAACGGTGGTTTTCCCCGAGATTTTCGGTTTCCTCCACCAATAAAAGGTAGAAAAGTATATGCCAACATCTCTGCCTTGGAGAGGACTAATATAGGCTTTGCCAGATTCCCAATCCATGTAAAACGCATGTGTCTATACTTTTCCTTCAGGGTGGAATGAGTTAATACCATATTTTCTGAACTGGTCCATCCAGATTAGGTATACATTTATTAACTATATTTACTAAACTAGTTCATCTAGATTGGGTGCAGACCACAATTAGGTGGTGGCTTGGCAGGATACATAAAGGTGTGGATCTGAAGAAATAACAATAAGAAACACTACTTTTTCAGAATGTCACTTTATTTTTGCAGAATCCAAAGTACACAAGAACTTGTTCTAGCATTACTATATTTTTACATGTATACCTTTGTATATCTGAGACGGTCACTACATTGGATATAAATACAATACTGCTTAATTTTTTAGCATGTTTCAACTATTCAACTATATATATATATATATATATATATATATATATATATATATATATATATATGTATATATATATATATATATATATATATATATATATTAGAAGAAACATACAGTATTTTGGTTGCGCAAATAAGAACACATGTTTGTGTTGATCATGTTGACTAGACAAGATGCTGTATTATCATATTTTTAGTAATAATAGGCAGAATTGATTGGTTTATCATTCCAAAATATATAACCGCACTCAGTGTCTCATGCAGCAAACACATGGTATTTTCATCAAACAGGTTATACGGTTTATATCGATATCGTTTTAGCGAGCGAGCCTTGCTTTCGCGTGCTAGCAGAAAAGTTTGTGCAGCACGAAAATCAAATAGGTGATACGGTTTATATAACGGTTTAGCAGGTGAGCAACATAATTATGCCCCCCTTCGAAGAAGGTAGGGCATATAGCATTGCACATGTCGGTCGGTCGGTCGGTCGGTCTGTCTGTCGGTCGGTTGGTCGGTCGGTAGACTGTGGTTTCCGCACAATAACTCCACAAGGTTTTGAGCCAGGACTTTGATACTGTACAGGTGCATTATTCTAGTTAAAAGCTAGGCAAAGTTTAAAGATGGGTGACCTTGACCTTATTTCCAAGGTCACAGTGGTACCTGAGTCAACTTTGGTTTCGGCACTATAACTGAAGAGGTTTTTAAGCTAGGACTTTTATATTGCACACGATTATAGTCTATATTTGGGGCTAGGCGAAGTTTGAAGATGGATGACCTTGCCCTCATTTTTAAAGGTCACAGAGCCACTTTACTGAAAATGGTTTCATGCTTTCTGCACGATTACTGATACCTTGGAGCTAGAACTTTTATATGGCACAGCTTTATGGTTCTCTGTAAGGGCTAGGTTGAGTTTGAAGATGGGTGACCTTGACCCAGTTTTTAGGGTCACAGAGAGATTGTAGAATTCCTGTGGTTTCTGCACAATAACTCAAGAAGTTTTTAAGTTAGGACTGGGATACTATACAGGTATATAGTTCTTGCTAAGGGGTAGAAGAAGTTTAAAATTTGGTGACCTGGATTTAATTTCCAAGGTCACGTTGGTACCTGAGTTAGCTTTGGTTTCAACATGAGAACTGAAAAGTTTTTTAAACTAGGACTTTTATATTGCACTGGCTAATTGTCCGTATCTGAGGCTAGGTCAAGTTTGAAGATGGGTGACTTTGACCTCATTTCAAAGGTCACAGAGCCATTTGGTTGAATACTGTTTCTGCATGATAACTTGCATTTTAGAGGTAGCACTTATATGTTGCACAGCTTTATGGTTGCCTATAAGGGCTAGTTTGAGTTTGTAGATGGGTGACCTTGACTCAGTTTTGAGGGTCACACACAGACAGTAGATTTCCTGTGGTTTTTGCACAACAACTGAAGAAGGTCAAGTGAAAATGAGTGACCTTGCCCTAATTTCCAAGGTCATAAAGCCACTTTGCTGAATATGGTTTCTAAATGATGACTAATTTTTCGGCTATAATTTTCTATTGTCCAGGTTTTTTAGTCATTTTTTAAGGGCTAGGTTAAAGTTTAAAGATATGTGACATTGATGTATGATCAACTTTCACTAATTTTGTAAGGTCACGAGTGCCCCATCTACCACTATCAATAGGGTAGCAAGGGCAAGGGTAATGAGGGCGGGGGCATCTATGTTTTAGAAACATATCTTGTTATTACTGAAAATATGATAAAATCGTTATCACAGGCTAGCTTCACGTAGTACGGAGTTTTACTTGGCCTTAGTCAGCCATAGCACATTTGGGCTTCGCCCTATGTGGTATGGCTGGCAAAGTCAGGTTTAACTCTGTACTATTTTCAGCAAACCTGTGATAGCTGATAGTACCATAGTTCACTGGTAAACATAAAATGCACAAATTAATGTCTCCTTTATGCCTTCAATATACAATGTTAATTTTCCAAAATACCAAATGTGTTTATTTCGTCTTCATTGATTGCACTGTAAATGTTAACCCTAAAACAGTTCAAGAACATGTGCATCTCACTAACTTCACCAAAAAAAAAAAAAAAATGTACGTTGATGTCAGAGGGAAAAAAATTATGTACATCTCGTGTGCATTTAAAATAAAAAAAGTAGGTTGATACAAAATGCATAGCCCCCCCCTCCCCCCTTAGTTTCAAATGGTCGGTCCCTTACGCTATGTTAAGTCACGTCAGTTACGTCCTATCTGGCACAAAATGTGCACCCGCGAGGTAGGCCTACATTTTGTTTATGGTGTGAGCATTAACAAACTACATGTAAATATATGATACACACTACATACGGTACAAAAATGAATATGCCTATGTACAGATGTATGGGCCTATATCATGGTCCTGGTATTATATTTTTGCATAAAAATTACAATGGAATGCAATACGAGCTCATTATACAACTGGATAAAGTTTTTCACGATGTGAAAGCTTTTACCACATCAACATTATAGTTCTTGTCACGAATGGGCGATGGCATATGGTTTTTGACGGGCTCTGGCTAAAACACTCATTCACTGAGGTATTAACTTTTGGCATTAAAACTACTGACAATTGTGTATTTAAAAACATAGTGCCTATGTGAAAATGAAATACAAAATAGCAACATGTTGACCTATAATAGAAATTAACGACGCAAGCACCAGATTAATTCTGTTATAGAAGACACGTTATTCTTCATGGTAGGCCTATATGAGTGCTCGAAAAGTACGGTTAAATTTTTTTTTTTTTTTTTTAATGTAGGTATTGGTGTGACAACTGTTGTTCTGACGTAATGAAGCAACGTGATAGGCCCATACGAGTGCTCGAAAATACATTTAAAAATTCATTTTAAATTCATGAACTAATGCAACATATTATGTGGTTCCACCGTAAAGTCGATCAGCGCCCCCCCCCCCCCCCCCAAAAAAAATAGTGGTCACTAGAAGAACTCCCACAAGTGGAATGTAGTGGATCGATATTTTCAGCAGACATAAACCCAATGTGTTTAAACATCTGTATAAACGATGTTTTATCAGGCATACACCCAATATGAGTGTTTAAACATCTGCCCATCAAACAGGATATATATTTGGACATTAAGGCAACAAAAATATATTCTCTTTAAAAAAAAATTTCATAATGCGCAGATTCTTTCATCGCGCACGGGCAATTCTAGAATCGCGCAGCGCGATATAAGAATTCCTAAAATGGAGCGCATTTTGGGAATTCCAAAAATGCGCAACGCGATTCCGGAATCGCGCAGATTCTCAAAATACTCGGAACATATACGTTTATTCAGTTTTATTTTCTTAATAAATTCATCAAAAAAATATGTGACATGATGTAATGTGACAGGTCGGGCCAGGGGGTATGGGTGAACCCCCACCTAAGAAAAGCGCCATTTTTGATAAAAAGTAGGCTATAATCCAAAGAAGCTCCATAACACTGTTGCCGTATTTTGAAAAACCTCCGGTAATTTTCATGGAGCGCAAAGAGGTATTTATGTAACTGTAATTTGCAGTACGTGGAATGTAGGCCTAAGACTAAGAGAAGTCTGATTGTTTCCGCTGTAGCATGCTGCGTCCCCTTTTCAAGTGTCTCCTACTGAAATTTTGCGAGTCAATTTTTTTCAGACATTTCGTGTGAGAAGCCGGAGCTTCATTAAAAGCCACCACCGATTTCTTGACGGAATAAGGCGCTACTATAAAAAATTACTGAAGTGTCACGGCAAGTGAACTATTGCAGAATCGGGTGGTGCATTCTGAAGAACGGCCCTGCGATAGGTCCAGCTCTGCAAAAAAAAGTTTCTAATCATACATGCCGCACTTTTCTTGTATAACACTGGTGCCGTATTCCGTTCAAATTAGCGGACGGCACTTCGCAAAAGAAAGAAATTGGCAACTTTACAGCATGGAATATGTTCGCCAAACGGAGTGAGGCTCAACCTGCCTTGCGTTATGTTTCATGAATACATGGCTCTTGAAATTTTAAACACATTGGCCTTCTTTGGGTTCGACTTGAAATGTACGGGTCATTTAATGTCAGCTTTGCTAAAGGAAATAAAACGAATTACAAAACAATACGTACCCAGCGGCAGAAAATCATGCACCTGCAGGTGTACAAGCAAGTGTGGTTCTCCCCGGGGTTCTCCGCAGCGACAGAGAGCTCTTTGTCCTTGGTTAAATCATGAATGTTTGGTACATTCACGTGCAAAATAATTATTGTATCTGTCCCACCGGTAGTAGACGGACTGTGATTGGCTGGAGTTACTGCCAGCATGGTAATGCTTTTGAAGTTAACTGTGACCAGCTGCAAACTTACTGGGTCAAATATCACGCAGCTTTTCTAATCCCGCCAGAAGACGCACTCTAAATAATAAAACAAACAGTTTGACGGGTTTAACGGTTATAATGAGAAATATACACAATTAAACTGTCTAGACATGTGTAGCCTACATTAAAGTTAGCCCGACACCTGAACTGTACGGTGCGATTTATTTTATGCAACTGTCACCTGCCAGCACAAAAGAGTATCAATCTTTCAGGTTGGAAAACAGATTGAGAAGACTGCCGGGATTTGAATGAACTACTGGGAGTTCTCGTATCTACCAGGGTCACGGAAATTGAAAGCTTAGCAGTCAATTATGATTTCACGCCAGTAATTCAACCTATGGAAACGTACACAGACGAACAGAGCTACCACCTTCTGGTTCACTCAATGGATTACAAACATGTATGTTTATACACCAAAGTGTTCGTAAGAATTTTTTACATCAAATAAACACCAGAAAACATGGGCATGAATTATGGTGGCACAAAAGTGCCAACTAAAATATTTTTCTCTCATAAAAATGCGAAGGCGAAAACAAGAAAATAAGAAAACAGAACAGCGAAAACAAGAAAACATGATGACGAACACACTAAAATATAAAACACGAAGGTGAAAATGCGAAAACACAACCGCGAAAACACGACAGAAAATATGTCGTGTTTTCGCACTCGCATTTTCGTGTTTTCGTGTTAGCGTTTTCTCGTTTTCTTGTTTTACTGTTTTCATCCTTGGTCGAAAACAAGAAAACACGAAGGCGAAAATGCGAAAACACAACCGCGAAAACACGACAGCATTTATGTCTTGTTTTCGCACTCGCATTTTCGTATTAGCGTTTTCTCGTTTTACTGTTTTCGTTTCTTGATCGAAAACGTCACAACTTGATAAAGGAAGTAATTTGGGATTTTCAGAATTTCACGAACAAGTTTTTTCAAGATGAGGTTTATATTATTAAATTATGCATGTGCATACATCATTTATGTTAGCTTACGGAATTAATCTACTGAACACTTTAACTTTTATAGTTTGTAATTGTATTTTACAAATGGATTCAAAGGAAATGTATGGACGCACCAAATAATCCCGTTTGATTGGTTCCCCTGCTGTAACGGGGTAGTTTTCCAAATACATTGTAGAACTGCTTAGCGGACGGCTATGATACCAAGATCGAGCGAACAGGTAAAACTGGTATTAGAAAGCACACTTTTATACATGTTGCATTTGTGATAATATTTACTGTAAATATTACATTTTTATCCTTGAACTAAACTCTGTACACAAGCCAACAAGCATATAAGTAAACAAACAAATAAACTTAAAGCCAGTCATGTCAGAGGAAATTGATGCTGATTCATGGAAATCCTGGTGACAAAATTATCTGTGCCAAGGACCAAGAGGACAAGTCCTTCATAGGTTGTGTTCCTGTGGAAAAATAATCATTTGTTGGAGAAAAAAATGGGTCTTTAATACAGTGTTTTGACGTAAAAGTCATCATATTTACCCCCAATATGTCATGCCATATGAAAAAAAAAATTGCATTCACTTTTTGTTGCTGGTGCATGTTGCACCGAAACGTGTCCGTGAATTTCACTGGCATTAATCCCAGAACTCCGGTTCGGTGGTTGATCACTTAAAAATATTGCTATTTAATAGTTTTCATTATAATACATAATTGAGATCTTTGTGGCAGATTTTTTCTTTATTACACGATAAAGTCCACCAAGCATGTTTTGAGCTACATTTCTGCATGTGATTAAAGTGCATGCTCTTATATGTATCTATCATTGGGCAGAATATTATATCAATTATTGGTATCATATCAACGAAGTTTGTACAGCACTTATGATTTATATATGTTTAAGGAATTTAAGGAACGAAATTTAATATAATTAGGGTGGCTGTGCATGATCAAAATTGCTTCCATATAAGACATCGCTTTTTAAATTCTACTGCTACAGCATTTAACTTAACAGCTGATTATTTTTATTTGATTTTACTTTATCGGATTTTTGGGGGGTTGAAACCCTAGCAGGAGACCACAGTATTAAAAGACATGTCACTCCAAAGAATGCACATGGAGGTCTACAGGGAAACCCACCCACATTCAAATGCCAAACTACAGCTTACACTATGTGTGCTGCCCAGAATCTTGTCAAAAAAAGTACAATACATCAAAAATTACGAGATCACGCTTGTTTCAACAGGTACATATAAATTTCTACCACAGAGCTGTGACGCATGTCTTTGCTTTTTCGTAGTCTGTCTGCAAAATTGCTCTGCACACTGCTTTTTGTTTGGTCGATCGGTCATGTATTATATGTGTGTGAGCGATCTGTCGCGTTGCCGCTGCACCCCAGTCACAAAGTTTTGGTTTTGTGTCGCGATCAGTGTATTGCAGATCTTTACTTGTAAAGCAACACTGGCTACATATCTCCACAGAATAAAATTATATGAATGGCAAAACCGGGGAAAAGCATGACAGTAGTGTGTATGGTCCCCTTTACCACGAGAAAGCCCAAAATTTGCAGAGAACCAGTGAAATAGGCTTGGCATAAAATTAACACTCCTGACAACCTTACATACCCTCACCCAAGCCAAAGCCAGGGAGACTGAACTCGGCCCTAATTGCCCCATCCCTTTTCCAATTCCGTTTTGAGGGAATTGGATTTTCTTTTTTCGCCTCCGAAACAGACTTACTTTGCGTTATTGTTAAATGGCGATTGAAGTGCGTGTCGCACTGTCAGATCAATTATGCAAGCAAACACAGTTCAGGGCTAGAATTTAACTTTTTTTACCGACTTGCCCACCGGGCATGTTGGGTATGAACTCAACTCATGCACAATATGTCCAACTTTATATGTCCAGATTCAACTGAAGTGTGTCTTTTTTCAACTCCCGCACTTTCTTCGTCATGTATTAACCCTTGAATGAGACAAACACATATTTTGAATGTTACATTCTATATTACATGTATAATTACGGACGTTTTTCGAATGTTAAATGTACTGTCGTGAGCGACCACCGACCAGGAAAATTTGGCAAAACACACCGCAAACTACCGCTTTTTGAGGAGACTCCCAAGTGTCAAACAGTGACAAACCCTGATGTTTTGCCATCATATACGACGAAAATGTAACTGTCATTCATTCAAGTATCGTAATTCCCCTGTGTTTCAAACTTTGTTTTAAATAATCGGGATTGATTTGAAGTACATCGCAACTTGGAACATGCCAGGTTCTCTATTTTGGCGTTTGAGTTAAACTGGCCGGCACCTTGTGCATGCGGTGCCGTCCACTACCGAGCCTTTGTTTTGCACAAAAACAACTGAACGGTCGCAAAAATATTCTAAATACATTATTTACTATCTTGACCTTAATCTGCATGCTCAGTTATGTCAGGTTCATAGTTAGAATGTCGTAAAAAATCAATTAAAATACGCCCCTGGTATCTCGAAAGCCCGCTTGCAAGGGCACACTTGAATCCCCCATTTTTTAATTTGCATTCGGGTACAAATTACTTTGCGGAACTTCTGTAAACTCCGGAGTGATCTGTGGTCTCACATTTGTCGAGTAGCAAAACACAGACATACAAGTGGTGCTGTGTTGCCGTTTATTTTATATTCGATTACATTAAAACTGTTAAAGGTCTTAAATCCAGCATTTCTTCCTTCATACTACGTTTAAATTCTTGAACCAAGAGTAATACTTTCGCGTAACATCGGTGAACTCCGGACATGCACATGCTCTGATATTTGTTGATCAAGTTGACTTGAGCAAAGTCAACCATTGGCGGATATACAAGTATACACGTGGTGTTTTGTTTGCCGTTTATTTTATATATTTGATTAATCAGAATGATTACAGGTTTTTCAGCATTACAGCCATCATGCTATGATTAAATTGAACCGAGACTAGAAGAAAGAATTCGTCTGTGCCCAAACATTTAAGCGGTCGCATCGTCCCGACGCATCGTCATGTTGGATGGGATGTGACGATACCCGCTCAGTACAACAGCTTCAAAAATTTGATAAGGAATTTTTTGTCGATAAACTGAGGAAAAGCAAGTATGGTACATACACTTGTACAGTAAAAAAAAAATGAACCGTATCACACATTTATTTATTCCAGGACCTAGCCTTTAATTTTACCGTTGCATTTTGTTTTGCCAACCGCCTACGCTAATTATCATTATTATCGACTCGGGCGCTTCTGATCTATGGACTAGCATGGTAAGGATAAGTGACGGAACTGCTCAACTTTACATAGTAAGAGCGAGATCTGTTTGCCTCTCATGTGACGAATCTGAGCAGATTTAACGTACCCAGCAGACTTTTGAAACTCCCGGGGTGAAACTGGACAGGCTTGCCGTTGAACCTTTACTGATGAAATACCGACCATGATTGGTATGAAGTTTCCTTTTGATAAAGTTGTTGAACATAAATAAGAATAATGCGGCAAAAATATATATATTTCCACGCACGTGTGTGTAAAGGCAAGTCCGGTAGCTGGACTAACACTAGCGTGTACCACACCGGCCTTTGAAAAGTCCTAAAGATAAGCAAGCTAATCTCATGCCCATGTATTTTCAACATGCCCGGTCGGGAATCTTGGTCTTTATCTCAACATGCCTGGCAATATCTCAGGGTGTCTCGGGACGTCGGACACCCGCTAAATTCGAGCCCTGCAGTTTGTTTTGGCTGACAAGAAACCCATGCGTCCAAACTGTAACATCATAACCTCGGTCATGGTGTACTACTAGCCTATGTGTCTGATCTAGGAAACGAATAGAGTTGCTTATTCATATGTGACAATGCACAGTACTAGCAATGATGCAATGTTAAAACTAATGGATTATCAACACCTAACGTGTTTTTTGGTTTGTTTGTTTTTTGGTTTTTTGTTTTTTTTGTTTTTTGTTTTTTGTTTTTTCACTTTTTAAAATTCTGGGCTATGCTGGGATTGATGTTTGTTTATCATTAGAATAACTCTTTTCTCAGTTGTCACCTCGTCATGATCATGATCTATGAAGACCACCCATCTGGCATAGTGTATGCAGCATGGAACGTGCATACAAAACGACATCTCTCTTTCTCTCCGTCTGTTTTTGATATGGTTTACTTCTCTAAAGGGGGCGGGGGATAAAAAGAGGATTTAAAAAGTAAGCTTAGTTTAGTTTAAACATATTTATTTCAAACTGGATTGCCCAATAGTACAAAGAGTGTTACTAATCGAGGGGTTCTCCATACACGGAGACGCACAATACATGTATATATGTACAAGACACAGGACGCGACATTATAAGGTTGAAAACTATTCACTTAGACAAAACAGGCTATGTACATGTATGAACACAAGAGATAACTTTGTACATGTGTGTGTTGACAATATTCTATAACCAAAATGAACATGCCATCGGAGGCGACTGAAGGCGAGGGCAACAACCCGACTAAGAGCCGCCCACCCAAGCAGTCCAACCCACAGGGATTGGCCTTTCACAGATGGCAACGGCGATAGATGCATAATGCACGCTGCTAGGCGCGGCCGAAGCACGATGGCGACATGCACACACTGCCACTGTGGAGGATTTCAAAAGTAGTTGGAGGCTAATTCAAATCTTCTCCTTGTTTACATAGAAAGTAACAAACATGTCTGACTGTACGTGGAATAACATGAAAAATTGGCAAAGCAATATACATATTTTTTAACAAGTAGAAGAGGACTGGGACTGCCATATACATGTATATAGAGACTAAGGTACTCTGTGTGAGTGTGTCTGTCTGTCTGTCTGTCTGTCTTTCTTTCTCTCTCTCTCTTTTTCTCTCTCTCTCTGTCTCTCTCTCTATCTCACACACACTCTCTGTCCAGCAATCTTACAACTTATTTTCACAAAATACAAAATGCCAAAAAGCAAAGAAACAAAGAAAGACATATTGCCGTCAACATCGAACTAAGCAGCAGTTAACTTGTCATTTTCAGAGAGAATTGTGAGAGGGATGGAGAGAATGGCATCCAACTCAAGGCCCAACTTGTCTAGAATGGCAATAGTAAATCTCATGAGAATAAAGAGAAAAATCAAACTCTAGCGCCCTCTCCCCCCATGTACTGTATGCTTGGTCGTCAACTTCTTTTTCTTTTCTTTTTTCATGCACATTGCTATCCGCTTGCTTCATTTTGTATTTTCTTCCCTGATCATGGTCTTTTTCTTTCTTTCTTTTTTTTTTTTTTTTTTTTTTTTTTTTTTGTTTGTTTGTTTGTTTGTTGCAAGGCACAAGCAGTCATTAACAAAGATATGTTGCTCTTTTATCCAATATGTGTAGAAATGAACCCGCAACTCCTGTCCGTCGAGCACTCTTTTTGATGAAGTAAGCTGTCATACTGCAAACACATCCTGTTCAAACAGCGCCATTTGCAAACGTCTGTTGCCAGTGTCAAGGTGATAGCACCTTCGGGTCACGTGATTGATCCGCTTTCGAGTCCCTTTTGAAAGCTGTCGCCGTCGCGTGTGAAAGCAAAGTGACAGGCTTGCATTTATGGCTGCCCTTGATGTCATTCGGGTAAATAGCTGCTTTTTAGGCCAAAAAATATTATTGTATATTGGAATCTATACATCATATTTGTCCATTGAGAGGCCTTCGAAAAATTGCAACCAAAAGTGACCACGGTTGGAGAGCAATATTGTCATTACGGCCAAAAATGTGGAAAAAAAGAGCTCAATTTTTGTTTTTTTTTTTTTTTTTTCCGTCAGGCATTTCCTTCCGAGACCTTTATAGCTCATATAATGAATTAATTTTTGGTGTTTAGAATGATGATCAAAGCATTCGATTATTTTGTAATTATGTATTTTTTTTATAAACAAAAATATGTTTCCTGCATTTTGGTCTATACTTGTATTTTATACAATCATGTAAAACACTTTTCTATCGATTATTTTTAAGAAATGCAAACAAAATGTGCAATATGATACCCTCTAATAAACTGGATTATAAAATCCTTGAAAATAATAGTACCGATATGAAACTTGTTTCTAACAAATCCATGTATCTGTACAATAAATAAAATGTACGGTTTTGTGGGTGAAATGTGAAACATTGTCATCTATGCAACATCAAAGTCGCTGGATTGTTGCACGCGGCTCCGCCACCTTAATCGCCAGCTGCTTGAGGTATGCTATATGTTCAGATAGTGGTTCTTGTGACCCCAACCTCCTGCTGTCCAGCATTGACAAATAGGAACTAGTGGTGTGCTTGTCTTGAAATCTGTTTTCAAAAACCGGCACCAATATGTCATAAGACCGCATTGTTTCACTGAAAACATAACCATCAAATACAAGTTGGAATCTGGTCTTAAACTTCTTGTCAAGCAAAACAGTCTTTCTTGTGTGCACCGATTGCACGCCTCTGCTTATGACTGAAAATGTTTCATAAATCAATCCCATGATGTCTTATCATCATTAAAAGTTCGACTTGTCAGGGAATATCATATAGTTGCCTAGTACCATTCCCTTTTACCGAAGATCTTGGAGGTGTAGTGAAGAAATCCACGTTTGGAGCAGGTCGTGATGTTTCTTGAGACTGGGTATCGCTCCTTAGTGAAAACTTGTGAGATGCTATGAAAAAATCCACATTTGGAGCATGTGGAGGCATTCCCTGAGATGATGGTGCACTGCATCTAGCTATAACCTCCAGAGCTGGGATCTCTTGGTCCATTTTGCCGAGGCCTGGCAGAAGTAAATGCTGGTTCAAATGGTTGGAATCTAGGATCTGAGCCTTTTATATTTGTGATTCCCCACTGGAAGCAACAGACTTACACCAAAACGTAGTATGGTGGGTAGTTGCCTTGCTAGCCACACCAACGCTTCTGGTTAAACTTCAGTATATAAAGCTTCTTGGAGCACTATTTCTATAATATCCACCATCATCAGGTAACATGTATTTTGAAGCAGCACTTTGTTCATTTCATTTGTCCTTGCAGTAAGTAATTCCGGTTCACTCGCTCCACATGTGTCATGTAAAAATGCCATCAGCTACTACTGGATATCATTGAAAGTTGAGAGTCAATGTGGTGAAAATATTTATTGAGTCCGTTCAAGTGGGTAGTGTTTTTCTCTGTTCCACATTGTGTGTGTCTATCAGTCCCACACATGACAAGACAGATAGCTGGTTTCTAAACACACTGAAAGCTCCCCAGAAAGATACCCCCATAGTTTAAACTGTGTTTTATATAGTGTGTAGCATGCCTAAAGTCCAACTAAGTGAGCATGGCACACCGCACCCTACCCTAGCATTCTGCATGCCTAGCTAGATGAGCAAGACATGCCTCATACTTTGAGGTTAATTTGACATACAACCCAGTGTCAAAAACCCATATATAGTCTGCAATAATTTTGTATATTCGGTTGGACTTTCAGCTGAATAATTACACACTAATAACTATTAATTGCCAGGAAAACTTAAAATATATTTATATTCAATAAACAAAATGTCATCCATAAGATGCAACAATGACAAAACGATCCAGCCAATAGCAATGTTGCCGTATTGAGGCTTTCAGAGCATCCGTGGTAACTACCACGAAAAGTGAATAGTATTAAATACCCTCAGTTGAATACATTAGATGCCATAAAATTGGTCTAAAAAGTGTTCGATATGGAAAAAATTCTGCATCAAATATCAAAGAATTATCCAGAAAATTGCTTTCCTTTTTGTAAATGTTCAGCCTGTTCCTTTTGCTCAGGTAATGTGGTGCAAAAATACAGGCCAACTTTCATGATATGTAATTGAAAAGGAACAGAGGAAAAAGCTACAGAAGGGTGCAGATAGACCAGAAGTATTACTGATAGGTTAGAAAAAGCAATGGATCTAAATATTTTGAATATCTATCGTCGCTCTCAAATTTTGTCCAAAACATCTGAAACATTTTGGTTTATGATGGCAATAAATTATACTTTTGCATTCTTTTTATTCATGTTTTAAGTTGCAAATATATATATAACTCTGCTAAACTCAGCATGTATCCAAATTATAAAACATTGATATCTTCATACAGAATAGTTTTGAATTAAATTTTGTATTCAATAATAATTTTGGCTTGAACAACTCAACCACCCCTAATATATATATATATATATATATATATATATATATATATATATATATCTGTGTGTTTGTGTGTGTGTGTGTGTGTGTGTGTGTGTGTGTGTGTGTGTGTGTGTATGTGTGTGTGTGTGTGTGGAGGATGATATATTTCAAGGTGGTTTGTGTCAGAACAAAAGAACAAATGATAATGCTTTTATTCCGGTACGCCTCAAATTTCTTGTGAGACTTTTGTATGTTTGCTTTGAAGATTTTTACCAAAGCATTCGATTATGTTGACTGCGGTGCCCTTTTTTATAAACTCCGACAAAGAGATATATCTAGAAATTATTTAAGTGTCTTGATGAATATGTTTGGTACATCTAATAACAAGGTAAAATGGCAGGGCTTTCTAAGCGAAAGTATGAATTGCTCACATGGGGTACTCCAAAGTGGAATTATCTCCCCAAAACTGTTTTGGAGAGCCGCCGTGGCCAAGTGGTTACGGTCCTCGCTTTCTGTGCGAGGGGTACGGGGTTCAACACCCGGCCGATCCAAAGAGATTCTTCCCTGGCTCTTCACATGCAGTGACCACTTAACTGTTCAAAGGCTTAGTGGGACATGCTTGGGTTACCTGTGCCTGATTATGTCAGCGGCGATGACGGAGGCTGCAAGTCTCCTGACTCAGTAGTGGTCGCTATAAGAAATGCACTCACGACAGGTCCCCGCACACACGTGTGAATGGCTGATTGAGTGGCGCGTGCAAGAGGGCCCTGGGGAAGATAAGCGTCAGCTTACCAGGTTTAACCCTCTATAAATAAGGTTTACCTACCTACCTACCTAATGAGTGCCTTTCTGATATTAGAGACCACATAACAGACGAAGTAGGTATATTTTATGTATGTTTTACAGGGTGGAGTTTTCCGTGTGTAACAAGATATCTGATCACATCTGAATGTTCATACAGAAATATCGATCTCAGTAGGATGCACACACACATACATACACACACACACACACATACATACACACATATAAAAATTTAAAAAAAATTATTTATAGAGAGAGAGAGAGAGAGAGAGAGAGAGAGAGAGAGAGAGAGAGAGAGAGAGAGAGAGAGAGAGAGAGAGAGAGAGAGAGAGAGAGAGACACACAGGCAAAATGTGAAATAGACTTTCAGCTCATGTGATTCGGGTTTTTATAAAGAAATATAAGACTCGTGCATTTTCCTAGATATTTAATCCTACACCAGGACAGTGTACGGAAGATTATTCGCAATAACTTTGTAAAGCAAATTGATCCTTGGAAGGCGAAAAAATTGTTTTCATTTCTGGAGTCTTTTTCCATTATGAGATGAAAAGAAAAATTACATAAAAAGTGATATGCCAGATTTATAGATGTGTTTTGTCATGGTCTTCAGACACCGTCTGACAATTTTCCTGTCCCGGGATTGTGTGAAATGCTCAAATGCACCTCTGACCAAAGCTCAGACTCTACCCACGAAAATGGATCGTATATTGTACACAAATTCAACAGCTGACAACAGAATATATTCAAGGAATTTAAATAAATATATACACGGAAATTGCAAAATGTGTACAAGGAACCATAAAGACCTAAGTTATCCATCATATTATCACTATCTCACATCACATCCTTGTGTATGCCAAACATAAGCAAATTGCAAAAGTTATCCATCATATTATCACTATGTCACATCACATCCTTGTGCATGCCATACATAAGCAAATTGCAAAACGTGTACAAGGAACCATAAAGACCTAAGTTATCCATCATATTATCACTATCTCACATCACATCCTTGTGTATATGATACACAAAATCTCTTATCAGTAGTTATCCATCATTTCTTTACTATCTCATATCACATTGGAGTTTATGTAATATGTAAAACACAAAAAATAACAAACATTACATGAATGTAATATTTTGGGATAAATGGCACTGAAACGAGTCTTGTGCTGGTTCCCCGCTGATGACCCAATTTCTACACAGAGGCTAATAAAGCCTACATGTTTGCTTCTAAATTCAAATTTGATGAATATGATATGTTCTTTAAATGAAATAAGGACGTTCAAATATGTAATGATTTAGACCTACTGAACCACACATCAGGGCATGCACTTTAATCACATGCAGAAATGTAGCTTAAAACATGCCTGCTGGACTTAATCGTGTAGAAACGGAAACCGGCACAAGAGCTCAATTATGTATTACAATGAAAACTATTAAATAACTATCTTTTTAAGTGATCAACCACCGAACCGAAGTTCAGGGACTTATGCCAGTGAAATACAAGGACACGTTTCGGTGCATCTACACGCATTGTTCCAGCAACAAACAATAAATGTATTTTTTTTTATTCATATGACATGACATGTTCTGGCAAATATTATGACTTTTATGTAAAAACACTCTATTCAGGACCCAATTTTTTTCCAACGAAAGATTATTTTTCCACACTAACACTACTCATGAAGGACTTGTCCTCTTGGTCCTTGGCGCTGAAAATTTTGTCACCAGAATTTCCATGAATCAGCATCAATTTCCTCAGACATGACTGACTTTAAGTTTATTTGTTTGTTTACTTCTATGCTTGTTAGCTTGTGTACAGAGTTTAGTTCAAGGATCAAAATGTAACATGTATAAAAGTGTGCTTTCTAATACCAGTTTTACCTGTTCGCTCGATCTTGGTATCATAGCCGTCCGCTAAGCAGTTCTAGTTAGTATAAGCGAGATATAATAATAAGAATTTAGAAAAAGAAGAAGAAGAAGAAGAAGAAGAAGAAGAAGAAGAAGAAGAAGAAGAAGAAGAAGAAGAAGAAGAAGAAGAAGAAGAAGAAGAAGAAGAAGAACAACAACAACAACAACAACAACAACAGCAACAACAACAACATATTTGGAAAACTACCCCGTTACAACAGGGGCACCAATCAAACGGGATTATTTGGTGCGTCCATACATTTCCTTTGAATCCATTTGTAAAATACAATTACAAACTATAAAAGTTAAAGTGTTCACTAGATTAATTCCGTTAGCTTACATAAATGATGTATGTACATGCATAATATAATAATATAAACCTCATCTTGAAAAAACTTGTTCGTGAAATTCTGAAAATCCCAAATTACTTCCTTTATCAAGCTGTGACGTTTTCGATCAAGAAACGAAACAGTAAAATGAGAAAACGCTAATACGAAAACACGAAAATGCGAGTGCGAAAACACGACATAATTGCTGTCGTGTTTTCGCGGTTGTGGTTTCGCATTTTCGCCTTCGTGTTTTATATTTTAGTGTTTTCGCCTTCGTGTTTTCTTGTTTTCGACCAAGGATGAAAACAGTAAAACAAGAAAACGATAACACGAAAACACGAAAATGCGAGTGCGAAAACACAACATATTTTCTGTCGTGTTTTCGCGGTTGTGTTTTCGCATTTTTGCCTTCGTGTTTTATATTTTAGTGTTTTCGCCTTCGTGTTTTCTTGTTTTCGCTGTTCTGTTTTCTTATTTTCTTGTTTTCGCCTTCGCATTTTTATGGAGAGAGAAAAATATTTTAGTTGGCACTTTTGTGCCACCATAATGAATGGAAAAAATTTTCAGCAAATTGCCATGGCAACCAGCTCTGCGTACTACTTGCAATATCATTGCGCGCACAAAGTGTTGACTCCAGCTGAATCACTGTGTATACTGGTGTAAGTGTATACATACCTTCATAATATTCATGTCAGCTCAAAGTATACATTGTTTTCCACTATCAAGCCAAAATCTGCCTTTCTGGTAGCAAATTTTTTTTCAATATACGGCCCCTTGCATCCCGAGGCCTCGTATTTTATTGGCACTCTCCAATCATGTTACCTCAGCACAGGCATAATTACCCGCGTGGAACCATAAGTGGCCTTCATACAGAGATAGCCAATCAGCAGTGCGAACTGCCAGTCGTTTATATAAGGGTGTTCTTTATATGACCTACTTCCGGTAAGGCCACATAATGTTGACCCAAGTAGGAGGAGCTAGATTTTTGTTGCGTCAATAGGAAATAATAGCAGCTGAAAACAAGCTGCTTAAAAATAAACATTAAGCACGTTGAACACATGAAAATACTGTATAGGCTAGCGGCAAATGCTTCAAAAGTGCCTTAAAAATGGGCGCAACCCCTACCAAAGGTATAACAAAACACAACCTATATCAAAATGTGCGCACATGTCTCCTCTTTACAGAAAAGTAGGTTGTGGAGTCCGAAAAGCGTTTTTTTGGTATGTTTACATGCCCGTTTCTATGGCAACCGCTATTTTTTGTGGAAAATGACTACTTTTCACTAATTTTTTAATATCTGCCTTAATTTTGAGGATAAGCACTCCAAATTTCATCCAAAGGTAGCACTAACCTTACTCTTTCAATAGGCATGAAGCTTTTAAAAATTTATTTGATTAACATCATTATTATTATTATAATTATATGAAATATTTTGTCATCTATTTGGCAACATAAATACCTCTATTTGTCGATGTTGTTTGCTGCAGTTGCCTAATTACCAAAAATGGGGGTAAATGTTAAATGATGAAGGTAATATATATCCAGGGATATACTGATACCAAATTTACTGGAGTATATGAAGTGGACACCATTACATGTATGCAAATTAGGCTTCAAATGTTGGGGTTTTTGAAGCCGTTCTAGAGATGTATATCACACATTATGTGCTGTACTAGTGCAAAAAGTTACATTTTTTTTGAAAAGTGCTTCAAAGCATATAGAACATAGAATCCCAATGGTCTCATCAGCATTTTTCGTTCACAGTTTTACTGAAATTTTATGGGTCCGCCACGGGGGGGGGGGGGCATTATGTTTATGTTGTCTGTCTGGCTAGCTTGTGCAAAAGTGCTGTCTCCAGAACACATTGTTGGAATTTGAGCAAATTTAGCATATATATTACCGGAAAAAAGATATGAAGTGAATACAATTTAGAAACCCTATCATTAAATCTATGCAAATGAGGTCATCTTCAAATTAGGATTTTATAATTTATGTGTTGTGTTGTAGAGGCACCAGAAAGAACAAATATGGGCACATTTCTTTGACTTCCAGAGTCCATGTCGGATTCTAACTCTGCTATGTGATTGTCTCATTATCAGTGTTATAGAGAATGACTGTGCATGTTGTCAAAATGTGTCGCATGATTGTTAATATACACATGGTGAACTAGATTATTTTCTAAAATGGCGCTTGGACCTGGTAAGAACACCCACGTTTTAATGTATTTGCAGGTTAGATAATTTTGTACCGTGAACCTAAAATCATGAACCTGGAACTGCCATCCAAGAAGCCATCCCCAGCCAAGCTAAATCTCAATACCTGTGTTTTATGTAGCAAAGCTCTCAACACAAGAAAAGGGACTTATTACAAAACTACTTTGGACTAGCTACAATATATGCATGCCTCCACCACAGACCGATCAGCTGCTCAACTAAGACCTGCTGAGGATGCATTTGAGCAACATGTGAAAAAGGCACAATACCAATGTGCCATCTGGTGCCACAATGGCATTGATCAATTACATACAGCTCTTAAAGCACTATCATTTCGTGACATAACAAAAAGCAATGAATATTTGGGTCTTACTGATTCCGAACACACATTTCCACAAGTTTTTTGTGAAATTGTGTACGCTTACCCAACAACTATTCGGAAACCAAATTCCAATCAGAAAAAAATTAGATCAAATGTTTTGCAGCATTCCTTTCAAACACAAAATTATTGATTCACTAAACATTCAGTCCCTTTTCAAATTGAAATTTGTTCGTAACATGATTCCCAAGGAATGCAAAATTAAAGATCACCCCATTATTTCCTATAAGTATGGCAACAATATTGGACACAGTATCATGAATTACAAGAAATGTCTGGCTTCAATTACTTTTGAAGATACCGCACCGAATCAAAATTGTGACTGTATGTCTAACAGTAAATATTCTGATTTTGTTGATGTATACCATAAACATGTACTTACAGGTAATTTGGATATTATACAAAATTCAAGTTTTGAAGAAATTATAAAAAAGGTATAAAATTTAGGATATATCCCAAGTTGAACATTGACAGTATTTTCAGGATACATGTGATGCATTTGATTCCTACTGTCTGAATTGGGCAAAGAAAGAAACAAAATGGAATTTCAGAAATTTAAAGGAGGATGGTTATCAAACTTGAAAAAAGTCTTTAGAAAAAGAATTTATCGTTACAAATCCCACATTAAGAATTTCAATACGGTTAATCTAAAACAACCCGAAGTTTCAAAAGCAGTCAAAGAACTACAAAAACGTTTTGTATTCACTAACATAGATAAGGCAGGGAACAATCTTGGGATCATCTGCCAAAAAATATTATCTGAATGTTTTGAAAAAAGAACTTGGTACAAACAACATTTCAGACATAAGAGGAAATGAATTTATATAAATTACACAAACAATCCATTGATAATTTGATATAAATTACACAAACAATCCATAGATAATTTGATAGATACACATAATGATGAGATGAAAAGGAATTTCAATATCAAAATTTCTGAAGATGACTGCGCTATTCCACTTTTCTTCTGGACACCCAAGTTACATAAAAACCGTTTTAAATCTAGATTGAATTTCATAGCCGGTGCTGCCAAATATACAACAATACAATTATCAAAAGAAGGAACATTGTGTTTGACTGCAATTAGGAATCATTTTCTTAAATACTTAAGGCAAATTATAGAAACAGTGAAATAAATTGTTTTTGGAGTATGAGCAATTCTTCCAAGTTTGTATCTAAAATCAAAGATGTAAAAGCAAAAAATATCAAATGTTTTGATTTTTTTACACTGCACACAAATCACCCATAGATGAAGTCAAAAGTTCACTTTCAGAATTAGTAAGCAAAATGTTTAACCATAATGGTAAACAATACATTAATGTTAATTCATACACAAAGAAAGCATATTGGTCGCACAATAGATATTAAAGTAAAGTTAAATCTTACTCTGTTGAAACTTTGATAGATGCTATAAAATTTCTTTTGGATAATACTTTCGTTCAATGCCGACCATTGGTTTTTCAACAAATAAAAGGCATTCTAATGGGTAGCAACTGCTCCCCTTTACTGGCAGATTTATATTTAACCTGGCTTGAATTTAAGTATATGAATAAATTGATGAAAAAGGACTTTCAAATGGCTACAAAATTATCAAACAACGCAACATATATTGGTGACATTGCTTGCGTAAATGTACAAAATTTCAATGAAATTGCTAAAGAAATTTACCCAAAAGATATCCCTTTGGAGGGTAACAATTCAGATGATTTCAGAGATGTGTTTTTGGACTTGGATATTCAGGTCACTAATGGCAGATTTTGTATTAAAGTCTATCACAAAATAGATGAGTTTAACTTTGAAGTAGTTAATTAACCTTTCCCGGACAGTAATATTTCGGATACCATTGGATATAATACGTTTTTTTTTTCGCAGATTTTGAGATTTGGTCGTATTTGTTCTAAATTTCCGGACTTTGAATCTGGAACCAAATTTTATTTACAATAAACTTGAGTCAGGAGGATTCAAAGATGTATTTTTGATCAAATATTTCCACAAATTTTGCTGTAAATATCCCGAGATGGTCAGAATGTTTGGCTTCAATAATTTTAGAGATTTTAGACTTGCATGTTTTGCAACTTACTTTTATCTTTTGGCATCATTCTGTTTTAATGTTCACCTTTCAGACATTTTAGGCTAGCTTGTTTTCTGTTAGGTTAACCCCCCAGGGGCTATCGGTAGCAGGTAGCGGCCTACGACAGTTACAAGCAAGCCTAATTGTGCTTGATATCTGGTTAATATTTGCATTGCATTCTCTTGACTGAAATACAAATGACTTTCATTCTTTTCTGACGTGCCCTATAATTTTATTGTTAATATCCAAAGATTATTAAAATGTTTGGCCACAATAATTTACAGTTTTTAGAATTGTCTGTTTTGCTACTTAACTTTATCTTTTGGCATCTTTCTTTTTCAATATTCACTTTCAGACATTTTAGGCTTACATGTTTTCTGTCAGGTTAAACTCTCCTGGGGATATCGGTAGCAAGCAGCGGCCTACGACAGTTACATGTTTGCCTGATTGTACTTAAAATCCTGTTAAGAAAAATTGTTTTGATAACATGTTTTTGGCATAAATGGTTTTCGTTCTTTTGCGACATGCCTAAATGCACATTTACTCAATATTAAAAAATAGTCAAAATTGACAGTATTTTCTCAAATGTCACAAACCTGACACATGACGTTGATACATTGACTCAGGGTTGACAATGAAATAGAGCTTAATTGCTTGAGGAGCAGGTGTCATCATGGAGTTTGTTTTACATTTCTGGTGCAGATGTACATTGTTGCAGTCCTTGTTAGGATTTCCCTTGGCTTATACAGGTGGTCTAGCTGCAACTGTTTATTTTACAATCACTGGGACTGAATATAATGCCCCAGCTTGTTTCCACTTCAGTTAATCACTGGCGGATGGTTCAACTAGAATAAGCTGTCCAGCTAGAAAGGGCCCGTATTGGTTCAGGGGTAGGCCAAATTGTTCTTAACTGAGCCTGTACTATACAAATATGGTAATTATAGTTTGTTTGACAGGTATTCTTC
Organism: Hermodice carunculata; assembly: GCA_964020975.1. Classification (NCBI taxonomy): domain Eukaryota; kingdom Metazoa; phylum Annelida; class Polychaeta; order Eunicida; family Amphinomidae; genus Hermodice; species Hermodice carunculata. The sequence goes on from OZ026623.1 coordinate 704,101, forward strand.
TTTCATAATAAAGGTCTGCATTTATAAGCAAAACTTCACGTATTTCGCTAATTCATCATTTGCCACGCTTATATTTATTCATTATAATGTGGGTTGTCTTTGCTGAATATTTAGCTTAGACAAGGAGCCGCTACTCAGAGAGACATGTACGGGTAAAGGCTCCGAAACATGGTAGTTACCCGCCGAAGACCCTTTAATTTATTTGGGCTAATACAGCCTATGTCAAAATTTTACAGAGGAACGTGTGCAATTTGGACAATAGTACTTCTATATGTACATAGGTTAGACAGGGACAGGTTAACTTATTGAGAGTAAAGAGTTTGGACTGCGAAATAGGGTAGTGACTACTAGGAAGTGGTTTTGGACAAAAAGACACCAATACAACAGTCACATTCCTAACCCTAAAGTGTGGGATCCCAATGGTAACGGCTGGGAAATATCTAATGACGGCTACCTGAGGCCTTTTGATGCATACCAAGGAGCTAGCCCGACTGGAAGTCCGAAACCTGACTCATTTGTATTGCACCGATATTGAGTGTACTGTCGCAAGAAAGTGCCATTGCCTCCAGACAGGACTTAAATGTACAGAATTATGTGCATGCTTTGGACATGAGTGTGCAAATAACACTTTTGACACTGAAAAAGACAGCGATGATGAGGGTGATGATGATGATTGAATCTTTGCGTAGAATCTCCAAACTGTGACCATCATTGATCAGCTTTCTGTATTTAGTGTGTACATGTACTTTTACTGTTTTCCTTTCCTAAAAGGCATCTTGAATTATAGTTTGATGCCAGAGATACATTAGTTATGTTGCAGGACTCCACGGGATGGTTCACTGTAAATTACGTGTAGGTGTGAATACATGGTACAATGTAGTATTTTACTTTATCAGTTGTATTGGCAATTGTAATGATGGTTCCCTAAGGAAACATGACATATGATAGCCATATTAGCATATTAATTAATATGCATATGGTATACTCATATCAACATGATAAATAAAACTTGTATGAGTACTGTTCCTAATAATTTTGCCATTTTTTAAATAAACGAAACTATATCTTAGTAAATATAGTATGTTATCCGTCGCACAATACATAATTTCGATGTAAATTTCATATATTTGCATAAATTAACATATGATAATTAGGCACTTTGAACAAACTCTGTATTTTGTGACTATATTAGAGCAATTGAGCATATTTTGGTGTTTATTTAGCCTTTTCACAAGCAGTAAGGCCAAAGTTATTATTTTTAAGGACAAATTTCAGTTGTCTCAGAAATGGCATACGTTGTCATGGAAACGGGCAGAGATATATATGATAAAACGCTTTTCAGATTCCACAACCTATTTTTTTCATGAAGAGGACATATATATCTATAAGGAAATATAGGTTGTAACTTGTTATACCACGGGTTGGGGTATGGGCCCCGAAGTGCCCTCTATGCCGCAGGTCTACAAGGGAATATAGGTCTATTAAGTGTATATGTCCATCCATTGTGTTGGTCCCATTTGGTACATCTTTGTTCCCTATTCTCATTGCGCTGCATTTATCCTGATGAAATGTTAATAGAGAGTCATCTGTCCATTGTGATATTCTGTTTGCATCATTTTGAAGTTTAAGGCAATCATTTTCTTCAAAAGCAAGTATCTGAGGAAGAAAAGGACCTAAGAATTATTATAGATAATAAGTTGTCATTTGAGAACATGTGTCGTATAAAGTGAATAAAGCCAATTCTATTATGGAAATAATACGCCGAATTATGGAGTACTTTGATGCGGAAATTTTTCTATTGTTATATAAATCACTAGTGGGACCCCATTTGGCATATGCCAATGCAATATGGAATCCGCACGTGAAGAAGCAAATCACGCCTATAGAAAATGTACAACGAAGGGCTACAAACCTCTTGCCTGGGTTTTCAAACTTGACATATGAAGAACGATTGAGAAAACTACATCTACCGACACTTGCATATAGAAGGTATAGGGGTGACATGATTGAAACTTTTAAGATAATCAAAGGAATAAACGACAAAACTGTGACTGAGGGACCTCTTCCCCTGCAGCAATCTTCAATTAGAGTTCATAGATACAACATATTTAAGAGGAGATCTAAATTAGATGTTAGAAAATATTATTTTGGATTGAGAGTGAATGACCAGTGGAACAATTTGCCTGATGAAGCTGTAAATGCTAATACTGTGAAACAATTTGAAAAGAAGTTAAACTTTTTGTGGAAAGACAGCGAAGTTATGTACAGCCCAGATATAAACGTACAAGAAAAGACTGGAGCTCGTGCCACCTGTTACGCACTGTCTAATATACAACAGGCGTTCGACTTTGATTAATAGGAGCAGACACTAGAGGCTTTATAAAGACTGTTGTCAGTATTTATCTTATAATCTTGTAATTAACCAGTTTGCACCATTTGGAGGTGTTATATCTACTCTCTGTTTACATGTGAAAATAGCTGCTTCTGATATTATATATATATATATATATATATATATATATATATATATATATATATATATATATATATATATATATACATAATCCAAAAAATCACTGGAGCGTGACCATTTGAACAAACCTGGTAGAGATCCACCCAAGGAACATTGTCACCAAGTTTGAAGCCAATCTGACGGACAGCAAAATGTGAATTGCATTAGCATGCCTATTGACTTTCATACTAATCAATGGGAAAGGTGCATTTACCGATAAGTACCCGCATTGAAAAAGCGTTATAATTCAGGAATCCACAGCAGTGGCACCTAGTGAACAACTTTGTTTCATCCTTTCACAAGGAACATATCCACACAGTTTCAGCTTAATCTTAGTGACGGTTATGGAGAAGTCGAAAATAGCAAACGCAAACAAAGAATCATAAAAAATAGGATAAAATTGCAGCGCCATCTGGTGAACAAATTAAGAACTAAGAGACTCTGGGAGTGTCCCTGTGTGATATCAAAGCAGTCGGGTGAGCGGTTTTAGAGAAGAAAGTTTTTAAAAATTTACGAGCGCCTGTGGGGTGAACATATATGGATGAGAGGCGAGCGCCTGTGGGGTGAACATATATGGATGAGAGGCATATTAATCTGTGGGGGAATTCTCTTGGACTGTCATTTAATGCACTTTGCGAAAGCAAACATCGAGGAAGTTGACAAAATTTGAACACATCAAGCATCGCCTGGACATCGTTCTTGAGCTGTGTGAGTGGAGAAGTGAAGCTATCGTCTGTCGTTCACGAGCAGTTTGGGAGGGAAAGTGAAACTTTTTGCGTCTCGACTATCAAATCCAGTTTTACAAAATTTCGTGCAGTGCATCTTGATTACACATTGAGTATCCGGCTTACTTACCCAATCAAATCCAATTTGTTTCAGTACGTTTGCTTGCGAGTATGAACAGATACAAATTCAAACAAGAAAGCAGCAAGTGCAAAACACACTTATTATTGCCCCATCATAGTTTTATAATTATATTGCAAAGGAAGTTATTTCACAATGGCTTGGTTTTAAGTTCTAACGTTTTGTTTGAAAGCACACTGTCCTAGTTTTAATGATCTGTGCGGAACTATCTGTGTGCAATTCTGAATCGGAAAAATTTCGTTTGATTAAAAGTAGCAGTTGACAATGTTTTATCGTAATTCGCTAAAAATGAGCAAAATGTTGCAAAACGTACTTTATGGTTCAACCGACTGTACACCTTTAGAGAATACTCAACTCTCTGTAGTTCAAGATTTTATTATTATTGTAGTGGCTTCTCAAGAGCAGATATTGGATAACTGACACAGAGTTTATTGATATCATCTGCCAAGTAATCATTATTTAAAGCCATACTGTACCCCTCTACGAGTATCTGTCTCCTGTCCAGCTGTGAATGTCTTCTTAATCTGGTATTTGCTGCTCTGTTAGTTTGGCAAGGAATGAGCTTGCCTGCATGACTTGGTAGCAGCTGTGCGTCTATTGATGTCTTGTTTACTTGATGTCTTTTCTTTTCCCAGCTATCAATGGGTTCACTGTATTTACATTGGATAATAATTAAAAAATAAATAAATTATAACATGTTGAAACCAAACGTATGAATTGAATTTGGAATGACATCTCTATGTGTCAGAGCTATCTACAGCAACATTTAACAGGTGTCCCTAATTAGTATAAATCAAAATTCTACAATGTTTGTTTTTCATTGGATGTGTCTACTGCACAGACAAAAGAATTGCATCAGATCCAGAACAGCATCTCTACCTACGACAGTGTTTAAGATACTCAGCATGGACACTTTTCAAGTGCCTAATTTACATAAATCTGAATTCTACAACTTTTGTCTCTTGTTCACTGGATGCGCCTATATCACAAACCTGTGAAATGAACTTCTATATCGTTTACAGTTTTGAAGATCTTCGATATACCGGTATTGAAATTGTTCAAGTTCCCCTATTTGCATAAATTGAAATTCTACAGCTGTAGTTTGTGTTTCATTGGATGCTCCTATGGCACAAACTTGTTGATTGAAGTTGAAGTAGCACCTACACACTCAACATTTAAACTTTCCAATGCTCAAATTAGCATAAATTTTTAAAATTCTACAATTTTGATTTGTGCTTTGTTTGATGTGCCTGTAGTTCAAACCTAGGACAATGGAAAATAACCATATCCACTATGTCAAATACCTATTCCTAAAAAGAATGGTTCAACAGAGGTAGGTCTGTGTGAATGCCATAATCAACACGACCCAGTTCAAAATATTTAATCCAGTACAGTACTGTTTTTGGAGTTGTCCCAGATAGGGGACTATACATATGTAAGTCCACCAGCATCAAAGGAGCACCAAAAAAATGTTTGTTTTGTGACCATGGAACAGCTCCGTCTCGAAACAGCAACCTTCGATCAGCACCCACCACCTAGCCCAAAATGGAAAACGCACATATCCACTATATATAATAGTTTGGGAGATACAAAGGGTTTTAATTTAATTGCCCTTAATTGACATAATTTTGAATATCTTGACCATTCAATACTCAGAATTTCACCATAAGATATTTTTGGTAAATATTGTGTTTTTATGTAGAGTGATACCTGCAGAATTCAACCGGGCAAAATTTATCATGTGAAAGAAAGAAAAAAGGAAGAAAGAAAGAAAGAAAGAAAGAAAGAAAGAAAGAAGGAGGAAGGAAGGAAGGAAGGAAGGCAGGAAGAAATAAGGAAAGAAGAAAAAAAGAAAGAAAGAAATGAAGGAAGGAAGGAAGGAAGGAAGAAGGGAGGAAGGAAGGAAAGAAATAAAGAAGGAAAGGAAAGGAAGGAAGGAAGAAAGGAGGAAAGAAAGAAAGAAAGAAAGAAAGAAAGAAAGAAAGAAAGAAAGAAAGAAAGAAAGAAAGAAAGAAAGAAAGAAAGAAAGAAAAAAAGAAAGAAAACTAAGGAAATGAGATTTTCAACTCCGTTTGGCATATGCCTTCGAAGTTTGCTTGAATCAATATCCAGTCTTTTCATGATGAAGAGCCCATCATGGCCATCAAGGGGAAAATGTTGGTTCAAATTTGATTGACCTTTTTTTTTTTATCAAAATTGGTCTTTACAGCGCACATCTGTCTTGGCAACATGCGACGATTTACATTGCAAAATATAGGCCAATCATTCTCAGAATGATATGCATTCTAAACGTCTCCTGATTGGGTTCTAAGTAACATTGTTTCGTACGAACACGGACTTTTTAAGAAGCTGAAACCCATCTTCACACATATCTAAAACTGTGAAATTGGAAAGAAAAAAATCCGACAATGTAATAAAAGGTCCCCAAACTTATGGTTTACGAATATGATTGTTGTATAATTTTTGTGGGTATTTTGCTTCTGTCTTGTTTTCACTTCCTTTTTTTAAAATGTGTTTTGTCACTTTGTGGTTTGTAAAGTTTTATTTTATTCGCCCTTTTTCTGAATTCAAATTGTTCTTTTACGGCAGTCTTGCGATCAGACGCAGATGTACTGATTCAATGATATTTGTGCGAATATATATTATATATGGACATGCAGCTGGTCTAAACATCGCTAGAGCACCCTACATTAGAGAACTGAGGTTCACATAGGGTCTAAGAACTAAAACTGATTCAATGCTCATATCCAGAAAAAGTAATTCACCTTCTCAACCCCAATTCTTTTTAGGGTCATATTTTACAAGGTATGGCCCAACATAAACATCTTGGAGTGACGATATACGTTCTGATTTAAGATGGTCTGACCATATTACTGCTATATCAAATAAATCCATCAATATCATGAAGAGCTGGAAATTGACCCTAGATAGGAAAACACTGAAAACCATTTATACTTCTTTCCTTAGGCCTATTTTGAAACATGGAAGTCTAGTATGGAGTGGCTGTACGGCCTAAGTCGAAGAAAAACTCGAATGTATGCAATTAAATGCGGCTCGTATTGTCACTTGTGCAATGCATGGGACTAGCATCACTAAATTATATGAAGAAACTAGGTGGTTAACTTTAACCAGACGCAGGGAAATTTCCAAATTGACTCTAATGTGTCAAATTGGTCCATAACCTTGTACCGGATCCACTATGCTCTATCCTTCCTACTGCTTCTGATACAGGTAACTATACCACACGTCAGCAATTTGATCTTCCTCATTTCCGAGCTCGTACTGACCTTAAATTCGACAAATCTTACTTTCCTTCAACTGTTCGGTTATGGAGTCAACCACCTCTAGAAATACGGAATTCTTTATTCAAAAGCTTAAATCAAGTATAGCTCAACCATTGGTCCGACCTATAAAATTTGGGGGAATTGTATAACTTTAGCAATAGATATCTAGCTGTTCAGCATACTCGCCTCCGCTTGGATGCCAGTCAACTGAATTCACACCTCTTCAAGACTGGTGTTAAGAACACTCCAAAATGTTCATGTGGCTCACCTAACGAAGATACGTGGTTTTATTTCTTCCATTCTCCTAAATACACGGTTCCTCGGTCTAACCTACACACTGCTATATCACAGTATGCTCCCTTTACATTACAAACAATTCTCTGTGTGTCCCCTAACTGTTCGTTTATTAAAAAATATCGAAATATTTTCATCTGTCCATAACTTCATCACTGCCACCCAACGTTTCAACCCTTCTGTTGTTGGCTGATAAATTACTGACTTACTCTGATGTCTTTATGATGATGATGATGATGATGATGATGATGATGATGATGATGATGATGATGATGATGATGATGATGATGATGATGATGATGATGATGATGATGTCTGGGTGCCAACCCGGACATTTTGTTTTTCCAAGAATCAATCTGTCTTTCTTTCTTTGTCCAGAGTTTTTCTCGGACCTCGCTATTCCGAAAACCACCAAACCCGCCATTCTGAATGACCTACCAGTGAATTTAGGAACCTGACTTGGAATAGTCATGATGATCAAAATTATGCAAATGAGGGGCAATTAAAATTTTAAAAGCTCCATATGTTATAAACTATTGGAGATAGACACAGAGCTCTAACTTACACATATAGGTTTAAGACAACTGGCAAATCCAATAGCATACAAACAAAACTTGGGGAATTCTAATGTACGCTTTATGAACCAAATTTCTCCCCAATTCATGTGCAGGCCTTGAACTGCTTGCTGTATGACCTATTGTTTGACCTCCATGGTGCCAGGCAACCATTTTGCATTCATAATTAAGTAGCTTGAACCTATCTCACAGGTTTCTATCTATGCCTGCTAAGTGTATGCTTTGGAAGGTTTGGGTCTTGTAGCAAATTGGGAGGGGGGGGGGACTCCCAACAACTGGGTAATGAGGCTCTGAATAAATACAGAATATCTCTTTCTGTTCATGCAGGAACAGATTGACTCCATGCTGCCATATGTACCATGCAGGCTTTTGTTTCCACTAGTGCAGAGCAGACCTGTCAATGCACCTTGACTGAAACTGGTGTCCTAGCTGGCCTGCTTTTGCCTGAGGCAATGTCAGTCTGCTGAGCTTATCATTCCCAAGGGAACTCAAGCTCCAGACTTCTAGGCAGAACAAGCCTGAGTGTACCCTCTGTTAAAAATAGATTACATACAGAGCTGAGTCGGCCAGACCAAGGAGGGTAGAATTTGTGTCATCTCAGTGGACACTTTCATGTCTTTGTTTTCTTGTAGCCAGCAAGATGAAGCCTGTTCTTCATAGCCAATACTGACACAGTATAGTTTTGTCTTGGTTCACAGTTACATGTTTATGTAGTTTCTTGACAGCTTCTGTTAAAATTTGTTTATGTAATAAAGGAAGAAAGACAGTTTTGTATTGCATGTATACACTGTACACATCTATACACTTTACATATGTATATGTGTATGTATGAATAATGTACATATACATGCACACATACTCATCCATACTGCCCAGAAGGGCTGACCCTCTCAGGAGTAGGCACTTTTCTCTGGTCCCAAGAGTGCCCACTTTAGAGAGGTTTCACTGTATTAATAAACACTGGAATTTTCTTTCTTTCTCTCACCTTCCTTCCTTTCTTCTTCACAACCAAGTTGGTTTGGAAATTTTCTCAAGCACTGATTTTTTTAAAACCACCAAACTTGCTATGGTGACTGACCTAACCAGTGAAATTGATGCATCTCATTTGGTATGATGTTAAAAAGTATGCAAATTTAGGGGCAATTAAAATTTTAAAAGCTCCATATCTTCCAAAATATTGTAGGTATTCAAAATCTTAATGTGCATATATAGGTTTGTGACACCTGCCAATATAATGAACAGTATAAGTTAAGTAGAATTTCAAATTATGCTAATAAGGGGCTTTGAAAAGTTTCAAAGTTGAATATCTATAAAACTATTATACATAGACATGCCATTTCAACTTCAATTCATAGGTCTGTGGCAAAGCCGCAACCAATGAACCATGAACCAAAGTTGTAGGATTTTAATTTATGCAAATTAGGTAACCATGCAAAATGTAAATCTTCAATAGCTTCAAAACTATTATAGATAGAGGTGCCATTTCTACTTCAATTTATGGGTTTGTGGCAAAGTCCCACCCAATGAACCATAAACCCAAAGTTGTAGGCTTTCAATTTATGCAAAATAGGCAAATACAGAAAATTAAAATGTTGAATAGCTTCAAGACTATTATAGATACTAGCTTCATTCAAACTTCATTTTATAAGATTGTGACATAGCCACATCCAACGAACCAAGAACCAAAGTTGTAGCACTTTACTTTATAAAAATTAGGCTAATACACGAAATTTAGATTATGTTGAACAATGGCTAAATGTAGCATTTCAAACTGGTCTCATTTTGAAGGCACCCAAAGAGATTTGAGGTGAAGCAAATCTTCTTTCTAGTTTTATTATTTTTTTTTTTCAATGATTTTCTTTCTTATGCAATTTATTTTTTTATCATACAGTACAAACAATTTATCCTGGGCCATAATTGCAAATACACTGATATCTTAATAATACCAGTACTGTACAATCATCTGCCCCACTGTCTGTCTCGTCTGTTTTTTTCCTCTTCTCTCTGTGCCTGCGCGTCATGTGCGTCCTTTGTTGTCCTGTGATAGTCTTTTTCTGCGAGAGGGATTTATGTAGGGCCGCGCCCTCTTTCCCAATTGCATGTAACTTTCATATGTATTATATTGTGTGCTTTGTTGAAATATAATACGTTTAAACCAAGGTTCAAAAAGGTCTAAAACTATGCCAATATTAAGGAACCAAATTTCCACGTAAAAACTTAGTGGTCCGACATCAAAGAACACAGTTTCAACATAATAAAATATCCAACGTAAAATACCCTTTCTTTCTTTCAATAGAAAAAGGCTTTTTTTCATTTTATATTTCAAGAAGAGCTGCGCAACCTGGATTTCATATATTATCAACACAAGGCAATAAATGATATGAATGAAGGTGTCTTTAAGTAGATGAAGTAAGGAAGGTTTAGCACATTTTCTATTTCTCTGCTGAGCACTAAATGATATTATTTTAGATGCATTTAGAAGGTTGGAAAGCAACTCTCTTGATGAGTATTATAGATAGGCATGGCAGAATTTCTCTACCTCCTAGCGAAAAATAAGTTGTGTTGGTTTCTTGGTGAGCAGGCATACGATCTTGGAAAGAATATTGGTGAATTGTTTGACCGTATATGTAAAACATATTTGGTTGAGGCATAGCATTATAGAAGACAGTGGCTTAATGGCTTCTCGGAATGGCAGATTATATGATCTTATTACATGGACCTCTTGTAAATAGACCTCCACCAATATATATATATATATATATATGCTTATTATGTAGGGAAGTATATAAGTATATAGTAATGCCGCAAAGTAACACGTGACGGTGCTCTCTAATTATTAAAACATAATATAAAGATTTAGTCACACCAGCGGAACGGGGTCCGCTATGACGTTTTGCCTGCGCATTCCCCCACCCCACCCCTCACCTGTTGGGGTTCCCCTATACAAACCCTCATCTCCAATAGTATATGTTCTTGGGGTGAGTGGAAAATTATGTCATTTATTTGTACATATGTTCCCCATTGTATATGAAACATGTCTATGTATAATGTACTCGCCCTTACGCTTTCTAGGGTTTTGTCCCAATGAGTGGTTAATCTCTAGTTTTGGTGCGGAGGACACGAATTATTACTTATAGATACTACAGATTTATCTTAACGTGCACAGATTATTTTGTTTGACAAAAGGATAGCTGATGACTGATATATATCTTGGACGCAGCATGGAATTTTCCGAGGTTCTGTCGGTGCACCTGCTGTAAAGGGGAAGTTTTCCTAAATCAGTAGTAGTAGTAGTAGTAGTAGTAGTAGTAGTAGTAGTAGTAGTAGTAGTAGTAGTAGTAGTAGTAGTAGTAGTAGTAGTAGTAGTAGTAGTAGTAGTAATAATAATGATAGTATGAACGTCCTGCAAAATACATTTTTCTTTCATTTGTGGCTCGGTTCTTTTTTTTGGGGGGGGGGGATCATATTTATTATGCTAGAAAGTGTGTCATGCGAACATGGACCCTCAAGGGTTTTGACATATTGAAACATATGTAAAAAAAACTGAAATAAAAGTCTAAGAAAAAGAGTTGAAATACATACTTATATTTGTGTCTTTTCGTCCAGAACCACTTCCTGGTTCTTTCTGGTAGTCGTTATCCTGTTCCGCAGCCCGAACTCTTTACACTCCGTAAGCTAACATTGTGTATGAAGTCTATAGATATATTTAATGAAACTAACTTTCGTGCTTTCGAGTGCCATTATCAGTCGACTACTCTGTTGAATAACTTTCTTTCTTTCTTTCTTTCTTTCTTTCTTTCTTTCTTTCTTTCTTTCTTTCTTTCTTTCTTTCTTTCTTTCTTTCTTTTTTCCTTTCTCTCTTTCTTTCTCTCTCTCTCTCTCTCTCTCTCTCTCTCTCTCTCTCTCTCTCTCTCTCTCTCTCTCTCTCTCTCTCTCGCCTGGAATAAGATGTCCGAGTTTATCCATCAAGCCCCTACTTGTGTTGACCAATTGATTTTATTCGGTACAGTCATACAAAGAAAATGTTAGACATGTAAATAACGAAAAAATAATGGAAGACAATTACCTTATAGATATAGCAGAATTTGAAATTAAATGAAAAAATCATATAAATTGTGTAAGTTATGTCTGCAACATTAGAACACAAAACTACTTAATACTATAATGTGATCGGAAGCAGACCAGTAGCCCAAGAAAGTGATTGTTCAACTTATTTCCGTTGGAAATCCATGTTTTGAAAAAATACACACTAAAATAAGAGGGATAGATACATAGAAGGATGGACGGACGGGTGGATGGACGGAATGATGGCTAAATAATAACCACTAGCATAAATTAAACTTAAATGTTGAAGTCGACCAGTCTCCCTCTAGTACGCTTTGCTTGTTAAATACTGTTTCTCTGTATTTTTACAGACCACTTTGTGCTTGCTGGCTTTTATGCCGGAAGGCATTAATTTCTATCCTTTGTGGCAAAGTAATTAAATTTAAAAAAGGGAAGTGTACTGGCGGCCACTCTGGAATCGAAAAGAAAAATGTTTTTGACACTTTCATTTGTAAAATACTTTCTATCAAATTTCTAAAGTGCAAGTTTTTCAGACTTAAAAAGCCTGCTTTTTAAAAATGAATTTATACTGTGGTCTGTGCCAGCAGGAAATCAGTATTCACCACCGCGCCCAATATCGACTGCTAGAGACATCTAGCTTCCAGCAAATGTACTACAAACTCTTCTGTGTCGCGAGTTACAGAAAAATAGTTATAGACAGAACTAACCCAATCGAAATTTATTTGCACATGCATGTGTCTGATATTGAGCCATGATTTCATTCTCATTAGAATTTCGTCTTCATTTTTTGTAGGGTACTGTGGGATCAAAAGAACAGGACGTCTGTCGATACCAATAAATACTCATAAAAGCATGCTCACTACATAGTGCATTATCATGATGGATTAGTCATGCCTGTACGGTCAGCAACACAAGCATTGATCAGCACATGTAAGCGAGTGCCGCGGTGATAAAGGGTGATATAACACATGACTTGGGCAAAGCAAATGAAATATTATCACCAGAGACTTTTGGGCAGACACCTCTGTAAGGTAAGGATGCTTGAAACTGAATATTGAAGAAAGATTTATCAAAGACTATGAATACACTGGTGTGGTCTGGCCAAGACTGATGGGTGAATGAATGACATTTGACAGAGACAACACGGTGACCAGTTGTCAACAGTGCAACGCATTCTTGGTCGACCCTCGGGGTGGCGTCAGGACGTCCAGACTTCAGGTCATGCTTCAGGAGAGATTTATCTGTTAAGCTCAAGGATATTTGTATTAACTGTTCAGGGCTCCCGACTGAGACGGATAGGCAGGTGGGTGGGAGGGGGAAGTGGAGTATACATACAAATACAAATCTTTATTGCACATAAACAGAGATTACATGTCAGTATCGTACATATAACAGTAATAAAGCAGAAAAAAATAAATAAATTTGGCTGCCTTTAAAAAAAGGCAACCAATATCGACGTGAACAGGTGTAGTTTTCAAAGATATGCATGGCTTCCACAGAAACAATAATCTCAAGCTCAAGCCACACTCTTGCTATGAAATTATTGTTCTCAACTTGATTGTGGTTGATATCCATTATATAAGAGACCACTCAAGCCTATTTTAAACTTATAGTAATATATGGTCTTTGTCTGTCTCTTTTTTGGGGGGAGGGGGAGGGGGAGGGTTAACCAAGATAAGATTTGTAATGAAAGAATAGTGTATCTCATGAATTGCGTGTACTGGAGGTATGGACTATGGTGCATGAGTGTGACAGGAAACAACATGTCCTAATTGAAATTACTTGGAAATATTTTTCAAGCCTTGTTTCTGAATGCCAGTGTTATTGATTTATATAATCTTTCAAGTTGTGTATAATTTATTTAATTTTTCAATTTGTTGCAATTCGGTTGCATTTGATGTGGTTTGGTGTGATTCATAAAATAGTCCAATGATACATACGTATGCCCAATTTTTCTGTGACAGAGATTTCCGGTTGATATAATGTTGTCTGGTTCCTGTTTAGTAAAAACGTAGGCATATAGCTACTCTGCCGGAATCCAACATAACGACACATAGCTGTGTAAAATAAGACACTTGGTAGGGCCTGTATTTTTCCGTTTTTAACCGAAACGGAACGGAATAATGGATTTTTGTCACATCTGAAACGGAATTTGCTGTTTTGGCTTAATGTGTTTTACATACAAAGAGAACGACTGAAACGGAAATTGGAAATTTCTGGCTGGTGAAACGGAATTTCTAGTTTTTTGAAACGGAAAAATACAGGCCCTAACTTGGCCACTGGAATGAATGGAAAGATACTTGTACTTCCAGCATTTTCAGATAAGGAAGGAAGTGAAACTTATGCGACAATTTGATCGTGTAAAATAAATGCATAAAAGATGAAGGACTAGACTTGAAAGCATTGGGGAATTCATGTTATCTGTAGTGGTTCTGCTGATTGAAAAGCATATTCTGTTTTTCAATATTTCAATTCATTTTTACCTTGTGCTCCACCCATAGACATTTTGCTATCTATGTCAGTAGTAGTTACTCTAGGTGGACGTGCAAGCACGTTGACAAAAAACTATATAATGGATGTATAACATACCACAAGTACGGCCACATCAGGGGCGGTTTAGATGGTTAACCTTGCAATATTTTTACAGCCGGGGCCATATTCACAAAGAATTTGGTCTGATTCTGATTTTAATCTCAAAATAGAAATCATTGTGGTTTGTGCCCTAAACTAATCCTTGGCCCAATGTTTGATCAAAGCTTCGGGGATTAGCCAATATATGCTCTTGGCTACAATATGAATTTAAGGACTTCCAGGTGCATTTAATTAAATCAATTTTAGTTTGATGCAGGATTAAAATCTGGATTAAATCAAGAATGTTTATTAAAATGGAAACTTTAATGCCAAACTTCATGTAACAGTGGAGAACATAGATTAATTAATCCTGCAACTTTAGATCAAATGTTAGGCCAACGATTCAGACGTTCAAGGCCCAAAGACCCATGGACTTTCATTTTAGGATTACATTCAGGATCAGATCAAACTCTTTGTGAATATGGCCCCTGGTTATTTAGGCAGGGCAAATGATGACTTAACATACCGTATTCATTCAAATTAGTGCACTGTGTGCTTAAAAAATATTTTACATGAAATTCCAGCCCAGAAAACCAATCGTAAGCGCATACCCCCATTTGTCCCATGGCAAGTCTTCCAAAGAGTTGGAACAGTCATCATATTGATGTCAGTAAAATCGCCAGTAAAGCTACCAATATCAATTTTGTAGACTCACCTAAACACCATAGGATGATAACACACATACCAAACTTTATTTCTGTCGATAAAAAAAAAAAAAATTGTAAACAGAGGTGACATTCAGCCAACTAGACAGTGCTGTCCAAATGAAAATCTCTGTAGCAAAATTTTCTTTATTTGTAGCATTTTTTCCACCACTTGACATAAGAAACACTTATTTTTGAGAAAATTTGTAGCAATTTTGAAGAGCACTGTAGCAAAATTTTGCTACAATGCCACAGTTGGACAGCCCTGCTAAATAGTAAATGCCTGGGCCTGCTTCCCATGTGAGCAAGCCACCATGGCAACCTAACCAGGAAGTGGCAACTGAGCATGTGCATTGTGACAGGAAGTCCTCAGCAAAGAGGGAGTTCTTGTTTTCAAAGTACACACGGAGATGCAGATAAGGTGGAGAGCATTTAAAAAACACTTCAAACAAACCATCATGCTTTTGGTGAAAAAAAATGGTACTTGATTGGAAAACTATTGATTTCATAGCTAGCCATGCATTTTGATAAAGAGTTACATTAAAAACCGTCCCAGGTTCACAGTAAGTAACTTGGGGATCATTCAATAAAAGTGGGGGTGTGTGCTTATTGGGGCATGTGCACTTATTGGAATGAATATGGTAGTTAATGACATGCCTAAGAACATATATATCCCCATTGCCACCAGACATTGGAAATATAAATTTGTCTTCATGTACAAGATTGACGTAGCTTTATCTTTGGAGTTTTAAGTTTAATTCATTTGATGGGTGTTGTGTTTCTGCCACAATCAAGCATGAGATGGATTCCATCTTCAACATCTTCATTTTTACAGTATGGGCAAGTCCTATTTTCTATTTGTGTCCCACTGTGCCTACAGGTTTCAATTTTAATTCATGGGCACAGATTTATAATTATGAGAACTGTTTGTGTTTATCTTGGGGCATATTCATTTTTAGCTCTGCTGACCAAAGGTCGCAGAGCTTATGTGATCCCTCATGTCTGTCCGCCCATCTGTAAACTTTTGCTCGTTAGGGTAATACCGTCCACAGTTTTCCAGTTAGCTCAATATAACTTTCAGGACTTACAGGCTGTATGAAAATCTAGCTTCAGTTTGATATTGGTGGCCCCATGTACATTATTATGAAATATAGGGGTCAAGATGTGAAAATCTTGTGAGCACTCCAGCATCTTAACTTTGGGCGGATCTTCACCAAGTTTGATGGGACTGTAGGGGAGGTCAAAGTCTAAGTTGCTAATGATACTAGTAGCACCACCTATAATTTGACAGAAATTATGAGCCAAAATCTGTTTTAAGATATAAAATTCCATATTTGCAAAAGTAATTGGATCCGACTTGCCAAATTTATATGATTATAATATAGACCATGGCCAAAGGTAGAATGTTATGTAATGTCAGTGACCTTGACCTATTTTTGTTTGGTCACCATGCCTGTAAAATTGAAAAGGTGATTTTGTAATGGCTGGGTGTAGCTTGGACATCAATGGCGAAGAGAATTGAGCCTCCAGATGAAAATTGCACTTGATTACATAATACATAAAACTGTACTTGGTGACCAGCTTTTTGGGTCACTGTGATCCACTAATTATGGAGTTTGGTGCTTGTCCAAGTTTGTTTTTCCTCAAAAACTGGAAAAGTTATAACCCTTTTGAACAAATATGGAAAGCTGGATGTGGGGCGCATATTTTGAACAGTAACAATTTTTTAATCCGAGTTGAAGGTCAAGATCAAATGGCCAGTTTGAATATTGTGGCCATCTCATGAATGCTCTGCACCCCACAATTCTTGAGATATGCCCATCTAATGTTTACGAGTTATAAAGTGTATAAAAATCTTTGTGGACGTCAATGTTGGTGGCGCCACCTAAAGTATGATGTAATATACTGGTCAAAATGTGAAAATCTTGTGACCGCAGTACTGTCCACAGTTTTCAAGTAAACCCAATATAACTTTCTGCACTTATAGGGGGTATAAAAATCTAGGTTCTTCTCGATATTGGTGGCGCCACCTACAATATTATGCAATATAGGGGTCAATATTCAAAAATCTTGTGAACATCAGCATCTTTAATGTGTAGTAGATCTTCACCAAATTTGGTGGGGTTGTGGGGGAGGTCAAAGTCTAAGTTGGTAATGATACAAGTGGCACCACCTATAGTTTCATGGAAATTATGAACCAAAATGTGTTTTAAGATATAAAATTCCATATCTCGAAAAGCAATTGGATTAGACTTGCCAAATTTATAGGATATATATACAATGTCCAAAGCTAGAATCATATGTAATATCAGTGACCATGGCCTGTTTTTGTGAGGTCACCATGCCTGTAAAGTTGAAAGAGGTGTTTTTGTAATGGTAGGATGTAGCTTGGATTTCAATGGCAATGTGAGCACAGCACCAGGCAGGCCACTGGGCCTCTTGTATTACATAATGTGGGTGTCCTTGATCTTCTGTCCCGAGGTCACTGAGGACATAAAGTTAAGGACTCACTCATTGTTGGCTTGTCACATGCAACAATTTTTACATTAATGTTTTACTCGGCCAGGCTAAAAAGCAAAGTCAAGTTGGGATCCTAAGAGGATCAGTAGTAGGACCGGTTTCGCCTATGACTAGGCTCATCAGCTACTGAAGTAACGGTCAACCGCACATAATATTTATATTGGACAGTAATACCACGTCTCCAATGTAAATTGGGTACGTGTGTTGTGCGATCGTTGCTCGACTGTCCAATAAAACCAGCCTACCTGTCTGGGAGGACAGGTAAGAAGAAAATTCCAACCAAATTTGGTTGTTTGAGAACTTTCTAACCATCCGTGGTACCGAGGTCACGGGTGCAAGATAACTGTACCGATTTAGGTCAGTGAATGTGAATGGGTAGATTTGAGGTCTCCATCACATGTAATAAAGATATGCTATGTCATAAAGGAATAACTTGGGGGATTCCAAGTTCTAAACCTGTTACATAAATGGTATCAAATGATAGCCCAAGATATTTTGCGGTTCCGTGGGCTTGAACCAGGTTTGATTCATGTGGTTAGAAATTCCTGTACTAAGGCAGATAAACTTGAGAATTGAAAAAATTATTATATGACGAAGCTAGTAAGCTTATCTGCACATGACAGTCAGGCCGAATGGCTCAGTTCGACATAGTTGGTGGATCCAATGCTTTTCTGTCGTTAGCCTGAGTTGCAAGGTTTTTTGCAAGTCAGGGGGAGTACAGATGTGCGCCAAGATTTGGACTTGCAGGTTCTAAGTTTGGTGATCTGGGAGTGCGAAGTGCCGTCCCAGGGGTTGGCTTACATCCTTTCTGGTGATGTAATGTAAATGTTCACGGAGTCTGTCCCTCAGAGGCCTTTTTGTTTGGCCTACATATTGCCTGTTGCAGGTTAAGCACGTGATGATGTATATGAGGTTGTTGTGCCTGCATGTTCCACTTAAAGGGGTTCTGTCGGAATGCTTAGTTTTGGTGCTGGTCACCCTGCCGGATGTATCAATGATACGGCAGTATTTACAGTTAGAAGTGTCACAGGGATGTTGTTCAGTGATACCCGAAATTTGGGGTGTGCGTGGGTTTTTTGGATATTCTATACGTGAGTGCGTTAGAATGTCCTTCAGATCTGTGTTTCTTCTGAAACCAACAATAACCTGTTTGTTTTGGATGGAACTGGCATGTCTTGAAGCCATGATTGTTCCCCAATTTCTGTCAATAATTGTCCTCAATGGTGGGAGGGCTGGATTGTAGCGAGTGACCAGGAATAGTTTGTCCTCAGAACTGGAACTGCGGTTGCAGTTACCTGTTAATAAGGAAGTCTACTTGTCTCGCTTTCGAGAGTGCCTGTGCTAGTAGGGTGTCTGGGTAACCCCTACTTTTGTAATAAGCCAAAATTTTCTCTGCATTTGTATCAAAATCGGTGTTTTGAGTACATATGCATTCTACCCTCAGCAACTGACTGTATGGTCCCCCTGCCTTGTTGTGTTTGGGGTGTGCTGATTGGTAATGTAGATACGTATGTGTATCTGTAGGTTTGGTGTACAATGTTGTGTACAGCTTCCGGTTGGAATCTAGACGTACTGTGGTGTCCAGAAAGTGTATTTCTGAGTGAGAGTATTCCACGGTAAATTTGATACTGTTGTGGCTATTATTGAGATGGGCCACAAAAAAAAAAAAAAAAAAAATTACATTAAGCTTTATAAGTTGAGAAGCCCTTGAGGACTCACAGCTTCGAAATGAACAGGTGCAATATAGCCACAATGCTAGCAGAGCATTAGGCCCATGGGCCTCTTGTTAAACATTCTTCCCATTCAAAGCTGAGTTTAAATTTTACAGTATGTCCTGAGTTTGTTGCTGTCTCTATTTATACCTTGTATGTATTTTAGCCAATCATTGTTGTAGGCCCAGCAGAAGTTTTCCAACAGCGTATTTACCAAATTTTCTATGTTATTGTCAGTTGTATCCCAGAAACTGGCTATGTTAAATCTCGTGAGTAGTTTTGAGATGTTGCAACCAGCAAAAGTTGTTGGTATTTAGCAGTTCATAATTTTCCTTAAGGCACAGGGATATAATTGGGATTGGTCTGGTGTATATGTTAGCCAGATATTTGACACTAATACACAATGTGTGTGTAAGGATGGCATAACTTCCTAATTCCCCTTTTACTGCTGCCACTGATGATTTTTTATGTACTCCTAGGATAAATTGTCAAAACTTAAGATGCACCTGTTCTACTGGTGCTGTGCCACAATTGGATATAAATATTCTGTCGTTTAATCCCTGCAGAAGATATGGTGCATATGGTGCCTCACATCCATAGGTAGCACCAGTGTTTCAAATAGTTTCAATGACGCATCTATGTTTCCATTAATTAAACAGTATCTGGGTTTGATGAATATTTTTGATTTTTGTTTTTCCTTCAGTTTATTTAATGCAGCATTGAAGTTGCTTGAGGGTTTAAATCAAGTCCCAAATAGCAATATACAAATATACATGACATGTCAACTGGCACAACGTAGCTCTCTCGAGCACTGATGAGCATGTTGGAGTATATGAGTGTTATCACAGAACGGAGTCGCACATAGACAGGAAGCTTTATCCAGGGAGCTGCCATTGTATGCAGATCCCCGCTTTATCCAGGATTCATACAGAAAAACTAAGTTGGGCAAATGGAAAACAGCAGAGTAGCAATTTGTTGTAAATTTGTAACTTACTAAAACCATAAAGGGAAAACGAGCTCGTTCTCTGTTTAACAAGTTTTCCACCTTTGTGTTTGCAAAATGGAACAACAGTATTGATATAAAGCAATTCCTATTGGAACTTGTTTTACAAGGGACTTTAATAGTGAGGCAGGAATCCCAGGATGATTGTTTTGCTCACTGAACTGTGGCATTCCAACCATTCCATGACTTGCAGTAATTAGCTGGGGTTCTTTTTCCACATTCAACCATATGTTAAAGTTAGTTTGAATGAGATAGGCCTAAACATAATTCAGAAACTCACGGTGATATCACAGTTGGGACTGAGTTTGGTTGAAAGAACCCTTGCTTCCCATTGACTTTCATTCAAAATTTCAGGTTTTCAAATCACTTATTTACAGTGGCCCCTCTGGCAAGTCCCAAACAGAAGATTGATATTGAGAGAGGATCTGATGCACTGGTCGTACATCAAAAAACATTGAACTTTAGCAAAAATAGTTTGGCTTTTTTAAAGTTTTTTTTAGCTCTTTCATGACTTATCAAGTGTATGAAAAAATAAATGTTGTGTTCTACATTGAATGTGAAAAATCTTGTGATTGCTCTAGCATCCTTAATGTGTGATTGATCTTCGTGAAACTTAGTGGGATTGTGGAGGTCAAAATCTCAGTTGCATATGATGCTTGTTGTGCCACCTATAATTTAATGGAAATTATGAGCCAAAATATATTTTTTCAGATGTAAAATTCCATATCTGGAAAGGTAGGCCTAATTGAACTAGATGTGCTAAATTTGTAAGATATATAGACCATGTCGAGTGCTGGTATGTTATGTAATATCAGTGACCTTGGCATATTATTGTTAGGTCATCAGGTTTGTCAAGTTGAAAGAGGTGATTTTGTACTTGGGGGGGGGGGGCTGGGTAGCTTGGACATCGATGGCAAAGAGAACTGAGCCTCCAGATCAAAGTTCCACTTGATTACATTGTACATAAAATTTTACTTGGTGACTTTTGTTTTGGGTCACCGTGACCAAAGGATTACGAACTTTGGTGCTTGTCCAAGTTTTTGGCTTTTCCTGAGCAATAGCTCGAATAGTTATTACCCAATTTGAAGAAACAGACCATGTATGGAAAGCTTAATTCAGATGAACATTTTGACCAGTGACAATTTTTTTAATCCGAGTTGAAGGTCAAGGTCAAATGGCGATTTGAAGGTAGGGGTCATTTTGTAAATGCTGTGCACCCCACAGTTTTTCAGTTGGGGCCATAGAACTTGTAGGACTTAAAATGTGTATGAAAATATATGTGGACAGAATATAGCAGATATGGTATTATGTGTTATATGGGTGAAAATATGAAAATCTTGCGACCAGCCCAACATCCTTAATTTTTTATGGATCTTCCATGAAATTTAGTAGGATTGTAGAAGAGAGAAAAATCTCGATTGCTAATGATATTAGTGGTGCCATCTATACTTTGGCAGAAATTATGAGTTAAAATGTCTTGAAAGATATAATACAGAATTCCATATCTCCAAAAATAATTGAATTAGAATTAAAACATGCTAAATTTATAGGATGTATAGATCATGTCCTATGCTATAAAAGATGAGTGACCTTGACCTATTTTTGTTAAGTCACCAGTTAAGTTGGAAGAAGTGATTTTATAATTACAGGGTGTAGCTTTGTCATCAATAGCAAAGAGCATTGAACCTCTAGATCAAAGTTGCCCTGGAATACATCATGTATAAAACTGTACAGAATACTGTACTTGGTGATCTACTGTTAAGTCAACTTGTCCAAATGATTGTGTGACCTTGACCTATTTTCAAGGTCATTAAGCACGTAAGAAAAAGGACATTTAATTCAGTGCCTTGATAAAGAATTTAAGGCAAATGATGTTAAATGTACCACAAATGTGTATCCTATGGAAGTTTGATGTTGCATATTATGAAAAACCTCAATGTTTTTAGTATTCACCAGCATCTGAATTGTTAAGGATACATGTGTATATTTTTTGTCATCTGACCCAGTGATGCATGATTCAATGAATAGTGTTTAAAACATAAAGGTAGAATGTGCACATATATAAACCATAACTGGGTCATTAAGTTCCCTTTGATGTAGATGTCTGACCTGTTAAAGATTAGTTAATGAATTGCATTCAATCCATGTTGCCGCAATTTACAAAGCACATTGCATAGATGGTGAACATTTAAAACATGCCATTTTTTTCCTTCGTAGCCGGCAGAGCTGGTTCAGCATTATGGTAACTTATAAAGTGTGAATAGCAACCTGGAGAGTCCAGTTATTTTCTCCATGGATACAAATTATATAACTTGGTAAAGGGCAGCCAAGTGCTGGTTCTGACACTTCTGATCTCATCAGTCCAGACTTCTCGTACACTTCAGGTGGTCTTAATATAAGAGGGGGCCGCTATACATTCTGTATTGACATTGGGAAAACAATTAGCCTTTCTGGATCTGGATCCACATTTTACAAAGACTCTGAACCAGCACTGTCCCCAACCTCCATGAATGGAAAATGGTTGCAAGGTTTTGAAGAACTGACTGATGTACTGCATATTTCATTTACTTTACAAGTCACAGCATTGCAGATTGAAAAACACTAAATGCAACCTTGCAACATTATAGTCCAGTTACATGTAACATATATGCTCATTCCAACTACCATTGTAGCAATATTCAAAGAATTTGTTGGTCATTAGGTGAGTTTGCACACTATGTAAACTGTAATAGCCAGTTTATGGTGAATTTGACAAGCGTCTAGAATGTTGCATGTTCTAGCTGGCACTTGTCACGGTTTTGATTAATACAAAAAATACAACAAAAAATTGTAATTATGGTTTGATGCATGAGCTAACTGGTAATTTGTTACACCTCCAGCCAGTGTGCTGACTATGTACTGGTGCCATGCAACATCAGCCTCAGTCCACAGGCTATTGCTTAACTCTTTCAGTGCCAATCACATCTAAAGTCAATCTACTTAAGTCAAACTAGTCTGAATTATCATTAGGATTGCAGATTCATATTTGCCATAAAAAGACCTTTCATTCAAGTACCAGCATGCCTATAGTTTGAGAGAGAATACCCCAGGGCAACAGCTTTTCTCAGCACGCATTGTGCCCAATGCGCACCAAAAAAAGCTGTTAACTCTGTCCAAAATTTGGCCCTTAAAGAGTCAAAGCGACATTTTACAGCAGCATATTTCATCGCAGAAGGGACAATTTGTAAACTGAAAATCTCCCTCAAACCAAGGACCCTAAAGAGTAGAAGGGAAAACTCCTTTCAGCCATGATATTATCGTTGGGCTGCCATTAATTTCCTTTGTGTTGGTCTGTTCAGTTGATAACGTATAAAAAAATTGTGCCCAAAACATTACCGCCCATCTGTTTTGCAAGGTACTGTGGTTAAATGCCTCTTGATCTCTGATCCAAAGATGCATTTTAAAAATCCCACTGGTGATAATTTGAAGTAAAGTCATGTATTCATGTGGTGATTTTTGTCACTTTATTTTTAACCTTTGCGTCAAACAGACGCCTTACTTGTACATGTGAGAAGAAAGGCTATGGTCAGACAAAATTAGATTACCAGTGCTGGGATTGTTTCCATTTTTCGTTATCGATTATCGGAAGTTGCTTGTCACTTTTTATCGTCAGTTGTATCAATTATTTCAAGACACTGCACCACAGTCAAAATTGTGTAGGAGGTACTCAGGAAATATCTGGAAAAGTCAATATTTTATACTTATCTACTTAACAATAGAGACCACTATAATTATTTATCACCATCTGTTATTGTGGCCAGTGCCGCAGCATGATGCTCATGGTATTGCCAAGATAAAACATTTTGAATTGGCAAAAAAAATATGCATGTTTGGGATCCCCATTGCCTATAATTAGTTGCCTCATGCATGTATGCTATAACCCACTGATTTAGGCTAACTTTCATCAACAATTTGCTTGGTGAATGGTGATCACTGTTCACTGAACAGTTAACATTTCAAGGTAAATTGTTCAAACAAATATACCCGACAAAACAACAGGGTTGGTGCACCTGTTACTACATCTGAATCAAAGTTTGAACTGAAAACTTGACAGGCCATTACCTTTAACCATATCGTTTCCTCAGAATGTTTGTCCTTGACCTGAATAAATTTATATGAGAATGATGACATACTGATACTATACTAGTATTTACTTTACTTTGAGCACTTAAGATGCAGACACTGCTAAACAGTAGCTTAAAAACTGCCCAGTAAACACACTCTCAGTGGCAATGCGAAACTGAAAGTCCAGATTAGATATGCATACCTGTGACATCACGCCTATATGGCTGTAACCAAGTCGGGCATTTCATAAAAAAGAGGAAAATTATGATGTGGCTTGATGTAATATGAATTATTAGAAGGGTATTCAACTTAACATGACGTAACATGCATTGCTACATTTATGTGCATCAACATCTAACCGAGTGCTCGATTATGTACCACTCCCTGCCCACAACATTTGCTTGACTCACTGCAGGGCTATAGAAGGGTAAGCTGTATTGGATCAATTCACTGACAACATGGTGCCACACAGAAGCGGTCGCTATTCTTGCAACTTAAATTGATTGTGAGATAATATGATTTTAGATTAAGATTTGCCGGCTTTACAGGGCCAGAATTTCAGCAGGAATTCAAGAATCCATTCTCGTAAAGATTCTCCTAAACTTGTTTTTCTGTAAAAAGAAAACTAATTGACAAAAATCCAAATAGATTCTTGCAAAAT
This sequence comes from Hermodice carunculata, assembly GCA_964020975.1. Taxonomy (NCBI): domain Eukaryota; kingdom Metazoa; phylum Annelida; class Polychaeta; order Eunicida; family Amphinomidae; genus Hermodice; species Hermodice carunculata. Next base: position 728,970 of record OZ026623.1, read on the forward strand.
TTTGGCCCTGCTTTAATGGATAGCATTGGATGGAGTAACAAGTCAAAAACAGACACAAAGTCATGGGTACATACATGTATAAGCCTGTATTCAATTGTTACGTGAAGCAAACCATTCAGTGAGACAGTGACATGATAGAATCAATACCAGAATTTGGCAAGCGATTATCGTGTTTAAGCTGCTGCTTGATTATCTAATTGATTATTTCTATGATTGTCCCAGCACTATAGATTACATAACCAATTGGAGGTCTGTTGAGTACAAAATGAACTTTTTGCAATCTAATTCCACATTGAACTAAAGTGTAAAATGGACAGGGCCAGCACAAACCAACTATGCCCTCCAAACAAAATCACAAATTACAGTTTCAGACACATACACTAGGTTGTTATAAACATATAAGCACTTCTTTTTTTGTGGGTTTTTTTTTTTGGTTTTGTTTTGTTTTGTTTTATTTTTTTTTAATTGATGGGCATTGCTTCATTTTGGAGAAGAGCGTGAATTTGTCATGGGTGCGACTGATAGTAGACAAAACTTTTGGGTAGGGTCACAAAATGGAGACAACTCAGAGAAGTTTACAGACGTTTTAGATAAAGAAAAATTTCTGGCAGCTCAGAATGCTTCTTTTTATCAGTAAGCATACTTGATTTGATAAAATCACACAAAATTTAAACTTTATGAGCAAAAGATTGGTGTCACAGATGGGACAGTTTTGGTGTCACATATGGGGCAGTTTTGTCCACCATTCTACCAGTATCCATATTGTACTAAATAGTGAAATATTCTGATTGGATCATGAAGAAAGTACCTCAAAACAATATTGGCACCTCTTAAGTAACTGTTAGTCCCAAATATATAAAGGGGGGGGGGGACTATCTAAAATATTGCAGAAATAATTTATGAACTTGGATTTATGCTCATATTAAAGTAAATACTCATATTCAAAAAAAGATGTTCTCCATGATCACTCATGTGTCACTTTTTTTTCAAAATTACAGCCTTTATCTACAGGTAGTAAAAAAGTCACATCAATCACTTCATGTCATATCCATTCAAATCTTCACAATACTTATGAAATACATGTAGTGTCAATGTCCCTATTGAATTTTAATGTAGTATATTCTTGTTGATCAAATCCATCTTTCACATCTGTCACTCTTTTTGCACAGTTTATTTCTGATCGATCTAAGCTTTGTCTTCATGCAATGGATCATCAACTTCCATTATTCCGTACATGTCCATATCTGGGCTGGCGCTCGAAAATGTATGGTTTTAGGCCGTTTGGCTAACTTAGCTGAAAACTTATTAGCCAGGTTTAGCTATATTAAATTTTTGAGTTACTACTTGGGGCTAGCTCTAAGGATTTTATTGCACGATCCATTTCTTGCTAATAAATCAATATTTTATTTGCCAAAAAGAACCGGATTTAGGTGCACGTATTATGATCATTTTCTAATAAATTGTGAACTTGTAGCCAAATTTTACATGTGTACAATATTAATATATACATGTATGTGTGAAACCTTTAACCACTTCGGCTAACTGATGACAAAAACAGTTAGCCACTTCACACCATTTTTAGCCGGTGGCTAACTGGCTTATGCTTAGCGCTTAAGCCCAGCATATCTTCTTTATGAAGCTGGATTCCATTTCTTTTCCATCTGCTTTTAAGATTTCACCAAGGTACCTCTGATCCGTCTCCCTACTGGCAAATTGGACCAAGATGAAGTCATGAGACAAAGTGCTATGCAGGTTTTCAGGTGTTGTCACATTCTGATCCAGTTTACTGCATGTGTCATCTCTCACTTCTGCCAATACAACCTTTGTTGAATATTGCCATTTGAGCATTTTCCCTCGGACAACTGAAAGAATAATTTCTGACATATTCTATATCACCACCACACACATGGCCGACAGAGTGCAGTGGGTGTGTGTCCAGCATGGCTCTGGTTCTCTCCCAGCATGGCATAAGGTGCTTTGTTGCTTCTTGAGTTTGCTCTTTTTTTGTGGCTTCTCATCAAACACATGCCTGAAAAAGGTCTCTGAGTGTGTATTTCAGAGATCTTGAACTTTCTGTAGTGAGTTTGTAGCACTTTGTCAGTTTAATCTGTTGGGTTCAGAGATGCCAGTTTTCAGGATTTTGCCTGAATTCAGGTAACTTGCCTTTTCTTGAACTAAAAAAAAAAAAAACACGACAATTTTGTCAGAACAGCTCCGATTTGATGAAAAAGGGAGGGGGTGCATAGTTTTCAGGTAATTTTGATCAGATTTCAGGTAAAATTTGTGCAAGTAGCTGGCATTTCTTTGGCTTATCCAGTGCTGATAGGTGACATTCTGGTTGAGATCAAGTCTCTCAAAATGGATATCTAGTAGCTTTGTTCTGCACTGGTTGCATTTGCTGTCCACACGTTTCTTGCTGCCTGCCGTACACTGTCATTTTCATGACATCATCAACTGAGTGCAATATTTGTGGCAAAAATTTGTGAAGACTTGTTTCAAGTAAGATCTGCATTTAACATGATATCTGCAAAGTCATACTTCTTGACCTTTTCGTGTGATAGGCACAACACGCTTCAGTCTGCACTGGCAGAATTTCAGCCCACAGGCCTGTCGGTGTACATCTATAAAAAGCTGATAGGCTTCCTTCAAGATCATTACTGGTAACTGCTTCTGTCTCCTTTCAAGGCCTGTGTCAGTTTTCACAGATATAGAATTCTTCTTTCTAGGATACAGTGTACTGATCTCATCTCTATCATAAAACTTGTATATTCTGATGACATCATCGGAGGCTGCATCACTTTCCCTTACTGGTTTTACCAGTGGCTATGAGTCTGTGCTTGACTGCTGGACCCACAGCTCTGTTTACAGCCTTCTGTTTTGTTAGGGTTATCCTGGGCTGGCACTAGCCATTAGCCATAGGCTAATGATTGTGGAATTTGGCTAAAAGAATTTACATTTTAGCCAAATTGACTACAGAAATTTTTTTTTACTCGGTAGCTCTTCATAGTCAATTTTGCTGTTTTATTATCAAACTACCCCCTGTTCAATGTAAAATGTTTGAAGGTGTCAGCTAACTTTGCCTAACAAAATTTATGTTTGGGAGGAAGATTTGTGTGATTCTGGCCAAGTTAACTAACAAAACAGGGTTTCTCTTAGGAATTTTTTCACAGGGTCACAAGTAACATGAGTAAGGCCATGCACTTCCCGCTTTAGCAGTGAAGCAGACAGAATCACAGAATTGTCATTTCTATCGTGGAATTAACTTTTGTCTGAAAATATTAAATAACAGTAAAAGAGAGTGAAAAACTATGAATATATAACGATTTTAGTCCTTTAATGTGGGTAAAATCACCATTGGTAATTCTGATATTTGTTTTCAGGCCATAGTTACTTTTTGTCTGCATTTCTGTGTGACTTCAGCACTTTCCGATTGTCATTTTCACAACACTCAAGGTCACCATAGCAGTAAAATAACTTGCCTTGTACCATCACCGGGTTTTGATTGTCAGATTATGTCATTTATGGATGTACTTTAATTCAGTCAAATGAAAAGCAGAAAAATTGATTTTTTAAAGCAGGAAGTGAATGGACCCACACAAAAAGAGAAATTCAGGGCAAAAGACTAGATTTTTACCATTTTCACATGTAAATTAACAAGACTTGTGACCCTTTAGAATTTTTTCAGGGGTTGTTTCAGGTTTTGAAAGGGTAATTTGTGTATTATGAGCACTATATGACGCAGTGTGGATTTTACACACAAGATTAACACTACTAGATAGTCAGAATAGCCATCAGAATAGCGAATACAGTGGAACCTAGCTGTTTTGAGAGACCACTGTAATGAAAGACCACCTGCCTTTTAAGACCATATTGCACCTCCATTGAGAGACCACCTGCCTTATGTGACCACTTTTTGGCCTGCCCTAAGGGTGGTCTCTCAAAACAGGTTTCACTGTACATATCACAGAGTATTGATTTTACACACAAGATAGTAACACTACTAGACAATCAGAACAGAACATATCAAAGCAGTGTTGATACCAGCAAGAAAATAATATCTTGTTACGAAAAACACCAGAGTAACTATTGTAAGCAGCTCAGTCTACAGAGGGACCAGATGTACTGTCTTGCTGCCAGGGTATGAGTATGTGGTAGCATATACTAAAAAGCAAAATGAACATGTTGATGCGATTAACGTAATCACAGAAATCTGTTTGTCCTCTCAGTAGCTGGTGGCAACTGCAAAATACTATAGTATACACAACTTTAAAACAAACAGCCATGACAGTAAGCTGACTGGTAAAAAAGGGACAAGAACAAAGATTATGAACAAGGCTTTGTTCATAGCCAATGATTCTGTTGTCATAGAGCCCATGACCTGTTCTCTTTGTTTACAAAGTAAACTATGTGTTTGTGTTGCTTTTTATGGGATGCGTATGGCACAGTAACCAAAAAAGACCTCATATATTTAAAGGTTCCACTACTCACTGGCCCATAATAACAAGAATCCAACACAATGTGCCCAATGCTCACCAAGAAAAGCTGTTGACTCAGTCCAAAATTTGGCAGTGAAATAGTCACTACTGGTGAGGCTACCTTCATCATTATGTGGTGGAAAAAGTGTATTGCAGTATTCTTACTCAGGGCCAGAATTTCGGCGAGAATCCTAGAATCCATTCTCTTAGAAGATTCTCCTAAACTTGTCTTTCTTTAAAAAGAAAACTAATCGACAAAAATCCAAATAGATTCTCGCAAAATTTTACAAAATTCTGGCCCTGCTACTTCAAATTACAGTGGTACCTGCCGTATGTGGCCACCCCTTCTGCCAAGAAAAAGTGGCCACATACAGCAGGTGACCTGTCACTGGAGGTAGCTTTACAAAGAAACTGATTCCTGTGTCCCAGGAAGGTGACCATAAAAAGCAGTGTGGCTGCTCACAGCAGTGGTTGCATACAGCAGGTACCACTGTACTTGTAAATCAGCTTGGTTACCCCAATGTATTTTATGTAGGCTCAGTTTACCCCAGCATTGGGGGCCAAATAAAATTGCTATTGATATTATTATTAAGACTGATCACTGATGGGTAATATGCTTACTGAACTACAGTCAAACCTCTTGCTACGATGCTACTCAACACCCTGGGAACTCATTAGAAGTGCTCGGTAGTGGGAGGCGTTCACCAGTTGGACATCGATGGCAAAGAGAACTGAGCCTCCAGATCAAAGTTCCACTTGATTACATTGTACATAAAATTTTACTCGGTCACCTTTGTTTTGGGTCACCGTGACCCAAGGATTACGAACTTTGGTGCTTGTCCAAGTTTTTGGCTTTTCCTGAGCAATAGCTTGAATAGTTATTACCCAATTTGAAGAAACAGACCATGTATGGAAAGCTTAATTCAGATGAACATTTTGACCAGTGACAATTTTTTAATCCGAGTTGAAGGTCAAGGTCAAATGGCGATTTGAAAGTAGGGGTCATTGTGTAAATGCTGTGCACCCCACAGTTTTTCAGTTGGGGCCATAGAACTTGTAGGACTTAAAATGTGTACGAAATGTATGTGGACAGAATATAGCAGATATGGTATTATGTGTTATATGGGTGAAAATATGAAAATCTTGCGACCAGCCCAACATCCTTAATTTTTTATGGATCTTCCATGAAATTTAGTAGGATTGTAGAAGAGAGAAAAATCACGATTGCTAATGATATTAGTGGTGCCATCTATACTTTGGCAGAAATTATGAGTTAAAATGTCTTGAAAGATATAATACAGAATTCCATATCTCCAAAAATAATTGAATTAGAATTAAAACATGCTAAATTTATAGGATGTATAGATCATGTCCTATGCTATAAAAGATGAGTGACCTTGACCTATTTTTGTTTGGTCATCAGTTAAGTTGGAAGAAGTGATTTTATAATTACAGGGTGTAGCTTTGTCATCAATAGCAAAGAGCATTGAACCTCTATATCAAGTTGCCCTTGAATACATCATGTATAAAACTACAGAATACTGTACTTGGTGATCTACTGTTAAGTCACCTTGACCAAATGATTGTGTGACCTTGACCTATTTTCAAGGTCATTAAGCACTTAAGAAAAGGACATTTAATTCAGTGCCTTGATAAAGAATTTAAGGCAAATGATGTTAAATGTACCACAGATGTGTATCCTATGGAAGTTTGATGTTGCATATTATGAAAAACCCCAATGTTTTTAGTATTCACCAGCATCTGCATTGTTAAGGATACATGTGTATATTTTTTGTCATCTGACCCAGTGATGCATGATTTCAATGAAAAGTGCTTAAAACATAAAGGTAGAATGTGCACATATATAAACCATAACTGGGTCATTAAGTTCCCTTTGATGTAGATGTCTGACCTGTTAAAGATTAGTTAATGAATTGCATTCAATCCATGTTGCCGCAATTTACAAAGCACATTGCATAGATGGTGAACATTTAAAACATGCCATTTTTTTCCTTCGTAGCCGGCAGAGCTGGTTCAGCATTAGGCTAACATGTAAAGTGTGAATAACAACCTGGAGAGTCCAGTTATTTTCTCCATGGATACAAATTATATTACTCAAATGGCAGCCAAGTGCTGGTTCTGACACTTCTGATCTCATCAGTCCAGACTTCTCGTACACTTCAGGTGGTCTTAATATAAGAGGGGGCCGCTATACATTCTGTATTGACATTGGGAAAACAATTAGCCTTTCTGGATCTGGATCCACATTTTACAAAGACTCTGAACCAGCACTGCCCCCAACCTCCATGAAAGGAAAATGGTTGCAGGGTTTTGAAGAACTGACTGATGTACTGCATATTTCATTTACTTTACAAGTCACAGCATTGCAGATTGAAAAACACTAAATGCAACCTTGCAACATTATAGTCCAGTTACATGTAACATATATGCTCATTCCAACTACCATTGTAGCAATATTCAAAGAATTTGTTGGTCATTAGGTGAGTTTGCACACTATGTAAACTGTAATAGCCAGTTTATGGTGAATTTGACAAGCGTCTAGAATGTTGCATGTTCTAGCTGGCACTTGTCACGCTTTTGATTAATACAAAAAATACAACAAAAAATTGTAATTATGGTTTGATGCATGAGCTAACTGGTAATTTGTTACACCTCCAGCCAGTGTGCTGACTATGTACTGGTGCCATGCAACATCAGTCTCAGTCCACAGGCTATTGCTTAACTCTTTCAGTGCCAATCACGTCTAAAGTCAATCTACTTAAGTCAAACTAGTCTGAATTATCATTAGGATCGCAGATTCATATTTGCCATAAAAAGACCTTTCATTCAAGTACCAGCATGCCTATAGTTTGAGAGAGAATACCCCAGGGCAACAGCTTTTCTCAGCACGCATTGTGCGTAATGCGCACCAAAAAAAGCTGTTAACTCTGTCCAAAATTTGGCCCTTAAAGAGTCAAAGCGACATTTTACAGCAGCATATTTCATCACAGAAGGGACAATTTGTAAACTGAAAATCTCCCTCAAACCAAGGACCCTAAAGAGTAGAAGGGAAAACTCCTTTCAGCCATGATATTATCGTTAGGCTGCCATTAATTTCCTTTGTGTTGGTCTGTTCAGTTGATAACGTATAAAAAAATTGTGCCCAAAACATTACCGCCCATCTGTTTTGCAAGGTACTGTGGTTAAATGCCTCTTGATCTCTGATCCAAAGATGCATTTTAAAAATCCCACTGGTGATAATTTGAAGTAAAGTCATGTATTCATGTGGTGATTTTTGTCACTTTATTTTTAACCTTTGCGTCAAACAGACGCCTTACTTGTACATGTGAGAAGAAAGGCTATGGTCAGACAAAATTAGATTACCAGTGCTGGGATTGTTTCCATTTTTCGTTATCGATTATCGGAAGTTGCTTGTCACTTTTTATTGTCAGTTGTATCAATTATTTCAAGACACTGCACCACAGTCAAAATTGTGTAGGAGGTACTCAGGAAATATCTGGAAAAGTCAATATTTTATACTTATCTACTTAACAATAGAGACCACTATAATTATTTATCACCATCTGTTATTGTGGCCAGTGCCGCAGCATGATGCTCATGGTATTGCCAAGATAAAACATTTTGAATTGGCAAAAAAAATATGCATGTTTGGGATCCCCATTGCCTATAATTAGTAGCCACATGCACGTATGCTATAACCCACTGATTTAGGCTAACTTTCATCAACAATTTGCTTGGTGAATGGTGATCACTGTTCACTGAACAGTTAACATTTCAAGGTAAATTGTTCAAACAAATATACCCGACAAAACAACAGGGTTGGTGCACCTGTTACTACATCTGAATCAAAGTTTGAACTGAAAACTTGACAGGCCATTACCTTTAACCATATCGTTTCCTCAGAATGTTTGTCCTTGACCTGAATAAATTTATATGAGAATGATGACATACTGATACTATACTAGTATTTACTTTACTTTGAGCACTTAAGATGCAGACACTGCTAAACAGTAGCTTAAAAACTGCCCAGTAAACACACTCTCAGTGGCAATGCGAAACTGAAAGTCCAGATTAGATATGCATACCTGTGACATCACGCCTATATGGCTGTAACCAAGTCGGGCATTTCATAAAAAAGAGGAAAATTATGATGTGGCTTGATGTAATATGAATTATTAGAAGGGTATTCAACTTAACATGACGTAACATGCATTGCTACATTTATGTGCATCAACATCTAACCGAGTGCTCGATTATGTACCACTCCCTGCCCACAACATTTGCTTGACTCACTGCAGGGCTATAGAAGGGTAAGCTGTATTGGATCAATTCACTGACAACATGGTGCCACACAGAAGCGGTCGCTATTCTTGCAACTTAAATTGATTGTGAGATAATATGATTTTAGATTAAGATTTGCCGGCTTTACAGGGCCAGAATTTCAGCAGGAATTCAAGAATCCATTCTCGTAAAGATTCTCCTAAACTTGTTTTTCTGTAAAAAGAAAACTAATTGACAAAAATCCAAATAGATTCTTGCAAAATTTTGGCCCTGCTTTAATGGATAGCATTGGATGGAGTAACAAGTCAAAAACAGACACAAAGTCATGGGTACACACATGTATAAGCCTGTATTCAATTGTTACGTGAAGCAAACCATTCAGTGAGACAGTGACATGAGAGAATCAATACCAGAATTTGGCAAGCGATTATCGAGTTTAAGCTGCTGCTTGATTATCTAATTGATTATTTCTATGATTGTCCCAGCACTATAGATTACATAACCAATTGGAGGTCTGTTGAGTACAAAATGAACTTTTTGCAATCTAATTCCACATTGAACTAAAGTGTAAAATGGACAGGGCCAGCACAAACCAACTATGCCCTCCAAACAAAATCACAAATTACAGTTTCAGACACATACACTAGGTTGTTATAAACATATAAGCACTTCTTTTTTTTTGTGGGTTTTTTTTGGTTTTGTTTTGTTTTGTTTTGTTTTGTTTTTTTTAATTGATGGGCATTGCTTCATTTTGGAGAAGAGCGTGAATTTGTCATGGGTGCGACTGATAGTAGACAAAACTTTTGGGTAGGGTCACAAAATGGAGACAACTCAGAGAAGTTTACAGACGTTTTAGATAAAGAAAAATTTCTGGCAGCTCAGAATGCTTCTTTTTATCAGTAAGCATACTTGATTTGATAAAATCACACAAAATTTAAACTTTATAAGCAAAAGATTGGTGTCACAGATGGGACAGTTTTGGTGTCACATATGGGGCAGTTTTGTCCACCATTCTACCAGTATCCATATTGTACTAAATAGTGAAATATTCTGATTGGATCATGAAGAAAGTACCTCAAAACAATATTGGCACCTCTTAAGTAACTGTTAGTCCCAAATATATAAAGGGGGAGGGGACTATCTAAAATATTGCAGAAATAATTTATGAACTTGGATTTATGCTCATATTAAAGTAAATACTCATATTCAAAAAAAGATGTTCTCCATGATCACTCATGTGTCACTTTTTTTTCAAAATTACAGCCTTTATCTACAGGTAGTAAAAAAGTCACATCAATCACTTCATGTCGTATCCATTCAAATCTTCATAATACTTATGAAATAGTGTCAATGTCCCTATTGAATTTTAATGTAGTATATTCTTGTTGATCAAATCCATCTTTCACATCTGTCACTGTTTTTGCACAGTTTATATCTGATCGATCTAAGCTTTGTCTTCATGCAATGGATCATCAACTTCCATTTTTCCGTACATGTCCATATCTGGGCTGGCGCTCGAAAATGTATGGTTTTAGGCCGTTTGGCTAACTTAGCTGAAAACTTATTAGCCAGGTTTAGCTATATTAAATTTTTGAGTTACTACTTGGGGCTAGCTCTAAGGATTTTATTGCACGATCCATTTCTTGCTAATTTATAAATCAATATTTTATTTGCCAAAAAGAACCAGATTTAGGTGCACGTATTATGATCATTTTCTAATAAATTGTGAACTTGTAGCCAAATTTTACATGTGTACAATATTAATATATACATGTATGTGTGAAACCTTTAACCACTTCGGCTAACTGATGACAAAAACAGTTAGTCACTTCACACCATTTTTAGCCGGTGGCTAACTGGCTTATGCTTAGCGCTTAAGCCCAGCATATCTTCTTATGAAGCTCGATTCCATTTCTTTTCCATCTGCTTTTAAGATTTCACCAAGGTACCTCTGATCCGTCTCCCTACTGGCAAATTGGACCAAGATGAAGTCATGAGACAAAGTGCTATGCAAGTTTTCAGGTGTTGTCACATTCTGATCCAGTTTGCTGCATGTGTCATCTCTCACTTCTGCCAATACAACCTTTGTTGAATATTGCCATTTGAGCATTTTCCCTCCGACAACTGAAAGAATAATTTCTGACATATTCTATATCACCACCAGGCACATGCCGGACAGAGTGCAGTGGGTGTGTGTTCAGCATGGCTCTGGTTCTCTCCCAGCATGGCATAAGGTGCTTTGTTGCTTCTTGAGTTTGCTCTTTTTTTGTGGCTTCTCATCAAACACATGCCTGAAAAAGGTCTCTGAGTGTGTTTTTCAGAGATCTTGAACTTTCTGTAGTGAGTTTGTAGCACTTTGTCAGTTTAATCTGTTGGGTTCCGAGATGCCACTTTTCAGGATTTTGCCTGAATTCAGGTTACTTGCCTTTCCTTGAACTAAAAACAAAAACATGTCAATTTTGTCAGAACAGCTCGATTTGATGAAAAAGGGAGGGGGCGCATAGTTTTCAGGTAATTTTGATCAGATTTCAGGTAAAATTTGTGCAAGTAGCTGGCATTTCTTTGGCTTATCCAGTGCTGATAGGTGACATTCTGGTTGAGATCAAGTCTCTCAAAATGGATATCTAGTAGCTTTGTTCTGCACTGGTTGCATTTGCTGTCCACACGTTTCTTGCTGCCTGCCGTACACTGTCATTTTCATGACATCATCAACTGAGTGCAATATTTGTGGCAAAAATTTGTGAAGACTTGTTTCAAGTAAGATCTGCATTTAACATGATATCTGCAAAGTCATACTTCTTGACCTTTTCGTGTGATAGGCACAACACGCTTCAGTCTGCACTGGCAGAATTTCAGCCCACAGGCCTGTCGGTGTACATCTATAAAAAGCTGATAGGCTTCCTTCAAGATCATTACTGGTAACTGCTTCTGTCTCCTTTCAAGGCCTGTGTCAGTTTTCACAGATATAGAATTCTTCTTTCTAGGATACAGTGTACTGATCTCATCTCTATCATAAAACTTGTATATTCTGATGACATCATCGGAGGCTGCATCACTTTCCCTTACTGGTTTTACCAGTGGCTATGAGTCTGTGCTTGACTGCTGGACCCACAGCTCTGTTTACAGCCTTCTGTTTTGTTAGGGTTATCCTGGGCTGGCACTAGCCATTAGCCATAGGCTAATGATTGTGGAATTTGGCTAAAAGAATTTACATTTTAGCCAAATTGACTACAGAAATTTTTTTTTACTCGGTAGCTCTTCATAGTCAATTTTGCTGTTTTATTATCAAACTACCCCCTGTTCAATGTAAAATGTTTGAAGGTGTCAGCTAACTTTGCCTAACAAAATTTATGTTTGGGAGGAAGATTTGTGTGATTCTGGCCAAGTTAACTAACAAAACAGGGTTTCTCTTAGGAATTTTTTCACAGGGTCACAAGTAACATGAGTAAGGCCATGCACTTCCCGCTTTAGCAGTGAAGCAGACAGAATCACAGAATTGTCATTTCTATCGTGGAATTAACTTTTGTCTGAAAATATTAAATAACAGTAAAAGAGAGTGAAAAACTATGAATATATAACGATTTTAGTCCTTTAATGTGGGTAAAATCACCATTGGTAATTCTGATATTTGTTTTCAGGCCATAGTTACTTTTTGTCTGCATTTCTGTGTGACTTCAGCACTTTCCGATTGTCATTTTCACAACACTCAAGGTCACCATAGCAGTAAAATAACTTGCCTTGTACCATCACCGGGTTTTGATTGTCAGATTATGTCATTTATGGATGTACTTTAATTCAGTCAAATGAAAAGCAGAAAAATTGATTTTTTAAAGCAGGAAGTGAATGGACCCACACAAAAAGAGAAATTCAGGGCAAAAGACTAGATTTTTACCATTTTCACATGTAAATTAACAAGACTTGTGACCCTTTAGAATTTTTTCAGGGGTTGTTTCAGGTTTTGAAAGGGTAATTTGTGTATTATGAGCACTATATGACGCAGTGTGGATTTTACACACAAGATTAACACTACTAGATAGTCAGAATAGCCATCAGAATAGCGAATACAGTGGAACCTAGCTGTTTTGAGAGACCACTGTAATGAAAGACCACCTGCCTTTTAAGACCATATTGCACCTCCATTGAGAGACCACCTGCCTTATGTGACCACTTTTTGGCCTGCCCTAAGGGTGGTCTCTCAAAACAGGTTTCACTGTACATATCACAGAGTATTGATTTTACACACAAGATAGTAACACTACTAGACAATCAGAACAGAACATATCAAAGCAGTGTTGATACCAGCAAGAAAATAATATCTTGTTACGAAAAACACCAGAGTAACTATTGTAAGCAGCTCAGTCTACAGAGGGACCAGATGTACTGTCTTGCTGCCAGGGTATGAGTATGTGGTAGCATATACTAAAAAGCAAAATGAACATGTTGATGCGATTAACGTAATCACAGAAATCTGTTTGTCCTCTCAGTAGCTGGTGGCAACTGCAAAATACTATAGTATACACAACTTTAAAACAAACAGCCATGACAGTAAGCTGACTGGTAAAAAAGGGACAAGAACAAAGATTATGAACAAGGCTTTGTTCATAGCCAATGATTCTGTTGTCATAGAGCCCATGACCTGTTCTCTTTGTTTACAAAGTAAACTATGTGTTTGTGTTGCTTTTTATGGGATGCGTATGGCACAGTAACCAAAAAAGACCTCATATATTTAAAGGTTCCACTACTCACTGGCCCATAATAACAAGAATCCAACACAATGTGCCCAATGCTCACCAAGAAAAGCTGTTGACTCAGTCCAAAATTTGGCAGTGAAATAGTCACTACTGGTGAGGCTACCTTCATCATTATGTGGTGGAAAAAGTGTATTGCAGTATTCTTACTCAGGGCCAGAATTTCGGCGAGAATCCTAGAATCCATTCTCTTAGAAGATTCTCCTAAACTTGTCTTTCTTTAAAAAGAAAACTAATCGACAAAAATCCAAATAGATTCTCGCAAAATTTTACAAAATTCTGGCCCTGCTACTTCAAATTACAGTGGTACCTGCCGTATGTGGCCACCCCTTCTGCCAAGAAAAAGTGGCCACATACAGCAGGTGACCTGTCACTGGAGGTAGCTTTACAAAGAAACTGATTCCTGTGTCCCAGGAAGGTGACCATAAAAAGCAGTGTGGCTGCTCACAGCAGTGGTTGCATACAGCAGGTACCACTGTACTTGTAAATCAGCTTGGTTACCCCAATGTATTTTATGTAGGCTCAGTTTACCCCAGCATTGGGGGCCAAATAAAATTGCTATTGATATTATTATTAAGACTGATCACTGATGGGTAATATGCTTACTGAACTACAGGCAAACCTCTTGCTACGATGCTACCCAACACCCTGGGAACTCATTAAAAGTGCTCGGTAGTGGGAGGCGTTCACTAGTTGGAGGGTTAAGTGTTTGGATTCATGAGTGATCAGAATCAGGAATTTTATTTGTGTATTATAGTTGTCAGCAAAATTATCCATTCATTGTTCACCCAAATGTAGGAGACTATGAATAGAACTAGGGGTTGACAGTCACTCATCCAGCTAGAGCCAAAGTTTGGCACAATCAAGGCTTGTCTTTTTTTTTATATCAAGTATAAACATTTCTTTATTTGTAATTCCATTAAAATCAGGTGAAATAAATTTTCATCGGTGAATTTGCCATGCCAGGTATCTATAACTGACGTTGGTGATAAATAATTATTCATGGCCTGTAGGTCGTACTGTTTTTTTTTTCTGTTTTTTTTCAGTGTTCTTGGAACCCTGTCAGGTACAGAAAGCACTGATCTTTAAGAAATTCCGTAGAACAGGCACAGCACTTGTATGATGGTTATAATTAATTGAGGTCTCTCTCTCTCTCTCTCTCTCTCTCTCTCTCTCTCTCTCTCTCTCTCTCTCTCTCTCTCTCTCTCTCTCTCTCTCTCTCTCTCTCTCTCTCTCTCTCTCTCTCTCTCTCTCTCTCTCTCTCTCTCTCTCTCTCTCTCTCTCTCTCTCTCTCTCTCTCTCTCTCTCGCTCTCTTTTGCTTTTTGTGTGTCTGTCTGTCTCTCACAGTGATGAATGTCGTGCTGATGAGTCAATTCTTGTATCAGAGTCAGCAAGTGGTCTGCAGATGTACTGCCCTGTATACAGGCTGCATGAGATATTACACAAAGAAAAGGTTCTCAGTTAACATGGAGTAGAAAAAAATAATGACTGTCAACAAAAGAGGCAGAAAGGTAAATTCTCCCCCATTTACTGGAGTTCATGTATTTGTAATGGTATTGAGATTAAGGTCTCTCAGCGACATTGATGTCTTGGTAATGAATTCCACTCTTCATAAACATTTTTGTCCCGATACGATAAAGAAACTGAAAGAGGAGGCAAATAAATCCTTTGTCAAACTGTACAAAGACGCAACAAAGTATAACATCAAATTTGCTACATGACATTGTATGAAATTTTCAAGCCATTTAGCTTGCTTAGACTTCATATTGCATTACATGTTAGTATAAAGTATGCGGTGCTTCTAATATGAAACATTGAAATAGTTACAATTTACATGTATATCAACTGCGTGATATACCTTAGGAAAATTTATGTTACCTTTTGAGGGAGAGAAGCACCTGAGCCAGCCGAGGGTCTCAGATGGGGCGGCACCCCTTCCCAGGTCACAAACTTTTGGAAAAATTAGGTTTAGTGCTTTTTAGTGCATGTTTGGACTTTAATGTGGCTTCAAGGCCAATATGGATAGTGATTGACAGTAATTTTGAGAAATCATGTTGTCTGATCAATTTTTGTTTACATTATTTTGGATTTTTTTTCCATGTTGAGAGGGAGAAAAGAAATGCTAAGCGGTAGAGTCAGAAGATTTTCAGAAAATAGGCAAAAAACGGGCAATCTACTACCAAAAATGGGAGAGTTGAAGTCTGTGCTTCACTCAAGTATCCAATGTTCACTGGACAACTCAAGTTTTGAGGGTCTTGAATGTTAGATTCTTTTTGCTGTTTGACTCATTTCTCTGTCTTATTGGACACATCTTGCAGAGAATAGACCAGTGTCACAGGGGTATTGGACACATCTGGCAGAGAATAGACCAGTGTCACAGGGGTATTGGACACATCTTGCAGAGAATAGACCAGTGTCACCGGGTTATTGGACACATCTTGCAGAGAATAGACCAGTGTCACAGGGTTTTGACCAACACTCTAGCCTTAGAATTCTAGGGGTTTAAATCAAAACTAAGGGTTTTAACCCTTTTCCCCTTGAATTGACACTTGAGTCAACAACTTTCCTTGGCATGAGTTGGGCACTCAGTGCCAGACTCATGCCAAGGAAAGTTGTTGACCTGGGGCATGTGATCTTCATAGGGCTCATCTACAATTCTCAGTCAAAATTGTTTTTCATTACTGTTGAAATTAGTTGAAAACACTGAAGCAGACAATATTTGACCACCAGCTAATTCAAGGGGGAAATGCTTAACGGAATAATCACGGCTGTAGGCGTTTTCTCATGACACGTATGCCCTTTTGTTACAGTCATGTCAGCACTTTAAAGGATTTTTCATTTGACATTCATGCGGAACATGTGGTATAATAAATAACATGTACTGGCTGATTATGAATATAATACACAGGTAAAGTGGAACTTATGAATTTTAAAAGACCAGTGTTGTTAGAGGGAATTAGAAATGCTGTCACCACCAGGTGGCTACATGCATGCTAATTATAAGCATGGGGCAGGGCAGTTCCACTTAATACAAGGAACTATGCCATATTAAAGTACTTGGATTACTACCAAAATGTGTGGTCACCCTTTCAAGCCAATCCCTGTGCTACATGTATTCTAGTGTGTTTTAAGCTGTTAAAAGTTGAAGATTTGTTGAAATGGGAACTTGACTGAAATGGTTGTATATGGATATTAGGGGCAGACCTAGCCACTTGAGTTGGAGATACGGAGTGAAATATGGAGGTCAGTATGTCAAATTAGAGTAAATATTTGCTTTTGTAAATTTATAGAATCAATTCCAGTTGGACTTAATAAACCCAGAAACCAAACTATTAAATAAAAGTGTATAAATAAGGAAAAGTCATATCATTGTAACTGGCTACACTATTTTTAGCTCTGCTGACTTGTCAGTCTTCAGAGCTCTGTTTGCCTCCGCCGCCCATCTATCTGTCTGTCTGTTGTTATACTTGTTACATTTTTTACTTCTCCTCAAAAACCACAGCATGGAATGTTTTGATTTTACGCATGGATGTGCCCCAGTGCACCTCTACCAAATTTGTGAAGCAGATGATGATGCAATATTTTTTCTATTTTTTATGATTTTTTAGCTCAGCTGACTTATCAGTCAGCTGAGCTTATCTTATGGTCCTCGGTCCGTCGTCCGTCCGTCGTCCGTCCGTCGTCCGTCAACAATTTACATTTTCAACTTCTCCCAAACGGTCAGCCAGATCCACTTCAAACTTGGTGGGGATGTGCCTTGGGTAGGTGTCTTCCAAGTTTGTTCAATTGGTCACGGTCCATTGATTTTTGGATTTTGAATGAATTTTTTTGTTCTTTTTTGGGCAAATCTTAAAAAATCTTCTTCTCCGAAACCGGCTACTCAATTACTTTGATATCACACAGAAACATTCCCTGGGACACCTAGTTCTTAATTTGTTCACCAGGTGGCGTTGCAATTTTTTAAAAAAAATTTATGAATTTTTGTGTGTTAAAGCTATTTTCGACTTCTTCTCCAGAAAGGTCTCTCAGATTAAGCTGAAACATGGTGGATATGTTCCTTGTAGAAGGGTCAAACAAAGTTGATCACTATATGGGAATGCTGCAGATTCCTGATTTTTAACGATTTTTTCAATTCTGGTACTTATCGGTCAATGCAGCTTTCCTATTGATTACTATGAAAGTCAATGAGTATTCTAATGCTAATTCACATTTTGGACTTCTTCTCCAAAACCGTCATCCAGATTAACTTCAAACTTGGTGGGGATGTACCTTGGGTGGGTGTCTACCAGGTTTGCTCAAATGGTCATGCTCCAGTGATTTTTGGATTTTTAATGAATTTTTTTGTTCTTTTTTTGGACTAATCTTAAAAAATCTTTTTCTCCAAAAGCGCTTACTCAATTGCTCTGATATCACACGGGAAGACACCTAGGGACTCCGTGTTCTTAATTTGTTGACCAGGTGGCGCTGCAATTTTTTACTAATTTTTTTATGAATTTTTCTGTGTTCTAGCTATTTTCAACTTCTTCTCCAGAAAGGTCTCTCAGATTAAGCTGAAAGGTGGTGGATATGTTCCTTGTAGAAGGGTCAAACAAAGTTGTTCACTATATAGGAATGCTGCAGATTCCTGATTTTTAACGATTTTTTCAATTCTGGTACTTATCGGTCAATGCAGCTTTCCTATTGATTACCATGGAAGTCAATGAGTATTCTAATGCTAATTCACGTTTTGGACTTCTTCTCCAAAACCGTCATCCAGATTAACTTCAAACTTGGTGGGGATGCACCTTGGGTGGGTGTCTACCAGTTTGTTCCAATGGTCATGTTCCAATGAATTTTGTTTTTTTTAATGATTTTTTTTTCAAAAATCTTTACAAAAGTTTTAATAGGAAAGTTTTACCATGGGAATTTCTTGTAATGGTTATAACTTAAATAATTTTGGCCAGATTGACTTCAAACTTAGTGGGGATGTGCCTTGGGTGGATCTCTACCAAGTTTGTTCAAATGGTCACGCTCTATTGATTTTTGGAATTTTCATGAATTTTTTTGGTTTTTTGGGGCAAACCTTAAAAACTCTTCACCTCTGAAACTGCTCACCCAATTGTTTTGATATCGTTCATAGACACTTCCAGGGACACATAGTTCCCAATTTGTTCACCAGGTGGCACTGCAATTTTTTTTATTTTATTTTTTTTTTTTTTTAATGAATTTTTTATATGATTTTGTTATTTTTCACTTGTTCTCAGAACAGTCACTCAGATTAATGTGAAATGTGATGGATATGTTCTTGTGGAAGGGTCAACCAAAGTTGTTTACCAGGTGGCACTGCTTTAGATTCCTGATTTTTAAGTATTTTCAACTCAGGTACTTATCGATCAATGCAGCTTTCCTATTGATTACTATGTAAGTCAATGGGCATTCTAGTGCTAATTCACAGGACAACTGACACAAAATTTACTGTTTACTTGATAACTTGAGATTTGTTTTGAGTTAGTACTGTGATGCTGCACATGTTAATGTTTTTGTATGAAGGTCATGCTCAGACAGTACATGAATGACTTTGACCTCGTCTCTGGGGTCACAGTGCAACATACATGAATTTTACTCTTCATTATAACTTGAGAACTACTTGAACCTTGATGTTGCACATGTCGTTGTTCTTTTATGATGGTCAGACTTACTCAGAACATGGGTGACCTTGATCCTTTCCCAAGTTCATAGATCTGCTAGTGTGATGAATGTCAAGATCAGCTGAGGCATGGGCTGTTCACACAGCCCTCTTGTTAAACTTTTAAATTAATTTTTTGGAAAAAATTAAAATTCTTAATCTCCAGCGCTACATGGCCAATTGCTTTAATATTCCACATAGGGTCAACTGGGGTCACTTAGTTTTTGTTTTGGCCACCACGTGGCACTGCATTTTTTTTTCTGAAGTTTTTGTGTGTTAAGGTTACTTTTGACTTCTCCTGGGTCACATATTTAGGTCACAATGCTGCATTGAAGAAAAATGGTCATACCGTGATATCTTCAAATATTAAATTACTCATTATAGCTGCACCAATTATTTATGTCAGTTGGTCCTAAGTATGCCTCAGACACCTCGTGGAAACTAGGTCACTGGGTCACACATTTAGGTCACAGTTCTGCATTGAAGAAAAATGGCCTTGCCATATGCCATATCTCCAGAAATACTCACTTTACAGAGACCAAACTTTTATCACAGAAGGCCATTGAGGTGCTTCAGGTGTGTATCGAAAAGTAGGTCACTAGGTCACATCTTTAGATGTTATCACTGACAAATCAGGGGGGTAGGATAAACACGTTTTAAATCTGGAACAGTTATTTAAAAGTTGGATTGAGGAAACCGAATTGCTCTTACAGGGATATGGAGATAATAAAATCAAGGGGGGGGGGGGGGGGAGGGGGAATTACATGGCATGGAAAGAGACCTGAACTTATACAGTGCATATTGGATTATTTTTTAATTTCCTTTGTGCTAAATACACTTAAGATCATCCCTAGATTTTGTACAGATCATTCACTACTTATCGTTTTGATATTGATTGAAAGAAATGCATTTTAAATATAGTTGAACCAAATGAAAGCACAGAAATGAATAGCATACTTCTGTGGGAAACTATCAAAGCTGAAATAAGAAATACTACAATTTCATATGCTTTATAAAAGATTAAAAATGGAAAGATTGTGATCAGAAATTAGGAATTTAGAGGAATTATATTTAGCATCTGGAAATGTAAAGGAGGGCATCCTTAGTCAAAAGAAACTGAAGTTTGAGAAACTAATTGAGGACAAAGTAAAGAGTGTAATGATGAGAAGCCATACTTGTTGGTATGAGTTAGGGGAAAAACCAACAAAATATTTTTTGTAGTTTAGGAAAAAGAAGCTGTAATAAAATATATTAAGAAGTTTATTTGTAGTGAAAGACATACTGTAACAGAACCAGCTGATATTTTCAAAGAAGAATTAAGATATTATAAAAGTTTGTATACATCAAAACTAGACCAAATAATTTAGACAAGACTGAATTTTTCCTATTCATGAAGGGATTCGTAAACTATCAGATGTTGAGAAAGAAAGTTAACAAGGTCCTCTTACAGAGGAAGAAGTGGTAAACACAATTAAAAGTATGGCTAACAACAAAATCCCTGGCTCAAACAACCTACCTATTGAATTTTTTAAAACAATTTCGGAACAATATTAAAGTTTATTCAATGAATGCAATAAATGAAGTTTTCTACATGGTGAGTTATCAATGCTGCAAAAACATGGTATATTGACAGTCCTTCCTGAAAACAAAGGTCCTTTATATCTAAAAAATTGTTGGCCTCTTTCACTACTATATTTTGAAATAAAAGCTAAGTCTGTTGCAAATATAATTTTAAAAAGTACTGTTGAATATTGTTCACTTTGATCAGACAGGTTTCCTAAAAAGGTTGTTACATAGAGTATTAGGAAAATAAATATTGGGTTTAATGCACTGTAGAGAAGATGACACTTCAGCACAATAGCAGTGGACTATGGGAAAGCATTTGACTTTTTGGAATGGGAATTTTTGTACAAATGTATTAACGTTGCAATCTTTTATACAAATATACAAAGATGGATACATATTTTGTATGACAATATTAGTACATGTAGTAGTGTTATTAATGATGGGCATTTCAGAAACTTTTTTGCTGAGCAAAGGGGTTCCGCAGGGTTGTCCTCTCTCTCTCTCTCTGTCTGTCTGTCTGTCTCTCTCTCTCTCTCTCTCTCTCTCTCTCTCTCTCTCTCTCTCTCTCTCTCTCTCTCTCTCTCTCTCTCTCTCTCTCTCTCTCTCTCTCTCTCTCTCTCCCTGCTGTAGCTGTTTATTTTCGGAGAAGATCGGAGATTTCAGAGGGTTTCAATGGTCATGCAGGTTTGCAGATTGATAAAAAAGTGAAATATTCAAAATGGGTACAGCAAAAAATGTGAAGAAATAATGTTAGATGAACTGTAGATGAAATGCAACAATGAAATAGATATAATAGGTGTCAGAATTTTCAGTGAGAATAACAAGATTAATTTGAATTTTAAAGACAAAATAGCTAAATTTAAATATATTGATATTGAAAAGCAAATTTCAATGCAAAATAGCAAATTTGAACAATTCCTTAAAAAATAGAGACCTGTTTTGGACCACTGAGTGAGAATTGTAAGGTAAAAAACTATAAAGCTGTTCTTGGACATACAGTGTATATGTGCTTCTCAGCTTGCTCTCTGTCCTGATATATTTGTATTTGGAAGAAATGTGACTCCATTCTTTGCTGTAAGTTGACTGTAAAGGAATAATAAACAAAAAATGAACAGATCTACTACCATATAGTGTACAAGTACTTCACAACTCGCTCTCTGTCCTGATGTATTTGTACATATGGAGGAAATATGACTCCATTCTCTGCTGTAAGTCGACTTAAAAGAATTTTTAAAAAAAGCTTTAAGAAATGAACAGATCTACTTCCATCTGATTAAAAGGGTGAGTTAACATGATTTACTTTGAGCCAACAACTTAGTCCTATTTACAAAGAAGATCAAATTATCAGACAAACTTGAGTCCCTCTAAGCTAAAACCTAGTAAAAGCAGATCAATTATGCCAACTAACAGTGAGACCAAATCATGGTCTTTCAAGACAGATGCTCTTTCAGTGCAGTGAACTCAAGACAAGTACTGCTGTACATCTCCATGACATTTATAAATGTGATACTGTCACGCTGTGTGGTCATGCAGTTGATATAATTTTTTAAATCAGACAGCCTGGCAACATTGCATAATCATAAAATAAGGATAAAAGGCCATAATGCAGCAATTTTCATTTTGACCCTGATGAACTCCATACAGAGCATGGGATATATGTTAAGGGGGTTAAGGGGGTCCCAGTACAACATGTACTGATGTACACAAAATAATTATGACATGGTACACCATACAGAAAATAGAGCTTCTAGTTCAAAGCAACTATGGTAAAAAAAAAAAAGAAAGAAAGGAAGGAAGGAAGACTGAAAGAAAGACAAAAAGCAAGAAAGAAAGAAAAAAAGTCGATACTTATTCATTTCCCCCCCCCCCCCCATATGACTGCATATGTCATGTATATGGCAAACAGTGTGCCAGCCTGACAGCTTGCTGTCTGGTGCTCCTTGTTATTACACAACTTAATAAACAAACACCAGTAATCTAATGGAACCAGAACGAGATAAACAGATATTTTAAGCTCAGTTATCACACTGATTTCATTGAAAACATCAAGATAGTTTATTCCAGAATGTGAGTTACGTATAGATGACATAGTAAAGGATAATAAAATGCTGGGTTAAAAAATTATAAGAATATCAGCATACAATAGCATCCATTTAGGCCAAGCTTGTTTCCAGCACATGTAATTTGCTTTATGAAGATAAAATCTGATTAGGCTCTGCAGTCAGATTGAACAGAACTTGTGTAAAAAGTGTAAACTGAGTTTCATTTAGTTTAATAGCACTGTCTCAGGAACCATGAAAATAGGGAAAAAAAACTGAACAAAAAATGGACCAAGTGCTTTTCAGTAACTCTTAAGAAATACCAAAATATTGCCTTTAATAAGTTGAACTTCTCACAAACACCTTTTTGCTGAGTAAATTTATTCTTACAGTTTGTTATTGTATCTTTTGAGCAGGGAATCAGTGATGTCACACAGTGATGTCACATATTTAACCTATGCTAGTTAAATGCACTTTTTGGCCAAAAGTACCTCTTGTATCAATGAAGATGCCCCTCCCCCCCCCCCCACTGATTATCAAAAAATGGCAATCAGACTAGTGGTGCACCAGTGAAATTAGTTGTGAATTACCAGTCATATAAATAAATAAATACTGACAACAATTGGAATATGTCAAAATTTGTATTGTTACACAAAATGTTTCACACTTATGTCACAGAGATGGAGATTATTGATATCTAAAGCCAAAGTTATATGATAATCAGTTGTCTATGGGGTACTGTGATAAACCACTGCTTTATATTTCTGCAAACTCAATTTCAAAATTGACGTGGCGTCTGTTCGACATTGTGTCAAAAAAGGCCACTCTGTTACATAGCAACTGTACCTGCTTGATGTTATGTGAGAATTATGCTGTCTGGAGGTTTTGGGCTGGAACCAAGTACAATATTGTATCATGGAACCGAACTATCAGCATGTAATGCATCTTTTTGAGATACGTGTACATGAATTTGCTTTTCTATGTTCCTATTGGCCAGAAAAGATGAAAAGCATTTATGTAACAGTGTTATGTATGGACCATATGTTCACACTCTTCACTCCACAAATTCGTATCATCTGGTAATTTTTTTCTGGGATTATTGGTGGCCCTGAGCTCCTGACACTTAACTTGACTGTTAACTCTTTCAGTGCCAATCACGTCTGAAGTGGATCTACTTAAGTGAAACTAGCCAGAATTATCATTAAGATCTCAGATTCACATTCCTGGTAAAAAGAACTTTCATTCAAAGGATAAAGTCTTGAGTTGAATGTTGCGATTTTGTGTAAATCGACCAATTCTACACACAGAACTCGCCTAATCTGTCCACTTCAATACTTACTGTTGATAATCAGTCACTGACTGGTAATCAGGTTCCTCCATGCTGCTTCCTTGACCACATAGCGTTAAATGCCGGAACTTCAAAATTTTGCAGAACTATGCAGAACTCAGTCCTGTTACGTATTATTTTCCTGTCATAACCTCTGCACACTGATGTTTGCTACCGATCTTTCTGGCTTTTACCGCTAAGCTACTAACAGGGAACTAGAGTGCTGCATCACATGCAGATGTTTTTCTGTTAATACTACTGTGTGACATGTAAAATGCTGGGTGCTGTTTGGTCGGTACCACTTTTAGTTAGTTCATTTTCATCTTGGTGTATTTATCATCTGCAGAATCATCACCATCGTTTCAATATAGAAGGTCATGTGACCTTCTATAAAAAAAAAAATCCAAAAAATTAAATGCACAAAAAAACCAACAAACAATCCGAGAAACAAAACAGAACAAAACTTGCTGTGGCGTGAACAGCACGCCTATATTTTATGTGGCCTTAGGATCCAGTGTGGTAAATGCAGTTGCTGATTGCAGACTGGTAATTTAAAAGGTGATGTAATTGTCGTCTGTTATTACTGTGTCACTTACAACTTGTAACATTGCTGGCATTGTGGTGTGAGGCATACTGGTATTTGAAAGTGTAAATACATGTAGGCTAGACTACACAGTAGCCTATTCATACTTGGTGAGGGTGATGCAATTGTGAGTGATAAATGAAGCCCACAGAAACAGGTGCTGTAAAATGTTGTTTCTGTTCACTGTCAGAAATGTGTGTATTCAGCCCAGAGAAAATTGTCATCATAATGGCTTTTGTAGATTTTAAAAGCAGATTTTAAGTACATAATGTGACTCTCTCACATTTTGGAACTGTGGACAAGTTGAAGCATTTTACAGTGGACTATATCAATGTTAAAAATACAGTTTTATGCCTGAATGTCCACATTAAATTGATTTTTATCTGCAAGTCTTTCCAGCCAACATAATGCCTTTACCATGTTTGTCAATGCATGAAACATGATGCCCCCAGGAGTAATGTCTCCCCAGTAGCCTGTAAATTGGGATACGATGCTTTCAGTCCTGTACATGTATGAAGTGGCTCATGAGATATACAATGTTATCTGTAGGTCAATATTACGGGATATTACCCTTTTTTGGGAGGGGGGAGAATGGCGAGTCATTAAACATTTGCCTCATGTCTCTCTGGCCACATATACATTTTCGATTTCTTCTCCATCACTGTTCAGCAGGTTCACGTAACATACTGGGATGTGCTGGCATACATGTACTTGGGAATTTTTCTGCGTCCCATGGTCCACAGAGTTGATAAGTGAGTGCAAAATATGGTTCCATTAAGAAAGGGATATATAACAAGTTTGGTATGACTTAAGCCCAAAATTGTCCATTCTGCCAAATTAGCCAAATATGTGCAAGTTTCACAGAATGTAAGATTTTACTTCAGAAACCATTTTTTTTAGCTCAGCTGACTTGTCAGTAGCTGATCTTATCTTATGGTCCTTTGTCTGTTGTCTGTCATCAACAATTGACTTTGTCTCCCAAACTGTCAGCCAGATTCACGTCAAACTTGATGGCAATGTACCCTGGGTGATTCTGTACCAAATTTGTTCAAATGGTCACACTCCAGTGCTTTTTGAATTTTTAACGATTTTTTGGTTATTTTTTTATGTGCGTTTTGGAAGGGTCAAACTTAGTTGTTCGCTAGGTGGCGATGCTGCGAATTCCTGATTTTTAACGATTTTTTTTCCAATTCGGGTACTTATCACTAAATAAACTTTTCCTATTGATTACTATTTAAGCCAATGGGCATTCTAATGCTAATTCACATTTTTGACTTCTCAGAAACTGTCGGTCAGATTGATTTCAAAATTGGTAGCAATGTACCTTGGGTAGATCTCGATCAAATTTGTTCGAATGGTCTGCTCCAGTGAGTTTTGGATTTTTTATGAATTTTTTGTTGTTTTTTTTAGGCAAATCTAAAAAAATGTTCTTCTGAAAAACTCCTCACCCGATTGCTTTGATATCATACAGAAACACTCCAACTTCTAGTTCTTAATTTGTTCATCAGGTGGCAGTGCAGTTTTTTGTTTTGTTTTGTTTTTGTGTGTTTTTGCTATTTTTGACTTCTCCAGAACCGTCACTCAAATGTGTTCCTTGTGGATGCATTGGATTTTAGCAGTCAGTTCAGCACTTGACCATCATGGTCCTCTTGTGGAAGTTACATGAACTTTTAGCCGAGCTGTTCACATGATAACTTGAGAACTATGTGAAGTAGGCCTATGATATTGAAGTTGGTGGTGATCCATTGTGTCGGCCAGAACAAGTTGGTTTATGAGTGAAATTGACCACATTACCAAGGTCACAAAGTTATTTTTACCAATTTTTTCACTTGATAGCTTTAAATTTATTTCAGCCAGGACTGATAATACACATGAGCATGGAAGGTCAAAAGGTCAAAGTTGGACAGCATATGCATGACCTTGATATCATTCCCAAGGTCACAGATCATCATCATCATCATCATCATCATCATCATGGTCCTCTTATTTAATTTTTGGTCTGCAATGCCATTATCAGATTATTGTGGAAACCTTACATGCAAACAATTCAGGCTTTTATATATATTCATCAAATGACACATGGAGACAGAGCAAAACGCTCCTCAAAATTTGCTATTTGTGTTCATATTTAACTATATAAATTGGAATTTGTCCAGGAAATGTGAAAGTTTGTTTTGTACATAATATACACACACAAAATGCAAAAGGTCAATGGTAGACCATTCCATGTGTCATATTCTTAAATGTGTGTAAGTGAACAATTAGAATCACAGTCAATATGACTCTTACATGTTTTTTTAATCCAGTGATCATTAACATGTTGTATCACTGACTGGTTCTGAGTGGATGGTCTGGTGGGCGAATTGTGTGTATTTGATGTTAAAGCAAAGTGTGTTTCATTAAATTGGTATTCTGATAGTGCATACACTGTGGTCCCGCTCTGTGTGAGGACCAACTGATGACAGGCCAGCTACGTCACAGAGGCAACTCCAGGCAACAAAGTGTGTCTGTGTGTGTGTGTGTGTGTGAACACACACACATGCTGTAGTGTTTTCTCCGAAGTTCATTTCATTCTATCCACTGGATATTTGTGACAGCTCAAACTCAGATACTGCTCAACCCAGAAACTTCAAATATTGCATGGATATTGCACCAATAGTGAAGTTCTGTATATTGCTCTTAATAAGTTGACCGGTTCAAAATTTTGCAAATTATTGGCAATTAAAATTGTATACTTCGCTGTATTATATCCTGACTATTATGATGTCCAGAATGCCCAGAGAGAATTATGTATTCAAATGAAGTCAGTGGTCAATACATGTATGAAGGTGTGAGGCAATAACAAGTTCAGAGGTCAATATCGGGGTCAGACGTTCCTGAAGGTTAGAGGACAATATCAAGGTCCAGGGGGTCAGTGTCAAGGTCAGAGGTCAATGTCCAAGTGAGAGGTCACTTTCAAGGTCAGAGGTCATTATCAAGGTCAAAGGTCAATGTCAGGTGCCCAGAATGACTTTAAATGGTGTGAAATTGGAGGTGGTCAGCAGCAATAAACATTGCCTCCAGCAGCAGAGATATGGACCCAGCCTGAGTTGCCCTTTTAAGTTTAACTCATTCCATACCAGTCACTGATTTTTCCATATATTTACCTAGATTTCAGACAGCTTCATTCAAGTACCAACATGCCTATTGTCTTAAGTCAGTGGTTCTGGCACTGCCCAAGGCCTGTGACCATAGTATGGAATGAGTTAAGTTTAATCCATAGATTTGAGCGAAAGATTATATTAAATGAAGAGTGAACAAAATAGCAGAATTTTAGTGTATCCTATTTGCGAAATTAACAAAACTTGAAATGTTTCAACATTTTCAAAACTGATCCATAAAGACTCGCCACTGTACATGTATATCTTCAATTGGTTATATAGGCACCACCAATGAGCAGTGAACAATAGTTGTAGCATTTTAATTAATTTTTAAGCTTTGAAGACATGCAAAGATTTGTAATGTAACAGATCATCTTTTCTAGTACGGTGTCTAAACTCAATCTTTTGACTAGTTCTGTCCAAAGGATTCTGTCGTAGTTTCCTGTTTCTTACCTTCTGGATGGTACAGCTTTGGTCATCATGTTACATACACATTTACCGTAGTTGAAGTACATGTATTTATGTTTAGAGCTTGTCAAACCACACAGGCTTCCTTGCGGAGAAAAAGCTGGGGCACTCCAAATAAAATCAATGATTTCCATCCTCTGTCTTCCTATTTTAGTCACTGTCCCAAGAACCGACAGCCATGAATTTTTATTTTTATGTGCCCCCCACCACCAGCCTTGGGGGTGGGGATTTAGAAAACTGCTATTGCTCATGTGTAGACCTATGCCTGTGAGAAACAAGTGTCACACATATTTCACAAGTATTTGACATCCAGTCATGAAACTCCACATGGATATTGACCAACATATGAAGATGGGCAGTGGTTTTGTTTGTCTATGCATCTTTCTGTTCAGCTGTGTGATATGGTAAAAATGCCAATGTCAACTTTTGTTATGCAGATCTCAAGTTATTGGACCCACAGTCATGAAGCTTTACATGAATATTTACCAACATATATAAAGATGAACATCAGTGACTTTGTTTGTCCATGTGTGTATCCGTCCAAAACTGCTGACTTAATGAAAATGCAATTTCTCAATGTCAGACTTGTATTGTACATATCTCCAAAAAGTATTTGACCTACAGTCATTAAACTTGACGTGAATATTAATCAAATTATAAAGTTACATGTGCACCTGGGCTTGTGATTGGCAGTGCAGGCATCTGCCTATCTGTGGGACACTATGGTAAGGTAAGAATGACTATTGCTGAATATCAAGCTGATATATCACCTGGTGTTAAAAAAAAAAGAAATTGTGTTGATCTTATCTCTTAAAGTGTGTGACTTGCAGTTACGAAAGTTGATACAAATAATCATGGGCATATGAAAATGCACACCTGGTTTTTTTTTTTTTTTTTTTTATTGGAGGGTGGGTGGGTTCTCCATATATGTCTATCTTAACCTTTTCAATGCCAACTGCGACTACAGTCAAACTACAGACACAAACTGCACAGAATTGCGTTGAGGATACTAATTAAGATTCATATTCCTTGAGAAAAAAGACTTTTCTTTCAAGTACCAGCATGACTGTAGTTCTCGGATAATACAACGATCTGAGTCACCAACTTTCAACAACACGCTTTGAGTGCAATGCACTCAAAGCGTGTTGTTGAAAGTTGTTGGACTCTGTCCAAAACTGCACTGAAAGGGTTAACTCATTCCACCCTAATGACACTTTTTCCCGCTAATATCTAAAGGTCCTCTGCTAATTGTATTTTACTAATTTAGGGATTATTTTTCAAAATTTTGGGTCAAACTTGCATGGAAGATCATTTCAAATTATATGCCTTTTGTTGACAGTTTTTCTTGGCATGCTCTGGGCAGATCGTGTCCAGAGCACGCCAACGAAAGCTGCTGACTCAGTCTTCTATCAGGGTGGAATGAGTTAAACCCAT
The DNA here is from genome assembly GCA_964020975.1 of Hermodice carunculata. Taxonomy (NCBI): domain Eukaryota; kingdom Metazoa; phylum Annelida; class Polychaeta; order Eunicida; family Amphinomidae; genus Hermodice; species Hermodice carunculata. Next base: position 758,718 of record OZ026623.1, read on the forward strand.
GACGTACTGAAAACAAACACTGTTTTATGCCAAACATGCTTAGCCTTCTGTGAATATCCAAAAGTGTTGGAACTACTTTGCAGTACATCCACAGATTTAACATCCTGTAACTTACCATGACTGTTCATATATTTACATCTGTCCCTCTGAGGACATTGAATCAAATCCCTCTGTAACTATTAAAGGCCTATTGATTGTGTGTTTCATGCACGAATGCTTCTGCAGGTCAAACTCAGGGAGGAAAGCCAGGGAATAACAATTCATAAACTCTTTTTGTTTGATTATTCAACACTTCAAAGTGTAATCACATGCAGCACTTTCTGTACACAATGTCTTTTGGCAGAGGACAATGTCCATACAGTGAAACTCCCCATTAAGACCACCTGAGGGACTGAAAAAATGTGGTCTGAATAGGGGAGTGGTCTTAATGGACATATAATTAAATTAAGGATCCAGAAAAATGGGTTTGTAAATTTGTGGTCTTAATATAGAAATGGTCTCTGTGTAGAGGTGATCTTAATTGGAGATTCCACTGAATTGGCAACGCTGATATATCCCAAATGGGGACCACAGTGACAATTGGAAGCATCTCAGGATTTCTGCCAGAGTGAAATTTAGGGTACTCAAATATTCATATTCTCAAGAAAAAATTCTAATAATAAAGACTTTATTGGGTATTTCTGGGTAATATATGCTAAAATTGTTCTTTTCTGCTAAAATCTAAGGGTAAGCAAAAGTAAACATGAAATTTTTTAGGGTATGCTATTTTACCCTTTTTACCCTCTGGCAGAAACCCTGCATCTGTATGCTCTGGACACTTGCCTACTTTCACATATGACTTCAAACAGCTGGAAATGAGTCAGCAAATTTTAATATTTTTCTATCTGTAAACATATTTTGGACTCAGGAACAACACACAGGTGTGCAAACTACATGGGGCTTCACAATGAATAGGTTTCATACCTACACTGCCGTGGAATTCATCAATGTATGTCTTTTGTTCATGAGGTAAACATTGGCAGCTCTTGTATACATGATCAGGCAAACAGAAATGGAAATGTATAATTCCCTATAAGCACCTGAGCCTGTTAAGCACATTTACCACATATTCTGAGCCCTTAAGGTGATGTGGCACACTAAAGGTTCCTCTTTCAGTTGATTGACAAAGGTTCATATGTGCATACTTTGCAACCCCATGCACCTACAAAAAGATCGGTATTTCTGAAACCTCCAAAGGCACATGATCATTTAAAAAAAAAATTCTGTTGAAATGACTGATCTCATAGTGATGCAGTCCTAGTGTGAGGACAATTCCAGGTGAGCCCACAGGTGAGCTATTAGTGTTAGAAATAAGAAAAAAATTCCACTTGTTCACAAGTATGCACAGAAATGATTTATTAATGTCCATTCATTATACTGCAGTATCCATACAGGTCAGGAAAAACCTGAAAAGTTGAAGAATTTTGTTTGTAAAAAATTTAAGGCCTGGAAGTTTTAATTCAGGGAATTTAAAAACTTCAACTGAAAGTCATGATCATTCATTGAAATTCATGACTGTTCATTATGAAATACACGTGCATCATAGGGTTCATCTATTTCTTGACAGGGAGACTAATTTTTCTTTGATCCCGCATGTTGTCTATTAAATTTTCAATCCATAAACTTGAGCAATCTCTCCATTCTTTGATGGAGACCCCTAATTCATCAATACTATTACACGTAAGTTTTGTTTTGAGAGAATATCAAGGGAAAGATCATGGGAAGTCATAGACACTGACAGTTGATGATCAGTATAGACGCTGCATTATAAATTTGAACAAGTAGGGGCTGAGTATAGCTTTTCCACCAGAATATTCACTAATCTTTGACAAGTGGAAATTGTGCCTTCTTATTAACACAGGCTATGTATTCAAATTCATTAAAAAGTCTGATGTTCTGGAAAACAAACAATAACTCTCCTTCAGTTACAGGTCTCAGTCGCTCTTTTTACCTGCTGTAGTCTTCCAGGCCAGTAGTTTTAGCATTTTACAAGCCCTCCACTCAAACTTGCTTCTCTGGCTGCATAAATCTCATTTGGAAAACCAAGATTTCTGATTGCCCCCAAGGCCAGTGCTTTGAAACGTTAACTTGCCCAAATTGGAATTTGGCTTGTGCGGGGCTAGCAGGCATACACAGTGAGACCCTTAACTCTGTCAGCGCCAACTGTGACTCAAGTCGAACTATGAAAAACAAACTACTCTTAATTATAATAAGGATGCTAGATTCATATTCTTTGTGAAGAGACCTTTCATTCAAGTACCAGCATGCCTACAGCTCCAAAAAATATAATTGGCCACATCAACAACTTGCCTAAAGTGTGCCAACGCAAGCTGTGAACCAAGTGCAAAACTTGGCATTGAAAGAGTTAATTATTTTAGGTGCAGTAGAGGGTAGGTTGTAAAAGCCGTGGCTCACCCCAGTGTGAAAGCAGCAGGTGTGGGGGGGGGGGGGGGGGGTGTTGTGTGCTTCCATCCATGCAGGGTTTTTGATAAGGCACTCTGTTTCTTCATTTTTACAGGTCACAAGGGGGATCACTTTTTTTTTTTTTTTTTGGTATGCTGAGCAAACATTGTACATTCATTTGAAAATGTTGAACTCTCCCTAAAAAAGGGTGATCTTCATGCGAACATTAGCAACGGAACATTCAGTTTGGGACTAAAATTTACATCATCTTGGTCTTGGTCTATATAGAGAGGAAGGTCTGCTGTACAGGCAATTTCTCAAGACAAGGACAGCTCTTGATTGACCATGCAGACAGGGAAACATTTTTCCCGACTGTTGTTGTTGTGTCGGTATATTTATGTGAGACTGTCGGCACTGACCTGGTGTTTGTGATTGATGGATCCTTGTATCTAAAGATTACAGAATCGGGGTATCAGGAATGGATGTCACATGGAACTGACTGAAGCTGGGTGGGTCACCATAACTTAACTTGGAGGGGGGCGGGGGGGGGGGGGGGAACAACAAAACACTACATTTACATGAAGTTTGGTTTGGAGTATCAGTTGTACTGGGTGAGTGCTAAGCTTATGTTAGGCCAGGAAAACAAATACTTTGATTCTTGGGCCTTTACTGCTTGGCTCAGAAGCTTGTAAACAGTTAAGCTTTTCACTTGATAATCAGTGATAATGTCCAGGACTATTGAACACATCAATCTGTGAGACATGTCTGTGTTAGATGTATACTCCTCTTGCTGGGATGGTTCTACAAGCAGTTTTTGCACTTTCTGAATGCCTGGAAATATATATCATGTTTATGTATATGAATCAGGGTATTTCCCAGATAATCCTAGCAGTGTTGTGGGATTTCCATGTTTAACCAAAGTTGAGCAAATTTCAAGAATTACAGCCTTTATCCTCTTACACCTTATAATGGGAGGCCTATTAAGTCATAGCCTTAAAACTCAGGATCACAGCCCTACAATTTATAGGGCTCGGGGAGAGCCCTGATGTCTGTCTGTCTGTCTGTATGTATGTATGTATGTATGTATGTATGTATGTATGTATGTATGTATGTATGTATGTATGTATGTATCTTTACTGGGCCAATGCAGGCATACATAAATACAGATACATAAAGTGCCCTCTATTGGACATACAAATAACTATTTACAAATATAAACATTGAATGTATGTAATCTTTACTGGGCCAATGCAGGCATACATAAATACAGATACATAAAATATCCTCTATTGGGCATATTTATAAATACCTATCCTGTATTTACAAATATGTATGTATGTATGTATGTATGTATGTATGTATGTATGTATGTATGTATGTATTTATGTATGTGTATAATCTTCATTGCAATAAGCACCTCATGGGCCAAATAGCGCCATCTATTGGGCATATATTATAAATAACTAGTATGTAGTAAAAATGTAAAAATTGTGGGTCCAAGCCCCTCTTTTGAGAGACCACCCCTATGGCAGGTCTGAAAGTGGTCACACAAAGCAGGTGGTCTCCTATTGGAGGTAAAATAACAGGAAAGATAGACTTGGGTACTGCATGGGACCAGGTAAATGTAGCCTTAAAAGACAGGTGGTCTCTCAAAAGATGATGGCTCATAATGGATACAGTGAAACCTCATGAATAACACCAACAGTGAAACCTCATGAATAACACCAACAGTGAAACCTCATGAATGACACCAACAGTGAAACCTCATGAATAACACCAACAGTGAAACCTCATGTATAACACCAACAGTGAAACCTCATGAATGACACCATTTGTTCCAGGCAAGAATGTGACGAATATCTGAATATGTCAGATAAATGAGTCACATAAGAAAGGAATCTGACTTCCAGCCCTTCAAAACCTATGTCTTTAAGTGAATATGTTGGATATCTGGGTGTCATTTTAATATTGCTCACTGTATATTGATAAATCAGGGATAGGTGTGGCCCTTCAAAAGTTGTAGCCAAATCAAGAAGGAAATAAAACAGTAATCACTACAGAATTTGACGTAACTCTTATATAGTTCATGTTAGAATTAATTATCCCTTTGGAAATGTCTTAAGGCAAATGAATCATTGAATAAAACATTAGCATTTGGCAAATTGGCTATTATGGTAGCACTGGTCCCTGATGTATGTGTATGTAATAATGGACATGTGCATAGTGAAAAAAATTAGATATACTACATAAAGTAATCTATTCAGTGTAAGATCATTGTATCAACCACAGGAAATTCCTGCTTGGAGCCAGGAAACAGCCCTTCAGTGAAGGGTGCTCCATATCTGTGTCACATTTCTGCCAGGTGGTCATCCTACCACTGGAACAGATATGTCTTATGCTGTAATGCAGTGCTCCCTCTTTATAACGCCCCTCATTGCAAGGCGGTTTGTGATATAACATGGTGTATACCATGGTCTCCACTGACATAGTTAAAGTGTGTGTGTCAACACGCACTTTTCTGTTCTTTCTTTCTTTCTTTCTTTCTTTCTTTCTTTCTTTCTTTCTTTCTTTCTTTCTTTCTTTACCAGCAAATTTGTCCGACACGTTTCTCGGACACTATTACACATAGAAACTCCAAACTTGGCATGATTGTACCTCCATACAAGGAGTTTGACTGTTTTATACAGAGGAATAAAGATGTTTAAAATTATGCAAATTAGGGGCATTTGAAATTTTAAATATTGAATATCTTCAAAAGTATAATAGATAGAGATGTCATTCCAACTTCTTCTAGGGGGTTATTGACCAGTGCGCATCCAATGAATTTAAAACAAAAGTTGTAGCCATTTAAATTATGCTGGTTAGCAGCATTTGAAATTTTAAAACTTCAATATCTTCAAAACTATTATAGATAGAAATGTCATTTCAACTTTTACTTGGTTGACCATTGCGCACCTAATGAATTAAAAATAAAAGTTGTAGCAATTTAAATTATGCTAAATAGCACCATTAGAAATTTAAATCTTAAATAACTTCAAAGCAATAAAAGATAGAGACGCCATTCCAACTTCTACCCTTGTGTTATGGAATAGTTGTACATTGCCATACCAATATGCTTTGAAGACACACACACTGATTTGCTATGCAGCAAATCATCTTTCCTAGTTTTCCCATTACTTCTGTGTTAAAAGTCCCTCTGTTATAAGGTGGCTTTGTTATAACACGGTCTGTTCTGTGGATCCCCACACCAGCGTTATAAAGAGGGAGCACTGTACTATGATCTTAAGTGCATGTGGTTGTGATAATGAATCTTATGCCTTGAGTGTTTCTCTGGACAGTTTCAAGTATATTTTTTAGGGGAAAAGTTTTTTGTACGATATGAAAATCTCTGATGTACAATTTGGCATACAGTGGTCCCCCTCTTATAAGGCCAGCCTTGCCTGCGTAGACAGACCCTTCTCACTGCTGTAGCTTTTCTTTCGTTCTGACACCACAGTGATATGAATTTAACCCTGCTCAATTCACGTTAATAAAAAAGCAATACTATTGATAGCGGCATGAACTGGTCTGTCTCTGCAGGCAAGGCCACCCCAAATGACGCCTAAAGATGGCTATCTGTGAGGGGTGACCACTCTGGAAGGGGTAATAGTATGTGATTGTCACCCTGTCTGCATAGAAGTGATGGCCTTTTAAGACAATCGCCTCTTTTGAGAGGGGCTTTCCACGAGGGGGACCACAGTATTTTTAGCTGTAATATTTCTGTAAGACATGAAAAGTTCTGACTTACAGTTAGTATATTGAAGAACAGTTGAATTTTCAAAACTGACCAATTATTGAGTGCACAGTAAAGCTGACCAGTCATTGAGCTTGTGTTTATACTGATGCAGTGGTACCTGTTATTTGGGACCATTGCTGTCATGAGTACAATTAACACACAGAAGGACAGTTTAATTAATTCACCTGCCGTTTCCTTGTCTCGATGCACTCAATGGGGCAGACCCAGCAGCCAAATTCTTTCTTAACTCGTTCACTGCCAACTGCCATTAATGTCAAGTTACTTAAAAACAAACAGCTCTGAATGATAAGAATACTGCTAGATTCATATTGTCTCTTCACAAAAGATCTTTCATTCAAGCACCAGCATGCCTGTAGTTACATAGATATAATAGTCCAAGTCAAGAGCTTTTCTCAGCATGCTTTAGATGCTTTAAGCGTGCCAAGAAAAGCTCTTGACTCAGTCCAAAATGTGTCCCTGAAAGAGTTAATACCTTTGGCCCCCTTATGTTGTATGTAAATACTGTGGGGCCCACTTGTGAGGCCAACCCTCTTAAAAGGCCACCATTTCTATGCACAAACTATCATAATGACAATTCCATTATATTATCTGCCTCTAGAAGGGGCACCCCTCTCAGTATCTTACCTCAAATGCAGTCCCATTTCGGGACTGCATTTGGGGTAAGATAGGGACTACTGTCATGAATGACACTTTCTGTATGAAAATGATATCGATGATCTTTGAAGAGGGGTGGCTTGTGGTGAGAGGGGTCTTACTAAAGGGGGTCCACTGTACTGCTGTTGCGAATACTGGGTACTGCGTCTGACAAAATATCCTCAAAATTCTGCGTGTATAAACATTAACCCTTAACTCATTCCACCCTGATAGAAGACAGAGTCAACAGCTTTCCTTGGCACGCCCTGGGCGCAATGTGCATATAATTTTGAAAGATCTTCCATACAAGTTTTATCCAAAATTTTGAAAGATAATTCCTAAATTAGTAGAATACAATTACCAGGCCACATTTATATATTAGTGGGAAAAAGTGTCATTAAGGTGGAATGAGTTAAAGCACTGATTTAAGACTGAGTCAACAGCTTTCCTCAGGGCACTTTGCATGCATTGCATGCAAGTGCCCTGAGGAAATCTGTTGACTAAGACTATATTTTTTGCATTAGACTAGGCTTGTTGGTATTTGAAAGCAAGGTATCTTCATGAGGAATTTTAATCTTTTAACCATTATATGTTTAATGGTAATGAGAAAATGACTATAGCAGTGATTAGCACTTTAAGGGTTAATGTGTAACCGAGTCAGTCCATGCCAGCAAACCTCTGTCTGCCCACAGTGGACTTCTTTAGGCTGACCACTTGAGGCACGCTGCAGTGAGGTTTTACTGTGGCTGTGCATATTTTTTCCAGATTTGACCAACACCTACCATGATCCACATGTTCATGTCGCTGGGGTGCTGGCGTGATGCATGCACACTACTCATGTGGCTAATGTGATTGGCCAGAGACATGACCAGGAATGTGGCTGTAGTGACAAGATACGTGACTAGGAATCATGTGAAAGGTGAAAGACCTACAGCAAAGTCATGCACGAAATGTCAATCAAACTCAAGGATCATGTGTATTCATTGCTGTTCTTTGATTTTAAATCTGCCAAAATTTGACCTTACCCTTTACATGGGTTTGAGACCACCTTATTATAAATAATAGATGTGAATTTTTAACTTGAAATGCCCTCAGGCACTGAGGTCTTGATGTCACATCATTCTGTAGTATGCCTACAGTGCTCCCTGTTCTGTTAGACTACTCCAAGGAGAGACCACCTGCCTTTGACCTTATTGTCAAGATCTTTATTTAGCACTTTTCATCGTAACAATACCTCTTCCAAAAAAAACTCCACCACACATGGAAAAACCATAATTTGGTCTTCTTAAAAGGGTGGTCTTTTAAACCAGATTTCACTATAGCAGCCCCAGGCTGACAACAAAAGATAGTTGTGCAGCAAGGGCTAAAGAAATACTGCATAGCCTCTGTACTGAAACATCATGCATGTACATGTACATGTACTGCCATCAGTTTATGGAGAAACAGCTTTATGGGTACCTTGTGTAGGGGGCATGTCCTCCAGTTTGCTGAGCAACCTTGTAAATTGAGCATAACATTATTACAACATTGTATCAGAATGACATTATCACTACATTGTATCAGAATGACATTATTACTACATTGTATCAAAATTAATGTAGAGTGATCCATGTCTTGAGAGACCAACCACCTTTTCAAAGATGCTGTGTTGAGTACTTTTCATGTTATTTATACCTGCTGAGTCCACAATCTGGTTATACTGTGGGAGGGTCTTCTAAGACAGGTTTCATTGTTTACAGTTTTTAGTGATATATGCCAGGTGTTATCTAGTGCTTATATGTTTACTGTCCACGCCACACATGTGTGGCCCATGAGTGTATTATTGTGCCATATGTACCTAACATGACTTAGTGGTGTTAACCCACTGGCTGTCCAGTCTGTTCCCTCAGAGCTGGCAAGACGATTGAATCTGCAGTCACATGGCAATTGTGTTCAGTCGGTTTGTGTGTTTACATTTCTGACAGATAGTGCTTAAAACTGCTGAAAGGGGTACCTCCAATCAGAAATGTAGTCCCGCATACTGTCAAAAGGAGGTCAAAATCTCAGTGGTACATGACATTGACATACTTTGACAGAAATTATATTAAGTCAAATTATGTTGAAAAATACAAAGTCCCATATCTCAAAAAATAATTGAATTAGATATGCTGAATTTATGCAGCCACATGGCAATTGTGTTCAATAAGTTTATTTGTTTACATTTTTGACAGATAGTGCTTAAAACTGCTGAAGGGGGTGCTGAATTTATACGATATATAGATCATGTCCATCAATGGCAAAGAGAATTGAGCCTCCAGATCAAACTTGCATTTGAGTACATTGTACACATACAAATCTACAATGGTAACCTACTTTTTCGGTCACATGACTCAGTAATTATGGAGTGTGGTGCTTGTCAGAGTTTATTGTTTTTCTTCAGTACATGTAACTCAGAAAATACTTGAATTTGCAGTTTTTTCTTTTTTTTTCCCAAATATATGGGCATATGAGCTTATAAATTGAAATGATAAAGAAAATTTGTCAGGATTTTCATGTGCTTAACATGAAAATACACCACAGCCTCATTGAATCCACAGTACCCGTTATGTACATGCGTACAAATGCTGGATGCAACACTTGAATATTAAAGGTATTGCTCCATTAATAGAAGGAACTTTTTGCATACTAATTACAGATTTTGATGTAATATACCACAAAAGATGATAAATTCTTTAGTACTGTTAACAGTCTCAAATGCCTTTCTGAAGGAGAGAGGTAATGTTGAAAATAATTCCCCAGGATCCCACGTGCACTTTGCTGTTTTAACTCTTTCAGCGCCAATCACTACTAAAGTCAATCTACTTAAGTCAATCTACTTAAGTCAATCTACTTAAGTCAATCTACTTAAGTCAATCTACTTAAGTCAGACTAGTCTGAGTTATCATAATGATCCCAGATTTGTACTCCTTGTAAAAAAAAATTTCATTCAAGTACCAGCATGCCTATAGTTCAAGAGAGAATATCCCAGGTCAGCAGCTTTTCTCGGTGCACATTGCTTGCATTGCACCCAATAGGCACCGAGAAAAGCTGTTGACTCAATCCATCATTTGGTTCTGAAAGAGATTACTTGAAGGACAGAGCCAGGGGTGACAGTGAAGTGTCTACGATCAGTGTGGACATACAATCAATATCCCATCTACAGTATTGCCTTGAGTGTGTTTCTTATGCACATTGTGAAAATTACAAGGGAGTGGTTGTAGGTTTACTGACACCTCGCTATCACGCTTGGCTCTCTGAATAGAAATTTTTGCCGTTCTTTGTAAATGCAACTGTGACCATCTCTTAACCTCATTTAAAGCTACTTTTTTATGATGAGGAATTTGAACATATAATTCACATTTAGTTATAGCTTAATACTTTATAGAATCTGACACAAAGATGAGATGAAAAGAGTTAATTTCATATATATACATGAGAATGAAGTAGGTGATTAGGGACTGAATTCAGTAACTATACACTGAGTGACTGCCATAGAGCACTCATGCATAATACATGTATGTGTGTGCTCATGGGGTTAATATCCACTAACAAGGGCAATTAATACACCTTTGGGCAGGGAGTTAGGCTCAGACTGAACTATCGATTTTGCATTCAGCATACATTGATTGGTCAAGATTATGTAAAGTATGATTATGCAAGGTATTATTTGTATTCAAGTTTGAATTATGTATTTTACTGATAAGACCACATGCATTGAGACTTTGCCATTCTGAAAGTTAAAACTGTTCCTTGAAGATGTTTTATTCCTGTTATTTTACTGTATTTTAACAGCACCTGCAGTGTCAGTAGGGATGGCTGCTAATAGCATGAATAGGTACCACTGTAGTATGATGTGTCCCTTGGGCAATATACAACTGTGGTCTCCTAACGTGTCTAAAGCAGGTTACTATTCATGGCATGAATGACCTCAAAGTGTCCTCAAGGGGGTCATCTCTCTCTCTCTCTCTCTCTCTCTCTCTCTCTCTCTCTCTCTCTCTCTCTCTCTCTCTCTCTCTCTCTCTCTCTCTCTCTCTCTCTCTCTCTCTCTCTCTCCCTCCCTCTCTCCCTCTCTCTCTCTCTGTCCCTCCCTCTCTCTCTCTCTCCCTCTCTCTCTCTCCCTCTCTCTCTCTCTGTCCCTCCCTCCCTCCCTCCCTCCCTCTCTCTCCCTCCCTCTCTCTCTCTCCCTCCCTCCCTCCCTCCCTCCATACATGTGTGTATATATATACATATATAGATTATAGCATGCTTTGTTGACAATATGAAGTATATCAAGGAGCACTGGATGCCATATAGCAGAAGGAATGAGCGAAGCGAACGAGTTCTGCTATCTGGTATCCAGTGCAAGTTGATTACTTCATATCGTCTACAAAGCATGCTATAAAATTTTTATCTCATATTTGGGTCGATTTGTACATTTCAATACACAAAGCAAAAATAAGAATGACATTTGCAGAAAGTTTTACTCCTCATCAACACAATTACTGATGAAACCGGAAAGTACCGATAACACCGGAAGAGTACTGATACATCATATCGCAGCACTGTAGCTTTTAGGCCTATGATATGGTATTTATACAAGCCTGTTACAGTACTAAAATGGACCCGAACATATATATCACTAATAAGAGTACCTGTCACAATGGGAAATACCTGTATGATTAGGGTGAACGTATCGTTGGAAACCAACAGTTAAAAACAGTACCCTGTAGTGTGTCAGTGAAAGTCGTGTCCTAACCCTGTCTTCATTATAGAATTAAGGACTGAATCAACAGCTTGTGTATTCAGCCCATATCAAGGAAAATTATTTACCTATGGGAAGATGCACAATTGTCAGTTCACTGTGTAGTCACACAGCCAGAGGCTCCTTCAGCAGGGCTTCAGCAGAACTCTGAATTTCCATTAACTATATATTCCTGTTTATACACTCAGTGACCTCAGAAGTGTACCAACAGTAACCTCAACTCTCTGAGTTCACTGTAATTCAAGTATTCATTTGGATTCAACTTTGCATCGACAACCACTGTCACAACAAATCCGGACCTCCGTGTTTGCTTATCACAAACCCGTGTTTTTACGCAGCAACGGAAAAGTTATACTCTGGTATACAAACAGACGTTACGTCATTTTCCCCTCAGTCTCTGATGAGTTTCAGTCGAAATGAAACCGGTCGGACTCTTCTCCACTAGCTGTCGCGACCTTCGCGCCGTATTTTTAACACATATCAAGGAAAGTTACAGAACTGGTGCTTACTGTCATAATAAGTGTTAAATAAGTAAAGTCGTTATTTCAGTACAGGAGTCCACAGGTCAATTTATGTCAGGAGGGTCAGTCAACTCAGGAAGTGATTTTTCCCCTTTTCAACTTCTCTGGTAACCAAAATCAAATTTTTTTCATTACCCTCATCACTGTGGAGTCAATTGTAGGGCTGATAGTTTTTTCAGGGTTTTTTTTCCAGATGATGTAGCTATGCTGACCATAGGTTGCAGAGCTTATGCGATCACTTATGTCCACCGGCTGTCATTTCGGCCGTCCATCGGTAAACAATTTGCCTATCAAATGTTGAAGTATCGTGAAATCAACTTGAGAAAATGTGGCATAATTTAAAGATGAAAAAGGAAAATATTGCTATTCAGTAATAAAGACAAAGTATTTATTCTTTTTTTACGTTTTCCAACCCATAACAGCAGTCAATAATTAATTTAGATGTAGATAAGATGGTGCACTGATATGGCTGTTTGCCTGTATAATTTTTCATGTAACTTAGTCATGTTTTGTGAGATTACTTCCAGCTGTGAATTACTAGCACAGATGAGATGGTTAACTGATATGGCTTTTCACCTGTGTGAATTTTCATGTTGCTATAATATATAATGTTACATTGTACCTCTTTCAGTGTCAAATTTTTGACTGAGTCAACAGCTTTTCACGGCGCACTTCAGTTGTGACATTTTAGTTGCAGAAAAATGTATAGATTTATTTGTCCATGCAGTATAAATAATCATTGACAGTCATTTACAGCAAGTAAAAGTGTTGAAACGTGCAGGGAAAAAATGTAAGTTTCCAAAAGTTTGCGTTCCCCTCATTGTTTGTTTACAAATGTCTGGAATGTTTGGTACTGTGGGAAAGCCCCAAGTTTGTTCTATTTTGGCGTATACTCCTCTGATTGGCTTAATTTGACCATATGTACCAGGCCTTGTATGCTGTAAATGTCCACCTTGGTTTAAATGTATTTTATTCTTCAGCAATATACATATACAGTGATCAAAATGGCAGTTAACAATTTGGAAAAGGGCTTATCCCTATATTAGTGCCTGTGGTGGAAGAATTATAAGGCAGTCATGTCCACCTTGAATGGTCAAAATGTGGCTTGGTGACAATGCAGCCAGCCACACATTGGTGGTCCACCCCCCCCCCCCCAAAAATATATAGGGCCATAATATACAATAGGGTCATTGTATTCGCCCTATTGAGGGACAGCGCTCATTTGGAGGCCATGTCACTGTCTGATTCTTAATATGCAGTTCTCATTAATGTAAATATCTAATTTTTTGCCATTCATTTTGTAAAATTGGCTATGATATTCAAAGCATAGATCCGAACTTCAATCTGATATTATGGAAATGCATTAAATACCCATGTTGCTAAGGGCTCGGCCAAAATTATCAACATTTTCAAAAGAGTACATGAGTATTCTTTCTTGTACCCCCCCCCCCAAAAAAAAGAGGACTCTAAAATATTGATTTTGATTTTTGGCTAAATATTGATTATCTTTGTCAAAATTAGCTAAAATTGTGCATTGATCTTGACCACCCACCCCCACCCCCACCCTCCCACCCCCCGCATACTCTATGTGCTGATGTGAAAATGTTGATAAAAATGGTTGACCCCTGATGAGGAAAAATATGGTAAATATATGTGTCAACACTGATATTTTTCTTTCCAAAAATTCTTGTCTTTTCTCATTCAATTTCACTCCCTCCCACTCTTCCTCCCAATATCTTTAAACCTGTCGATGAAAGGGATACCAGTTTACCTTGCACATACCAGGTCAAGTCTTTTGAAAATGTTGCTGCCCTGAGTGCACACTAACTTGTCCTGGGCAACTGGACTTGTGAATTATTGAGTTGGCTTACATACAACACAATCAATAAGGTTTGCAACATGTCTCTTTAAAATGCAGATTGATCTCAATTTAATATGCAGATACCAAAAGCATATGACTTGCCTGTGTGGATATTGCTTATTTTGAAGGCCATGTAGTGTGGTAAATTAATTGCATGTGACTTGCAGGGACTTTCCTTTACTGCCAAATTTTTACCACATGAGCTGCATTTGCATGAGCATCTAATTGACCGTCCTTGTTTCTCTTTTTCCGTGCAAAATTTGGTGACCTGAAACCTAAACTTCCTGATTTGAATACAAAAGAGTTAACAGATGAGAGGAGAACAAATCAGGCATCTTGAGATATGTGCATGCATATATAGCTGGGCATGGGGTCCTTTGTACAGCCATTTTAACTCATTCCAGACCGGTCCCTGATTTTTCTGTATATTTACCTAGATTTAAGACGACAATTGCATATTTAAATTCTTCATGAAAAGAGCTTTCATTCAAGTACTAACATGCCTATAGTCTTAAGTCAGTGGTTCTGGCACTGCCTGGCAAGTCATGCTGCAGCTGCCACAAGGGCAGCAGCAGCATGACTTGCCAGGCAGTGCCAGAACCACTGACCAAGACCTGTCACCATAGTATGGAATGAGTTAAAGCCATTGTACAACAGCAACATCGACCCATCTATGTACAACATATGGGCTAGATTGGAGTGTACTAGTAATGCCCCAGTAATGGGATCTGGATTACAAGTACATCAGCCACAAGGCCTGCAAAAAAACATAGGTTACATTGCCAATTAATTCCAGCCATGCCATGCAGTAATAAAGGTTTTTATAACGTGTTAAGTGTACCATTTTCTTCCCAGTAAAGGACCCTGCTCTGATAAGGCCCCCTTACTCCTCGAATCTGAATGATCTGAAATCAGACCAAAAATTCTACCTTTAACTCTTTAAGTTTCAAAGTTTGGACTGAGTCAACAGCTTTTCTCAGCACGTATTGGGCGCAATGCACGCCAAGAAAAGCTGTTGACCTGGGATATTTTCTCTGGAACTATCGGTATGCTGCTACTTGAATGAAAGGTCTTTTTATGAGGAATACAAATGTAAGATCTTAATGATAATTCAGACTAGTTTCACTTTAGCAGATCGACTTTAGACATGATTGCATGGGCTCTGAAAGAGTTAAGTATCTTTTTCTCAATATTTTTGCCAATAGTATAATGTTCAGGTTGGGTTCCAAACTGGAGATTTACGACATTGTCAATTTATCAGTGGCCAGGGGGCTTATGGGGAGGAATTTATTACTGTAACTCTTCAAGTGCCAACTGCAACTTAAGTCAAACTACTTAATACAAACTGCTCTCAATTATAAGGATGCTAGATGTGTATTCCCTGTGAAAAAGCCTTTCGTTTAAGTATCAGCTTTCCTACAGGTCCAGAGAATATAATGGTCTCAGTCAACAGCTTTCCTCAGCAAGCTTTGGGCACATTGCACCCAAAGCCTGCTGGGGAAATCTGTTGACTCAGTCCAAAACTTGGCACTTAACAAGCTTGAGTAGTTTGTGTATTCACCTGGCAGTCAGAATAACATGGTCAGACAGATCCCTTATAAAGGGAGATTTAATTCTGTGCGGGACATGCATGACAGAAGTGGACTCCGGTAGTTTGCTATTGGATAGGAGGTCATGCCCCAGGTGCTGCAAGGGCAGCTGAGATACTACTTGCTGAGTGACAAATACCAGAGCCTCCCAGCTAGCCTATGTTAACCCTTGAAGTGCAAATCACAGCTGCAGTCATTTTCTCAGTACCATATAATGGTCAAAAGATTCTAATTCCTCATGAAGATACCTTTCATTCAAATACCAGCTAGCGTGGTGTAAAGCAAAAAGCAGTCTTAGTCAACAGCTTTCCTAGGCACACTTTGCACACATTGCATGCAAAGTGTCTTGGGAAAACCTGTTAACTCAACCTGAAATCAGTGCTTTGAGGGTTAAAAGTTAGAGATCTCCCGCCTGTAGGTACTGAAAAGTGGGAGGGTGAGTGCCGAGCATAGCTAGGGGGATCTAGGGGTATGTTCCCCCAGGAAAAATTTTAAATTTGCACCGACATTTCCTACATTTTGAGCTATGTTAAGCACCATCATGGACATATTTGGTGTAACACAGCAAAACAGTACAGCTTTACGGCCACTGGTGGCATAATGCCACTTTTAATATTACAAAAAGCGGGAGAGTGGGAGACTTTGTAAAAAAAGTACGAAAAAGTGGGAGATCGCCCCCCGAGGCGGGAGACTTGGAGGCTCTGCTATACAATTAATACAATTAAGGCATTCATTTCCCTCTAAAGCTGCTTTGATCTGAGTTGTTCTGCAACAAAGTATTTGTATGCATGAGCAGATCCCGGTTGAAATCAAACGTTCCAAAAATTGTTTCTCTTGCAAAGCTACCAACTTTGATACAATTTACTGTTTAACCCTTTCCCCATTAAACCGGCCAAAACCGGCTGGTGGTCTAATGTCTGCTTCAGTGTTTTCAAATAATTTCAATAATAATGAAAAACAATTTTGACTGAGAATTGTAGATGAACCCAATCAAGATCACATGCCCTATTTCAACAACTTTCCTTGGCATGAGTTGGGCACTTATAGTGCCCAACTCATGCCAAGGAAAGTTGTTGACTCAAGTGTCAATTCAAGGGGGAAAGGGTTAAGAAGTCAGAGTAATTTCTCCAGACACTCATTGAGCTTCCTGTGAGGAGGAGTCTTCATATCTATTCAACTCATTCCTCTTTAAACCAGCCAGAACCAGCTGGTGGTCAAATGTCATTTGCCTTAGTGTTTTCAATCAATTTCAACAGTAATTAAAAACAATTTGACTGAGAATTGGAGATAAGACATATCAAGATCACATGCCCTAGGTCAACAACTTTCCTTGGCCTGGGTTTGCCACTACTAGTTAGTGCCCAACCCATGCTAAGAAAAGCCCTTGACTTAATTGAAGTGAGAGAGGGTTAATATGTGTTCTTTATTCCCACAAATGATTGGCATAGCTTTGGTTTTGTTTTCCACCAGTACTTACAGCAGTATCCTGGCGGCTGATTGTTACTGGTTTCTGATGACAGGATTTTGACAGGAAATGAATAATGCATGCACTGTATTACTACTATTATAGGCTCACACTAAATGTCAGTCAAGTGGTCAGTGGCTGGAAAACATGTGATTTAGCTGATTAGTATGTGGTAACCTTGTCCGAATTGGTGGAAAATTTCCAAAATTTTATTGACTAATCAATAGAAACACTTTATTGATGGTATGGGAGCATTTCTTAAGGACAAGAGAAAGCTCTAAGGCATATTTCCACTCTCATGGTTTAGGACTGTCAAACAGGAAGTGTTTGGCTCAAGACCTTCGAGCTGGTCTGTAGCCACATTGACAACAGCCGTGGAATCCCGGGCCACAGCCCAAGGTACACGGACTGATATCTAAGACCTTTATAACAGGAAACAAGAAGAGTTAATGGGCTGGAGATATGAACTCATTCCATACCAATCCCTGATTTTTCTGTACATGTACCTAGATTTAAGACGACAATTGCATATCTAAATTCGTCATGAAAAGAGCATTCATTCAAGTACCAACATGCCTATTGTCTTAAGTCAGTGGTTCCAGCACTGCCTAGCAATTCATGCTGCAGCTGCTGCAAGGGTAGCTGCAGCATGACGTGCCAGGCAGTGCCAGAACCACCTGTGACCATAGTATGGAATGAGTTAATCTAACTTGTTCCAAACTCAAAATTGGTGACATATTGCAACAGGCAGTGCCAGAACCACTGACCAAGGTCTGTCACCATTGTATGGAATGAATTAAAGCCAAGATGTTTAAAGAACACACAGCTTAAAAAGCCCTTTGTGCTTAATAATCCTTTCCCGGTTAACAAGATGGAGTCGATAGCTTTCCTGAGTGTAGGTGGGCACACTGATTGTGGCAGATGACAATTTACATCTCGAGACTTTTGGGCAATTTGAACTGGAAAGGGTTAATGCTTTTGTGGACAGAAGTGGGTGTGTTGTGAATTGACATAATATGACACTGCAGTCATATTTCATGTCAAATAACCTTCCATTAAAGCACCAGTGTGTGAACATATAGAGTTATCATAAAAGAGCAGAGATCCTAAGAATGATTCGGGTCAACAGATTTCGCAGTGCACCCAAAGCAGACCAAGGAAATCTGTTGACTCGATCTGTCAAAACATGGAGCTTAAAGAGTTAAGGGCCATGCCACTGGGCACATACATAATGCATATATCAATACCCTAAATGTCTCGCTTCAAATTTAGATTACATTTACAATGTACTTGAGAAAACTTTTCAAGTTATTTGTACAACTTCGAAATGTAGGCAACACCAAACAAAATGTGCCAGCTGTAATGTGTGCCATGTTTGCAAGATGGATTCATATAGGGCATCACCCTATTTCCCAATTGTATTTTTTCAGAAATAAATACAGTTGGCCCCCTCTTATAAGGCCATCCCAAATGCACTAGAAAAGTGGCCTTATAAGAGGGGTGGCCTCTCTTGAGGGGTAAAATACAATGAAGATGCCATACTTGCTGCGTGGAGAAGTGGCCTTTGTAGAGGGGGACCACTGTATGTTCTAACCCATGTGTGCCATTAATGAAATGATCCAAGTTCGCACTTGATACACAATGGTCCATATTTTAGTCACAAACATCTTGCAAAGATTGTGCTGTTATGAAAAATGTATCAAAACTGTCATGCTGAACAATACGAACAAAAACATGACCAATGAGGTATGAACGCTTCCTATTAACCCTGGTACTGCCACATTGAGGTATGAACGCTTCCTATTAACCCTGGTACTGCCACATTTTGGACTCAGTCCACAGCTTTCCTTGGCATGCACCCAAAGTGTGCCAAGGAAAGCTGTTGACCTGGACTGTTATATTCTGTGTAACTGCAGGCTTGATGGTTCTGGAATGAAAGGTCTTTTACCGGGAACATGAATGAGCAACCTTATTATAATTCAGAGCAGTTCGTTTTATACAGAATCTTACATGGCTGCGAGTGAGTTACTGTTTTTCTCTCATGAGGGATCATGGCAAAATCACGAGTGGCCGCAGTTAGGTTACGATTGATTTTTTCCCTTGAACAAGGATCCCAAGTGAGAGTAAAATAGTAACCTACGTTTTAGCCATGTAAGATTTTGTGTATTCATCGCAAGAAAATTGGCCTAGGCCTACTTTCAACACCGACCTGGTATACCAGGCTTAAAGTGCAGCAAATAAACTGCTAGCAGTACACATAAATCTCCAATTGCAAGCAATCTGCAAAGACAAACAAGACTTTGGATATATATATATATATATATATATATATATATATATATATATATATATAAATACACATAAATCAACAATTGCAAGCAATCTACAAAGACAAACAAAAATTTGAATATACATATGTATATATATATATATATATATATATTTATATATATATATATATATATATATATATATTTATATATATATATACATTAATCAACAGTTGCAAGCAATCTGCAAAGACAAACAAGAATTTATAGGTCACCATGACTCAATGATTGTTTAAATTTGACCTATTTTTCAGGATCATTAAGCACGTAAGAAAATGACATTTAATTCAATATCTTGGCAAAGAATCGGACAAATGATGCCAAAATGTACCACAAATTCATCTCATGTGGAAGTTCAATATTGCATAATATGGATGACCTTGATGAATCTTTCAAGGCAATAAATTTGAGGAAATTATTTTTTGGTGATGGTGGTCAGCAGAGCATTAGGCCCATGGGCCTCTTGTTTCATAAATTTCATGTTTATGTTTTCTGTTATGTTGGTTTTCTGTTATGTTGGTTTTCTGTTATGTTGGTTTTCTGTTATGTTGGTTTTCTGTAATTTCAATTTGAATGTACAAGGTAACAACCTTCCTTCATAAGCACACAGACAGATGTGCTTTGAGGCAGAACTTTTATAGTCTGACCTCTTTAAGTACCAAATTTTGGACTGAGTCAACAGCTTTTCTCTGGAACTAGAGGCATGCTGGTATTTGAATGAAAGGTCTTGTAATGAGGAAAAGGAATCTGAGATCCTAACGATAATTCAGACTAGTTTCACTTTTTAGTAGAGCCTCTTTAGACATGATTGGCACTGAAAGAGCTAAAATGCACTTGGTGCAGAGCACAGCAAATGTAGAATAGTGCACATGGACTAATGCATGCTGCGTATCTTTTCTGTTCCCAGGGGTAGATTTTCCAAAAAAGGTTGCCAAATATATTTCAGAGTAAAGACATCATCACAATAAAGGCCAAGGCCATTGTGACCTGGTATTTCTAAGTGGACACAGTGCACATTTGACAACTAAAAACTTGACCTGTTAAACTGACAAGAACACCAATACAAATAAACATACAGCAAAGACCTCAGTAAGGACATTTGAGATGACTGTTTGACAACAAGTACAGTGGAATCCTTCTTTTGGGATCATCTTATTGTTTAAAATATAGTCTTTTTTGAAGAGGGGTCTTATTAGTTAATATAATTTAATTGAGAATAAACAATAAAAAAGACACTAAATTGGTGGTCTTAATGAGTCAACAGCTTTCCTCGGAACTCTTAGCGTGCAATGTGAGCAAAGTGTCCCAAGGAAAGCTGTTGACTAAGACTACTTTTTGCTTTAGACCAGACCTGCTGGTATTTGAATGAAAGGTAGCTATTTGAGGAATCTGAATCTTTTAACCATTATATGTTTAATGTTAATGAGAAAACAACTACAGGGCCAGAATTTTGCAAAATATTGCGAGAATCTGTTTGGATTTTTGTCAATTAGTTTTCTTTTTAAAGAAAGACAGGTTTAGGAGAACCTTTACGAGAATGGATTCTCGGATTCTGGCCCTGAACTGTGGCCGTGATTAGCACTTTAAGGGTTAACATTGAAATTCTCTGTTTATGGAGGTTGTCATATTTGGAGATGCTAGTTGGTTGTACTCAGTTGTACCTAGGGCATTGTCAAACATTCACAGCGAACCCTGTCTTCAAAGACTGCCTTAAGTGATCAGCAAATGGTGTACTTGTAGTTCCAAACAGGTGCTCTTTCACTGGAGGTATACATAAAAGTTTGATGTGAAATCCCCCCATTAAGGCGACTTGATGAAGATACATTGCATCAAATATTTAAAACAGCAAGCACAGTGTCCTGACCGTGTTAGGACTCTTTATTGTTTCATGTTCGGAACGAGCGGGACTCAAACCTGGAACCTTTGGCACCAGTCGCTTAGCTGAAATGGGAAACACACATATCCACTCGACCAAATCCTCCTTCGTAAAAAAGAATGGTTCAATGGAGGTAGTTATGTGCGAGTGCCATATCAACACGGTGTCTCTGTGCTCAATAAGTCCATAGCATAATATATTCCATCTGTTTTTTATCCTTCATTTTAACATTTTTAGATAGATTCTACAGTGGTTTGAAATGTGATCTTATAGAAACAACAAAAAAGCCTGAATTAAATTTTGTATTATTCAAACACTTAAAATGACAATTGATAATTGATCATCTTTTTTAAAAATTGGTAACTCATTTTATTTATACACAGGTAAAGTTTGACATGTGACCTGAGATTGACCTGAGATTGACTGGTGCACAATTTGTAAAGGAACCAAATTTCTGTCTGGGGTTCTAGGCATGAGTGCATTCTGACTGAAATTATTAGATTGTTTGCTTTGTGTTAATGTAAGCTGTCTGGTTCAGTGATTTGAGACAATTATTTTTCTACTTTAACAGAGACAGTGAAATACGCAGCCGATTGAAACATTGAACAAATACAATACCAAGACTGTCATCTCCTCCCTGACCCTGTCTGACCAATAAGACCATATGCTGAATCACAGCTATGCACGGACAACCTCTGTATATCTTATCAACTTGGGAAACTTGTCTGTGTTTGCCAGAGCTTGGGAATAATAGAATGCCCATAACATGCATTATAAAGCGGCATGATTCATGTTATTTCATCATTTGTAGAATGGAAAATTGAAATGTGTGTTGTACACAACAACAGGGATCAACCAAGTGTGCAGACTTTGACAGGTCAACTTATGATCATAAAAGAGATCTGATCTTCAAAGTATCCACAACTTTCCATCATGAGGCTTCCATATTTTTTATTGGAATACATGTACTGTAAATTGCTTTAATTTTGCTGTATTCTTATTTTTGCTTATTTCGCTGATGGTACAAAATCGTGAAAATAAAAACACAGTGAAATAGTATTTTACCATTGTTTAAATGGGAATTATGTCCAACACAGTGAGATTAGAACTACAGTGAAATGTCAAAAATACAAAAACCATGAAAATTTATATACGTTAAAATAAAGCAATTTACAATAGTATTGATCGATTGAGCCATTCGGCCTCAATATCATGGGAAAATGAGCTCCCTTGCTCAGTCTAATACTAAATTTTTATTGTCTGAGCTCATTTTCCCATATGCTATGTACCACTCAATTAACACATAAAGAGTTAATTTGAAAAAACTGCATATTTAATTACAAGGGAAATGTTCCTTAATATTTCTATAGTCCCTATCCAGGGCTATTGGAACAATTATTCTGTTGTTCTAATTCTAAAAAAGCCTAAGATAAGTACTGATTGACCCACAGTCATCAAATATCTCGGTGTTTACTTATTAGGAAAACACCTATTTTCAAAGGAAAATTCTTTGAATCAAAACGTCATATCTAGTATGATTATGCACGTCTAGTCACCATTGCAACGTAAACAATAGCACGTGTTTTACGTAGCAACTCAACGTATATAAATAGGCACACGCAGTTTTTTCAACGGTCGGTTTTGTAACTGATGAGGTGAAGAGATCAACGAAACTAGTCTTACGTCAAAAAACCACAAAAGCCTCTTCCATCTATGGTCTAGTCCCGTCAGATTTGCTTAATTTACAGTAGTATATAGTGTCATTGGTAAAACATATCCCTTCATGAGTGTGTTCCTTGAGAATTGTTGTTGTCCGTGGTAGGCCTGTCTTATCTGTGACAGTTTATGATTTAATAATTTCATATATTTAAACATTTCCAAATTCTTGATGACTACTTAGAAGGCTTTACAATGAAAACAGAGAAGATGAAAAGATTTATATTTTATAATATTTTCGTTGTGGATATTAAAACCTTTTCACATCAAATGTCACCAACAGGACATTTTGAACATAAGACAGGCTGTATATTTTATTAGTATTAATAATTCACCATCTTTACCAAGGTGCTTGATAGTCAACCAGCTGCCTTTGTAAGTGCAAGTACTCCACAAGCATCTGGATATATGAGATACATATAAAAATAAATTTTTCCTGTCTGTTACACACTAATGTTAATTGGCATAATTATTGGTTAATAAATTTATGAGACAGGGCTAGAACTGCATGAAAAATATTTTCTGACACTTCAAGAAGCAAATCTTTCAGATTATGTAAAGGTTTGATGAGCTTTACTCTGATTATTGGCTTCATAATTATGCTGCAGTTATTGTGAGGTGCCTCTTTAACAGCTGTTTAATGATTCATTTTTGGTTATCTTTAATAAATAATATCCCCAATTACCCAATTAGGGCCGCTCTCCTATTACTAAGACCACATTTTCCAGTCCCTTAGGTGATCTCAATAGGGAGATTTCACTGTAACTGAATACCTGTGAGATGAAACTTTTTGCTTGAGTGGGGGGGGGGGGGATTGTCTATTTTTGGAAGTTTTGGCCACATGCACAGCACAGAGATAATATGTGTGCTGGTCAGCACCTGATTTGTAATCTATGGGAGTACTGACAGGTGTATATCACAATGGCCTGAAATTTAAACTTCTGAATCAGGTGCCCATGCCCTAGCTGTCTGCCCCATCCATACACATCAACACAAGACATTCCCAGGATAACCAGCCGAAGATATAAACAGTGGGCTCCCTATATAAGGCCCCCGCATGAGAGACTGCCTTCTGTACAGAGACCACCCCCATGTAGCAAGTATCATGAGTATTCTGATGTCATGTTCACCCTCAAGAGGGGCTGCTCAGACTACTTATAAATATACATGTTATAGGGCACATTTTTAGTGCTCTCAGGGTGGCCTTAGAAGAGGGGGACGTCTGTATATATATATACAGTGAAACCCCATTATAACAACACTCATATATCCGACATATTCATTATAATGACACAAGTTTTGAATGGCAAAAGCTCATTTTCTTTGTTGTTTGATTCATTTATCTGACATACTCAGTTCTGTGACACATTTCTAAGGGAACAGATGGTATCATTATAACAAGTTTTCACTGTATATGTATATTTATTTATATAGACTGCCACCAGTAGAGCCCCTCAGTAGGTCACATAAAGGGACATCGTCATAAAGCCGTTGATTCTGTGAGTATTATGATATATCAAGATATATTACTTGTTGATGCGGTTCACATGCATGATACGGTCATCAATGTGTTGACAATCAAAGGGGAAAACAGTGAATGGTAGAGTTTGCACTTGTAAACAAACAATCCATTCCAGTGCACAGAGACGCTTTGTCACGTAGAAAACTGTGGGTATATTTGCGTCTAAGGTGTACCACATGTTTGCAGGTAAATTCATTGAGACTGTTTTGTCAGCCTGGCAGATACACATACTTGGGCAATATTGAGGCTGTTCTTTCCAATCTTGATGCCTGAATAGACAAACAAAGTTGGAGGACTGTGGGTGATTAAATGAAGCAACGATTTGATAAACTGTGGCACGATACAATGAATAAAAACAAAGAGGATGATTTCAGGGGGAACAAACTAAGATTCTATAGAGTGTGTAAAAATAAGTTCTGCTATGAAGAATATTTAGATGTAATTAGAAATCCACAGCTTAGAGCTGCCTTAGCCAAGCTAAAGACAAGTGCTCATAAATTACAAATAGAGTTGGTCATGCATAATGGTACACTAGTTGAGGACAGATTGTGTCAACACTGTGATATGGGGCAGATTGATGATGAGTACCATTTTATTTTTGAATGTAACAAATATGTAGTACCCAGGCAAGAACTACTATTACAATGTCAGAATGAATCAGCTTTGTTTAACCAAATGAACTGAGAACAGAAGGTATTCTACATGTTTAACTCAAGCCAGAAATTATTCAAAGTGCTGGGGAGCTATGTATGGACTGGCTTTCAGAAAAGACACACAATAAATTATTGGTGGCATGTGAAGGTAATTTATATGTGCACATATTTCTGTAAACTGTTCCTTGTATTGTACTGTGTTGAGCATTATAGTTATAGGTTGTTTCGACTTTTGCCTTTAGATGGCGCCATGGAATTTTCTATGTAACTGTTGGCCTCTAGAGGGCAGAAATGGTTAAATAAAGAACTTGAACTTGAGCCTATATATATATATATATGTAAACAAATCACTTTCATTATGCTAATATTCATGTTTTGCACCAGGGACACTTAAATACATTGACTTATGTTTCAGATGTTTTTTGTTTTTTTTTGAAGAAGTTAATTAAGATGAAACTGGAAATACATTGGCTGAAGCAAAAGTAGATTTCCCCATTTATATTCTCATGAATGACAACATTCAAGTTGCAATATGTCACCAGTTTTGAGTTTGGAACAAGTTTGTTTAACTAATTCCATACTATGGTCACAGATCTTGGTCAGTGGTTCTGGCATTGCCTGGCAAGTCATGCTGCAGCTGCCCTTGTGGCAGCTGCCGCATGACTTGCCAGGCAGTGCCAGAACCACTGACTGAAGACTGTAGGCATGTTGGTACTTGAATGCAAGCTCTTTTCATGAAGAATTTAAATATGCAATTGTTGTCTTAAATCTAGGTAAATACATGGAAAAATTAGGGACTGGTCTGGAATGAGTTAAACTTAAAAGGGACAATCATCAAAAGTCGTCTTGCACTTGAGGCACTGAAACAGAATTGACCAATAAAGTAAGTAGACCTGTATCACTGTCTACTTTGGCTGGTATCCGACTACCACTACATGTACCTACTCAGGCTACTGGCAGGGACATGCTGGATGGGATGCAAGGAGGATGTGTGGGAATCCTGGTGTATGCGACATGGAGAATATCCCAACATATGACGTGTTACTGTCAACGGAAACTCTTGTTCATGCACATACACATTAATGCATGAGGGCATTTGAATGTAAACAAATGGTAACTGTCTAAAAATAAATCACTAAGTCATTCTAATCAGCAGGATAAGGAGCGGAATGAATGCAAACCCATCGGAATTAGTCAATAGATATATTTGAATAGTTGATGGATGGGTATGGGTCCATTTCTAGCAAGCAGGACACACGGTTAGACCAGACAATGCTAAGTCAAAATGCCTGCTTCCAAGCCGTTGCCCTGGATCAGGCCACAGTCGGAGAAATTTGCTATGTACCCCTTCATTGCAATTCTATCCCAGGAAAATAAATGCTCACTTTAGGAATTAGCGAAGACATATGTGTATAGGCCTGTACTACACTTGATAATGGAAACTGGGCATTGATAGAATATAGGTGAGCGAAAGTGGAGGCCATTCATGTGAACCAAAGGATTGGCACGTTGTATGAATGTGGGAAATTCAGTATGGTATAACGACAGTGTTAAATTGTGTTCATATATCTAATATGATCAACAATGTAGCGGCTCCAGTAGTTGTTACTTTCTAGGGACTTGGTATTATCAATGGGGAGAAAATAACAAAAAGGTAAATTCTTGAATACCTAATTTGGAAAATATTCCTGGACCAAAATGAGTATTTCACCAGGTCACATGACCTGACAAAATAATTGAGGGTCCTTGGTGATCAAACGATAAGCAGACAGGAGGCCTCAACCTCAGGTGCTTGTTACGCCATCTAGGAGTGACATGTCATGATCAAGGCACATGAGGTACCAATGTACAAGGTGGGAATGCTAAATGTAAACAAAATTTTGTGTTAGATCACGACTGAGAGGACACGCATTGTGTGCAGGAAGTTGAAAATTTTGTGCCTTTCAATTGTCAACCTACCCGGTATCTGATTTCTACAAGCAAATGTGATACTCAAGTGATTATGGAGACAGATAATTAAGTACAACCTCTTATTGGTTTTCTGGACGATTTTCTTGGAAACATGACCAGATCAACAGAGGTCAAGTTAACCCTTAAAGTGCTAATCACAGCTGTTGACTCAGTCTTAAATCAGCACTTTAAGGGTTAATATCATGTTTATATAACAAGCCAAACACAGCCAAACACAGCACGTCATAGCATGACAGGAGTGACCCACGTACCCAGCAAGATGTCAGGAGCAACAGACACATGAGCTGGCCATGTATCCAGTGTTCAGTGTTCAGTGACACTGTAAACAAGGACAGTGATGGGCAGTTATGACACTGTCAGGGCGAAAAAATTTGTTTAGAAACTACTAGTCTGCAGAACAAGTGACACAAAAATCTCACTTGTCCTCCCCCGTATCACTTTTGCTACAACTATAACAAAGTGTTCTTAAGTTTTGGTTTAAAAAAAGTTCGTTTTAATGGAAATCATTGTCACGTAATGAGTTTATGTGACTGTTATGCAAGCTAAATTTGAAATTTAACAGATTATGAATTTTGCCAATAAAAATACTTGTCCATGGTACAAGTGAAATTTGAATATCACTTGTCCTCGAAAGGATTTCACTTGTCCCCAACCTCTGTAATAGTTGAAAAAAAAAAAAACTATTTAAGCAAATCAGTAAACATGCTCATAAGGTAAGATATTACTTTTAACTATACATTGTCAATCACTTCATTGAATGTTGGGAGTATTTCAAACTTTAACTCATTCCATACTATGGTCACAGGCCTTGGTCAGTAGTTCTGGCACTGCCTGGTAAGTCATGCTGCAGCTGCCCTTATGGCAGCTGCAGCATGACTTGCCAGGCAGTGCCAGAACCACTGACTTAAGACTATAGGCATGTTGGTACTGGAACGAAAGCTCTTTTCATGAAGAATTTAAATATTCAATTGTCGTCTTAAATATAGGTACAGTGGTCCCTGTCTTGAGAGACCACCCCTAGGGCAGGTCAAAATGTGGTCTCTCAAAACAGGTGGTCTTTCATTAGAGGTATTGTAACATGGGAAAGATAGCACAGTGTTCTAAGAGAGCGGTCTTAAAAAGATATGCGGTCTCTCATTGGAGGGGTCTTTCAAGACAGGTACCACTGTATGTGTACAGAAAATCAGGGACTGGTATGGAATGAGTTATATCGTGAATATCTTCTTCTAAAGTAAAGCTAATTGTAATTCCAAATACCCCTCGTACATATATGCAGTATGGTACATCTAATGGAGGATATAAACTTTTAGCATTCAAAATCAGGCTAATAATTCACACTTTAAAACTTTTAGATCATCAAAAGTTAAGACTTGGATATACACACATAATTGCAAGGTTTACAAAAACTGGAGATATTTTATAAAAAGCAGGAGAGTGAAAGACTTTGTGAAAAAAGTAAGAAAAAGCTGAAGAACTCCCATCTGAGCAGGAGGCTTGGATGCTCTGCCTTAGGTTATCAAACTTAGGGATCATATGTCAATATTTACATTCAATCTAACTTTTTACATTGCAAGTATAGGAGAGAGCCTGGTGTGTTATGAGACCATAACACATTAGCCTTGTGTGTTATGGAACCATAACACACGTGTCCCGCCCACATTCAAAGAAGCCGAGCCCACCTGGGTTTCCGGAACTTAACACTTGAACATGCACAGCAAATCAGTTTGTGGTCGTTTCTCTTAATTCTATGTATTAAGTTTCTAAATTTTGTGTAATTGAGCAGAAAAATTAAGGGGGAAATGTAAATATAAGCAATGAGGGTCGCTTTTGTGTGTGTTATAGCATGATGACACAGATGATTGAAGCTGGCATCGGGCGAGACACACTGGCGTGCGTCACGCCCACAATGTCAGCTTCAATCATGCGCGTCATTATGCCATAACACACACAAAATCGACCCTCATTTTTAAGTAAATGCTCTACTTGTACCTGTATATCCATATAGCAATACAGCACATCATACTGGTTTTCACTGAACCAGAGTTTCCTGCTTGTTATCGTGGACCATGACTTGGTACCTGTGTCTTTTCATTGCTTTTGAATTCTAACTTTGTTTAAATTATAGCAGGGGCATTAGGGTTGATCTGTGTGTGCTAGTCAAAACATAAGCAGTGACAACATGGACAATGCCTGTATTTATTCAACAATTATAGATATGTATCTTCCCATTTTTTAAAAATATAATTATGGATTCTGTAAAGGAGTATTGTTTTTATTCTGGTGAAAAAAAAATTATTATATACTGGTCTAAAAGAAGCTGGTTTTGTTGTGTTACCAAGATCTAAACATCTGAAGTTGAACAGGCAAATTACCATGTTTGACACATAGAAGGGACTGGGCTGGACTTGATCTTTTGACAAGACTAAGCCATGCTTCACAAATCTCCAAGATAAGCTTTTGTGATTTACAGCAACTCTTTTCAGTGCCAATCATGTCTAAAGTTGATCTACTTTAGTCAGACAAGTCTGCATTATTATTAGGACCCCAGATTCGTATTCGTTGTAAAAAAATCTTTCATTCAAGTACCAGTATGCCTATAGTTCCAGAGATATACCCCAGGTCAACAGCTTTTCTCGGTGCACATTGTGCCCAATGCACTCCGACAAAAGCTGTTGACTTAGTGCAAAATTTGGCACTGAAAGGGTTATTTTTTTCAATGAGTTTGCTGTACGCCGGATGTTTTTATGAGTATTTATAAATAAAAAAAGTTGAATCCCTATTTCTTTGAAAAAGGGTTGATACATTTCTATTATAGCTGTACAAATACATGTACAAAACAAGGGTGTGTATGACTGTCAGCGAACAAATTACAGTTGATATTTAGCTCTCCAAAAATGTTTAAGGTGTAGCTCTTTTTGTTTAAATCTATTGATTGGTGGAATATTTTGCACATGTTTTCATCAACCAGGTCTGCATCTTTTTGAGCAAAAGATGTTTGTCTTAGAGAATCTGCGTCAAGATTTCGACGTTTGATGGTGACATGCAAAGAAGGTTTCAAAAGGTAACGGGCAGAATCTCAATGGTGCTAAGAAAGCTACCCTGGGAATTGGATTCCTGTGCTACAGTTGCTGACTGACACGTTGGTTTCAGAGACACAGCAGACTGAAAACACACCTCTAACCCTTTCCCCCTTGAATTGACACTTGAATCAACAACTTTCCTTGGCATGAGTTGGGCACTAAGTGCCCAACTCATGCCAAGGAAAGTTGTTGACCTGGGGCATGTGATCTTGATTGGGCTCATCTACAATTCTCAGTCAAAATTGTTTTTCATTACTGTTGAAATAAATTGAAAAAACTGAAGCAGACAACATTTGACCACCAGCTGGTTTTGGCTTGTTTTAGGGGGAAAGGGTTAAACACTCCCTTACAGTTGCAAGCTACATCTGTCATGGGTTTCCGAAATGTAGTTGTGATATTCCATCTAAACCATGCTTAAACACTCTATTCAATGACTATGATATTGACATTATTTGTGTTCTGGAGATGTGGTATGGTGAACAGGATTTGTCATGCTTAAATACCTTGCATTCTTCCTTTCATGGCTGTGGTGTCTCATCTGCTGACTATGAAGATGATCTGTTAAATGGCCACCCCCAAGGCGGTGTCACTATCATGGTCATCCCAAAGGCAGTGTCACTATCATGGTCATGCCAAGGCAGGGTCACTATCATCAGATCCTGTGGCAGTCTTATCTTGACTCATAAGTTGCCACATCACATGTATTGATACTGGATTGAATTGCAATTTAAATCAGTATTGACAAGATAATAAAATAGGTTTAATTTGCTGTGTGTATATATATTTGCCCTGCAAGTCTAGGGATCATTATAGGAACAGTATCTCCATTGTCTTGATGGTATTCTCCTCTGTATAGAGGAACTACACATACATGTGGATGGTACCTGTGTACATATGATAGGAGACTAGAGCTCTGATGTCAAGAAAGACAACTCTTTATTTGCTGAACCATTTTTGTAAGGAAAATGGGTAAGTGCATGAACTCCACACGTGTCCCTACCAGCAGGTAGTTTTACGTGGGCTTAAGTGATTTGTGGGACACAACATCTTGGCTTGATCACTGTATCTCTACTGTGAATGGGCATATCCTCCAGTATTTATACAGTGGTACCTGCTCTAAAGACCACCTCCAATTTAAGACCGCATGTCTTTTTAAGACCACTCTTTCAAGACCCTCTGCTGTATTTACATGTTAAATATACCTTCAATTTAAGACCACCTGCAGTATGAGACCACTTTTTGTTGGCTGTAGGGGTGGTCTTAAACAGCAGGTACCACTGTATTGATCATTATGTATATTTTTATCATATTCAGTGTTTTAGTCATAATTTTTTCGGGGGGTCACAAGAAGAGAAATTCAGGGAAGAAGACTAAATTTTCACCAATCTTACATGTAAATAAACAAAATTTGTGACCCTTCAGAATTTTCTCATGGGGTATGTCAGGTTTTCATAGGGTAATATACCCTGATTTGGGGGTTAACGGAAACACTGGTATTCCTTTCTGTGTTGAAATTAATTTCCACCTGTACTGAATCTGGATGTTGATAACAATGATATGTCTCCCACATTCAACAGGTTAAACTGTGGGCTGCTGATATTGAGAATTGTTGTCAACTTAGTGACATGTAATTTAAAAACTCCCATTGAGCTATTCAATACCAAACTAAGGAAATTTAGTTTTCCAATTTTGACCACCAGGATCGCACGCTGAGATTAAACGGTATTTGGCAGTAAGTGGGATACCACTATCAGCCAGTCATCGACAGCCATATTAAAGTGTATAGACATGAAGAGAGCGGGGAAGTTTGATAGACTGATTTTGATGTACTGTGCCTGAAATATGCCTGTGTACAATTGCAAGGTACCAGGCTGTAACGCTGATACGCGCAAATTGTCGAATCTTGACAAATATCCATGGATGTGTGGGATTGCGTTCCACAGTTTCACAGTTAAGCCTCTGCTGTGGTCACGATAGCATGTCTATAGCGTGTCGCACTTGGTAACAGCAGACCAGCGCAACTATGAATTCAGTCATGTGCGCGATCGTCACGATAAGGTGACGAAAGGGAGAACTAAGATTTCGGTAGGCTCCTAGTGTAAGTATGTCAACTGTGAGAATGAGTCAGATTAGCAAATACTTCAGTCTATCTGCAGTGATATTAACAACTTGAAGGCAGTGATTGATCCTGTTGAAGATGTTTTTTGTAAAAAGTGAAAGAGGAAGCATAGGAGTAGGCCAGGTGGGTCAGGTTATAAACATGATAAGCATGCAGCTGTGTGAGATTTCTTTGATATAGTCAAATGTAGGTAATGTAAACCAAGACAGGGAACTGCCTGTGTGTTAATAAAATCATCTGGGGCCCAGTTTTAACTGTCTTTGCTATAGTAAGAGGCACAGAGACGTGCTAACAAGGGATGTGAATGCTAACTCCTTGGCTGACCACAAATCTGGAGATTTCTGAAAAGAAGTCAAGAAAACA
Organism: Hermodice carunculata; assembly: GCA_964020975.1. NCBI lineage: Eukaryota > Metazoa > Annelida > Polychaeta > Eunicida > Amphinomidae > Hermodice > Hermodice carunculata. The sequence continues at coordinate 791,414 of OZ026623.1, forward strand.
AACTTGTGTAAAATTGCCATCCCTATAATTTGACAATTGTGCAGGTAAGATTGCCATATCAGAGTTATGGACAAGATATTTTCAGACTGTTTTTTAGCTCTGCTGACCATAGTTGGAAGCTAGAGCTTATATGTGATCACTGATGCGTGTCCGTCCATCCATTCATAAACTTCTGCTTGGGAACGTGAAATGGTCAGCAGTTTTCCTGTTAACCCCACATAACTTTCAGGACTTATAAAGGATATGAAAGTCTAGGTCGAGTTTGATATTGGTGGTGCTACGTATAGTATTATATAATATTTGGGCCAAAATTGGAGAGTTTTGAGAATGCTGTATTTTGAAAAGTTTGTCATGATTCATCTTAAAACTTGGTAGTGTCAATCAGGCAAAAAGACAAAATGCCCTGGAATTTGGTGGCGCCACCTACAGTATTACGGAACATATGGACCAAATGGTATTGAAACACATTTGAATTCATTATGTTGAGAGAGAGTAAGGCTAATGATACCAAATGTACCACAAATGTTTATTATATGTAGAAGTTTTATTGTGTGTAATATGAATGGCCAAGACCTACTTGCTCAAGCTTTGTGAATGACCTAGACCTACTTGCTCAAGCTTACAAAGCGAACACATTATAGAAAATGATTTCTAGATCTGCTGACCAAAAGTGACGGAGCTTATGCAATCACTCCTGTCTGGCTAGCTGGCCAACTCCCTCCAGTCGTAATGTTTTCCATCTGTTTAGTGATTGAGATATTGGATCAGTATATCATACATATATGTAGTGCATTCTTGGCAGTGTATTTTTGTATTGAGACATTCATCTGTCTGTCCATCAACCTTTTGTCTGTGAACACAATATAGTCCACAGTTTTTAAGATATCTCCATATAACTTTAAGGGCTTACCAAGTGCATGAAAATCTAGGCTGAGTTTGATATTAGTTGGCACCACCTGCAGTATTATGTAATATACATGAAATATGGGTCAAAATGTGACAATCTTGTGAGCACTCTGGCATCCTGGCTGTCTGATGGAGCTTCATGAAGTTTAGTGGGATTATGGAGGAGGTCAAAGTCTCGGTCACTTACCATACTAGTGGTGCCACCTATAATGTGATGGAAATTAGGAGCCAAAATATGTTTTAAGATATGAAATTCCATACCTCAAAGAATAATTGGATTAGATTTATAAATTGATAGGATATGTAGACCATGTCCAACCTGAACATGTGCACATATGTATCAATATATCATTACAAATAGATTATACAGACAAAAGTGTGTGGTGTGTGGGGCTATGGTGGGACCCCTGGTGGGAGGAAGTGGAACTAGTATCACAGGGTGCAAAAAGTACATTAAATTCCTTAGTTTGATTATGATTGAGATGCAACTTCTGAATTTAAAGGAAATATGCAAAAACAATTTTATTGTGATGGCCATGACATAGGTTGAGATGAGACTGCAAAACTTACACTAAATATACATTAAGGAAATGGTCAACTTTTGTAATATGTTGTATGACCTTGACCTAGTTTTGAAGGTCATTACACACTTTAAAATAGGACACTCAATTCAGTATGTTGACAAAGAATGAGGAGATTGATATCAAATGTACAAGAAATGTATGTTCATTTGGAAGTTTGATGTAGCGTCATATGGATGACCTTGACCTCTGATTTCTCAGGGTCCTGGGCAAAACAAATTTTTATGATGTCATTGGATTAATATGTCAGCAGAGCATTAGGCCCATGGGCCTCTTGTTATTGTATCCAGAACCCATGGAATAACATTTCAAAGGGACATGTTAGTCTCTGAAAATCAATGCTATTCTTGTTTCTCCACAGGAAGTAAAAGCTGCTATTAGAGATTACCATTACAATAATAATTCTGTGAACTTGATTTATGCAGAGCAGCTTAAGCCCTGTAGTAGGCAGATTGAACCAGTGCTATCTATGTGTTTAACTCATTCCATACCAGTCCCTGATTTTTTGTATGTTAACACATATTTAACACAACAATTGCAGTGCCAGAACCACTGACCAAGGCCTAAGACCATAGTATGGAATGAGTTAACAAGCTTCCTTGTCTGTTTTTTTTTTTTTTTTTTTTGCCAAATCGCTTTTGTCTGTAATGCTGGTTACTATTATTATCAAAGAAACTGGTGCTCTGATCAGTAAAGATGATTACAGGAGAGCAGTAGGCAGCACATTATCAAAGGTAGTGGAGATCATCCTCTTGAATTAAACTGTCTCATACTGGACACCACTTATAGCCAATTTGGTTCTAATAGGACACATTTGACTGATATATATATATATATATATATATATATATATATATATATATATATATATATATATATATATATATATATATATATATATATATATATATATATATGTGTGTGTACCTTTAGTTAAAGGAAACTACTGATATGTATAGGCGTAATAATGGTAGTGTGTTTATCATGTTTATGGGTAATAATGGTAGTGTGTTTATCATGTTTATGGGTAATATTGGTAGTGTGTTTATCATGTTTATGGGTTTTCTTGATGGTTCTGAGGCATCCGATGGAGTTAATCACTTTGTGTTGTTCTTAAACTTATTCAGACAGGTATTTGTGGTTTTGTAGTCAGGTTACTGATATTTTGGTACCTTAGTCAAACAGTGTCATAATGCCTGAAAGATGGGGGGCATAGTCTCTGACAAATTTACAGTTTTGAATGGTGTGAGACAAGGAGGAATACTTTCTTCATATCTTTTCACTAGACTGAAACAAATGGAAAACCTCCATCAGATGTGCTCTTCGTGCAGTAAAATTTTACAAGGGCTCCCTTTTGCAGATAGTAGTTATATTCCAGGATTAAATTTCCTGCCATTTGCTGATGAACTCCCGTTCCATGACATGAGTCATATCACCAACAATTTTGACGACTCCCAAGAGTTCTCTATTAATGAAAGTAACGGAGACCTCTCTGCAACTTCAAGTGACGAAAGCTACGGTTTTGACAAGCTTTTAAACATCCGCAAAGAAAACTTTAAGAACTGTACAATTGCATACCTGAATATCAACAGCCTTGCAAATAAATTTGACCACATCCATGATTACTTGGCCAATAACTTATTGGATATTCTGTGTATCGCTGAAACAAAATTGAACCAATCTTATCCAGACCAGCAATTTGCTGTCGATGGTTATCGGATGTACAGGAAAGATAGGCTTATAAACAACGGTGGTGGTCTAATAGTATACGTCAGATCAGATATTCCATCATTTGTTCGCCATGATCTTGAAATTGAATCTTTTATAGACACTTTGACTAGCAGATTACCAGAACCAAGGGCCACCAAAAACCAGATCATTGAGACAATTTCCGTTGAAATAACTATCAAGAAGATGAAGACACTTTTATGTTTTTGTTACAAACAGCCAAGTGTTCCTGATAGTATGTTTTCATATGCTCTCACGACACTTTTTGACAAAATCATGATTCATTATGAAAGATTCTTATTCATGGGTGATGTAAACATCGACATGTCAGTAGAAAATTCGAGCAGTAACTCACTTAGGGACTTATGTGATATTTTCGACCTGACAAATACTATAAGGGAGAAAACATGTTTCAAAAAAACAGAAGGGACACTCATCGATGTTTGCCTCACCCCATGTCGAAATACCCTGAAATCGTCTGGCACTGTGTTAACAGGACTTAGTGACCACCATAGTCTTATATATACAGTACTCAAGGTCATGGTCCCTAGGGTTGAGCCACATACTGTCATGTTTAGATCTTATAAGAACTTGAATCATGAAGATTTTAGAAATGATTTAACATATGCTCCATTCCATGTTGGTAGCGTCTTTGATGATGTTGATGATCAGTATTGGTTCTTCCAAAAAATGTTTACCGACATTGTAGAAATGCATGCACCTCTGAAATCTAAAAAAGATCAGAGGAAAAGCCCGCCCTATGTTTCAAGCGAGACTCGTAAGGCGGCAGCAAACAAAGCCCGTCTCCAACATCGTTGGGAAAATTTTCGGACAAGGAAAAACTTTCAGAATTTTCGTAAGCAGAGAAACCTCTCTGCCAATGTGCTAAGACGGGCCAAAAGAAAATACATTCTTGAAAAATGTAATTCACAGCAGAACCCTGACTTTTTCAAAGTCATCAAACCCTTTTTTACAAACAAGGGTACGTCAAGCTCTTCTGACATTCAATTATTAGAAAGAGGTGGCATTGTGGTAGATCGTTCCTCGGTGTGTGAGGTAATAAACGAGCATTTTGTAAATGTTGCCTTAGGGATCGGGGAAAGACCGTGCCACGAGTCTGCCTCTATGTCAAACCATGAGTTCGTCAAACACAGTCAAGAGAAATACAAATCACATCCTAGTGTTTTGAAAATCAAAAACCAAAAGGAACGTGATAATGATGCAATTTTTCAAATCGATGCAGTCGGCCAAAATGAAGTTTTAAAACTACTTCTTTCAGTCCCATCAAATAAAGCCACTGGACATGACCGTATCCCTGCTAAAATCATAAAAATCGCTGCTCCTTGTATTGCGCCTGCAGTCACTGAAATCATTAATAGTTCCATATTTCAATGCAAGTTCCCCAATGCTTGTAAGCTTGCTGAAGTTGTACCTTTGAAAAAGAATGAAAATTCTTTGGACAAGAGCAAATACAGACCAGTCAGCATTCTCACATGCATCTCCAAAGTTATAGAAAAGTGTTACAACACCAAACTGGTAGATTTCAGTAACCAAATTTTATCATCTGTCATAACTGCATATAGAAAGGGTCACAGCTGTCAACATACTCTTTTGATGGTTACAGAGCTTTGGCGCAGTGCTTTGGACAAAGGTAAGGCTGTCGGAGCTTTAGCGATGGATCTGTCTAAAGCTTTCGACTGCCTACCCCATGATCTCATTGTGGCCAAACTCTTAGCATATGGCATGTCAGAACAATCAGTCACTCTATTTTGCAGTTACCTACGAGGTAGGTTCCAAAGAGTCAAAATAGGCAATGCCAAAAGTACATGGAGGGAGATATTGAAGGGCGTTCCACAGGGTTCTATCCTTGGGCCGGCGCTCTTCAATATCTTCCTCAATGATATTGTTTACTTCTTTGAGCAGTCGATTATTGCAAATTTTGCAGATGATAACACCCTTATTGTACAAGGTGAAAATCTACAAACAGTTGTAAACACACTCGGACAGGAAGGCTCTGTAGCTACCGACTGGTTTGCTTTCAATCTTATGAAAGCAAACCCTGACAAGTTTCATTTTATGTCAGCAGCCAAAAAGGCAGATGCTGCAGTAAATTTTAATTCCATTGACATCGAGTCCAATTCAATACAAGCCGAAGACTCAATTAAATTATTAGGTGTTCACATTGACAGTCGTTTGAACTTCAACAAACAAATTTCTGAAGTATGCAAGAAAGCTGGTCGGCAAATCAATGCCCTAAAACGATTATCATCTTATTTGAATTACAATGCTAGGCTCACAGCTTTTCGATGCTTCATTCTTTCCCATCTGAACTACTCTCCACTCGTTTGGATGAACAGCTCTAAGGTTCAGATGGACAAGATTGAAAAGTTGCAAGAGCGGGCCTTGCGTATTGTTCTTAGGGATAACAAGTCAGCATATGCCAAACTTTTGACCATGGCTGGTGTCCCATCTATGAGGGACCGATATCAATCCTGTTTATTGAAAGAAGTTTATAAATCTGTCAATCACACAAATCCCAGTTATATCAATAATCTATTTACAGCGCGTGAAACAAACTACAGTTTAAGAGGAACCCACATGCTAAATCTACCAAAAGTTAATACGACTAAATACGGCCTAAATTCCTTCACTTACAAAGGGGCAAAATCATGGAACTCACTCGACAACACCCAGAGGTCAGCTGAATCGCTTCAGAAATTCATGAAATTGATCTAACGTTTTGGTACTCATAGGTGTAAAGCCTCTGGGTGTCGCCGAGTGAAGACCTACACATTATAAGTATCCCCCATGAGTGGGACATTGGCCATGGTCAAAGGAATTATACAAAGGAATTATACTGGTGTGTATTGAGTATATTGTGTATATTTTAGTCTTATGTGTCAATCTTTACTTTTTATACATATATCTTACCTTTTATTCCACGTCGACTATACTAGTCCCTAGTGGACTAATGTTCTTTGTTTGTAATGTTCGACGAAAAATAAAATCTATCTATCTATCTATCATCTATCAGTGTATACTTGGATGAGTTATGTATTAGACTCAATGAGTGTGCCACTGGCTACATTATTGGTGATACAGTTATTGATCATTTATTATATGCTGATGATCTACTGTATTTTTATTTGACGAATAACTAATAGTTACATATGTTAAAAACTAAAAATTTTATTTGGATCAAATTGCAGATCAAGCTTCACACTTTTATTATTTTGCAAATAAGAGACCACTGGGACATGGCAGTGGTACAGGGACACACTCTGGTGGTCATTTCACGTAACTATTGAAGCTGAGTATTCACTAAACCAGTGATCTGTGTTTTGAAGCTTCTGTAAGTTACTGAAAGCTTTATGTATAAAGAAAGTTTGCCTGGTCAACACGGAGCTGGTTTTCAGTGGGCCTTTCTGTCAGGCTTTTAGGAAATAAATGGCTCAATTTTTGTCTTTTACTGCATGAATCCTAGATATATCAGAATTGAATGCATCATACATGACTTTTGAGACTTTTGAATGGGCTTCATTGACTATTTATCTGTCAGTATAGCAACCCCAGGCCATTAGTCCTGACACTCATGCTTGTGCCGCCGTCGTGCTCACTGATTCCAGCAGAAATAGAACGAAGTTTATGAAGCACCGGGCACTTTTTATAGCGGTAGATTTTAGTTAGGAAGAGCTGCTGTCAATTATGACAAGGATGCTAATTTCATAATGTTATCCATGTGAAAGGACTTTTCATTCCAGTGACAGTGTGGCTCCAGAGACTATTATGGTCTGGCTGGCTCTGTAGCTTTTCTTGGCCACTTTAGGTGCATTGTGCTAAAGCACTTTGAGGAAAGCACTTAACTTAGTCCAAAATTTGGCACTGAAAAAGTTATGATTAAGAACTGCAGTTCCCCATGTTTAAAAAATAGGTTGACTGACAGACTGGCTAGCTTTAACTTGTCCAAGACTCAGATTGGCTTGCCCCAGGCAATGGGATGCATCATTTGTCACCCCTGCTTGGCATACCATTCTTATTTTGTTTAATATTTTGTTAACTCAGCCAGGTGTGGCTAATTTGTTTTGTGAAAACTGAGATAATTACTACACATTACTAGTGCATTAATTAGCATTAATGTCCAACAGCAATGAGATCATATATTCTATGCCATATACATGTACTGCAAATTGCTTTAATTTCGTAGTGATCTTATTTTTACCTATTCCATTGATGATTTGCCCCCTTAGCACACCTTCTCTGGTCTCCAGGGAGGCCAACAGTCTATCGCATTCCACAAAGTCTGTTTAGCAGACTAACTGATGACAAATACCTTGAAAATAAAACACAGTGAGATTGTGTAAGTATTGTAGCATTGTTTGCATAGGAATTCTGTCCAAATAGTGAAAACTATAGTAAAATGTCAAAAATACATAATCTATGAAAGTTTAATCACACATAAAAGCATAAATTTCATCTGTGTGTATAGTGTAACTTGTCTTAAAACCCCACATCACCAGTAATATTCAGTCTCTTTTATCAAACCACTGATGCAGACTGTACAAGTTCACTCCAGTAACTTGGAACTTTGTTGAGGTCTTGGCTACTCCAGAATAGCCTTGGTTGCTTTTAGCCTATCCCCATTGAATTAAGTGGAATTAACAGCCTTAGGAAAGCTGTTGACCTGGGCCATGTTATCTTGACAGGTCTCATCTGTAACTCATTTAAATTGTTTTTCATTACTGTTGAAATAAATGCAATACTTTAAAGCAGATGACATTGGACCAACAGCTGTCTGTGTCCTCTTTGGGGGAGGTTTAATGAATAACATGTCAGTTTATACTGGTACCACTTTCACAATGACAGATGCCTCCCCATATTAACTCTTTCAGTGCTAATCACATCTAAAGTCGATCTACTAAAGTCAAACTATTCTGAATTATCATTAGGATCTCAGATTCGTATTCCCTGTAAAAAGACCTTTTATTCAAGTACCAGCATGTCTCTAGTTCCAGAGAAAATATCCCAGGTCAACAGCTTTTCCCAGCGCACATTGGGTCCATTGCGCCCAATGTGCACCGGGAAAAGCTGTTGACTCAGCCCAAATTTTGGCAGTGAAAGGGTGAAGATAGAGTCAACAGCCTTCCTGGGTGCGTCTTAATTATTTGTTCCGTAAGGACATTGAAGCAGATGACATTTCCCCAGCAGCTGGTTTTGGCCAGTGTAAATGTGTAAGGAATTAATTTTTACTTACATGCACTGTCAGAGGTTATTGGGGAAAAAAGAATCAAACATTCTTTCCAGGTAATGGTGCTGTATTGCCCCAAATTTTTACCCCTACCCTAACAAGTGCACCCAAACTTTTTTTTCCCAAAGATGTTGACTTGGAAACTTGACCACTGTCTTGAATCCGAAGCGACCAACCTTTATTAACCTTTTCATAAGGTGCTTGTGTTCTGTCAGTTTTAACGTTGTCTTTGTTTATATTTTTTTTCCTGGTTTTTTTACCTTTAACCAGACTGATTTTAAAATCTTCACATTGAAATTTACAAGCTTCATCCCTTTCCCCAATCAAACTTTTAATTTTCGTGTAACTGAGGCTGTTCATAAGGAAGAGTTCAGTTTTTGTGTCTGAAGAAAGAGGCAGATGTATTTTTTGACAAGGAATCAAATCTGGAATCATTGTAATTACAGTATGTATAGTACCTCTCTATAAACACCATCCCTTAATTGGGCCACCTCAACAGTGGTCTTTCAGGAGAAAAAGGTATAGCAACCTTGGAAGAATAGGATTTGGGGATTTATAAAGTGGTCTTTCAATACAGGTAGCCACAGTATTGAGATGAATACAATGTAATACAATGTAATACAATGTAGTACTTTTTGCTGTCACCAGAAGACTAAGGTTTACATGTCTAAACCCTTTCCTGCTCAAATGCCCCCAAAGCACCTGGAAGTAAATTGTCGTCTGCGTCAATCTTTTCACATAAAATTCTCATTGACACAGAACATTTTTGCTGAAAATTATAGGTGATGCGTATAATGATAGTATGCCCCAGGTCAACAGGTTTCCTTTGGGCTCAATGCGCTGGACTTGCACCAAGGAAAATGTTGACTCACTTTTATATTAACCCTTAAAGTGCTTATCACAGCTATAGTCGTTTTCTCATTGCCGTTAAAAACATAATGGTTAAAAGATTCAAATTCCTCATGAAGATACCTTCATTCAAGTACCAGCAAGCCTAGTCTAAAGCTAAAAGTAGTCTTAGTCAACAGCTTTCCTCGGGACATTTTGGGTGTATTGCACACAAAGTGCCCCAAAGGAAGGCTGTTGACTCAATCTTAAATCAGCACTTTAAGGGTTAATTAGGAAATTAAGGGTTAATACCCTTTACTTTGATGGGTATACGCTGTACATCATGGTAGATCAGTATGAGAGTGGCACCTGCTAGAAGTATTTAGCGTGACAATGTTTATTGTACTCTACACAATACTCTACTGTCCCATATAGGCTGTGCTCTATATTGCAAACCAATATCTGCGTGTATTTTTTTGATACCTCTAGCCTGGGCACACATGAAACAATATACTAAGAAATGACAGGGAAGCATTGGGAGAACTTCCTGATTGTCAGTGTGGTTTGTATTATATTACAAGGGACAGTGGTCAGTGGTTCCCCTTTTATAAAGATACCCCCCAAATGCAGCCCGACAGTGGTATTATTATTTATGGCATGGCCTCTCTGGATTGGGGGGGGGGGGGGGGGGGGGGGAGAAGGGCAATTTAATGGAAGTGTCCCCCTTTCTGCATAGAATTCTTGCCCTTCGAGGTGGGTTGCAGTGAGAGGGCTCAATTACAACAGGGAGACCTCTGTTTATTTGGCTAAAGTCTGCCTACCAGTGTGTACTCCATTCCCAAAGGGTTAAGTTCACCCTTTGGACTATTGTTACATGTTGAACTTACTGTCATACCTGTAATTATAAGGACAGCTTGCCATAACACGCACTGTTGACTGGCAAAGCAGGTGGTCTGCAAATGCAGGGAGGGATCCTGTTTTGTAATCTCGTTCCTCATGTTTTAATTATTGATATGCTGCAGACAACAGTCATCTACACAGAGTGTGCCTAGAAGTCTCTCTGGGTGGACAGGAGCCAAGGTGTCACCGGGCCACAAATTGATAAATAGAGCCAGCTTTACGTAAGTGCTCCACAGTGTGGCTGGCTGGCTCTGGTAACAGCATGGAGAAGACGACTGGGCAAGTGACGACCCCAGAGGATTTGGAGGCTGAGGAAGCCAATCAGATTCAGTACAAGGTGGATGATGTGCCCGCCTGGTATTTGTGCCTCTTCCTGGGGTTTCAGGTAAAGTATACCCCTTTTTTTTTTAACATTTAAAGTGCTAATCATGGCTATAACGTGGAACCTTGTTATTCCCAACACCTTTGTACCCCAGTGAACTGTTCAGATTAATGAAGCATCCGGATTACAAAATCACTATTCCTTAATGAACAATTCTGTTCCAGGAGAAGTGTTCGGATTAATGAGACATACAGATTAATGAGGTCCATATCAACAAGGTTTCTACTGTAGTCGTTTTCTCATTTGTGTTAAACATATGTTTATAAGATTCAAATTCCTCATGAAGATACCTTTCATTAAAATACTAGCAAGCCTAGTCTAAAGCAAAAGGTAGTCTTAGTCAACAGCTTTCCTTGGGACATTTTGCACTCAGTCTTCAATAAGAGCTGTAAGAATTAAATTGATAGATGAACATTTTATCTGCAGAGCTGATGATTTCAATTCACCTGAAGTCCAGCTCTCATGATTGTAGGGATCCACAGTTTTTATTCTCAAAGACTGTTGATAAGATCTATGCGTACAGAAAGCTAGCAGGTTTTTTTCCAAGTGGACAGCTGCTTTGAGTTAAAAAAAGGGGGAAATCTAGGTCAGATTCTGTTTCTCAGAAGGGCACATACACTGCTGTACATGTGGTGCTAGGAATTTTCCAACTGCAGCTATTTGGCTAAAGTGACATTTATCTTTTTAGCCAAATGCACATTATATTGGCAAAAAACTATGTGCAAAATTTTGCATTCAAAATTATGTGCAGTACATTTGAATAAAAAAACAAAATGCTGTAAATATATACATCAAAAGTCCAATTAAGTATAAGATAGCCTTTGCCAAGTTGGCAAATGGGTAGTGCTAGCCTAACATTAGGTTGGATGCACAGTTCAGGATGGTTAAATGCTTTGATTATGTGAAGTAGTTAATGAATATTCTGAAAATGATTGGGGAAGTTTAAATATTTTAATTTATTTCTACATTTTCTGAACCAGAAAGGTGGATTGGATGCTTAAGGAGATAAGGTTTTGAAAAGACACATCTGCAGAGGAACCTGCTTGCTCCTTATAGTGACACAATTTGTTCCCGGCAAGATGTGGCATATTTACTGTAAATTGTTTTATTTTTGCGTGTATAAATTTTCAAAATTATTCTATTTTTGACATTTCATTTGTGGTTTTGATTTTACTGTTTTGGACCTAATTCCTATTCAAATAATGTTGAAATACTATTTCACTGTGTTTTTATTTTCACGGTTTTGTGTCATCAGCAAAATTAGCGAAAATAAGAATACAGCAAAATTAAAGCAATTTACAGTATATGTATGTCCAAGAAATGAAGCGTATAGAGCTCAAAGGAAATTGAATACAAGTCCCTCCAAATTTGTGTCCCTAAGTGAATCCTGTAGAGTGTCTGAGAGACATTAAAGTGAGGCTTCACTCTATTTTGTTGTGAAGAAAGTTATATGTGCTAGCTGTCATGTAATATATAGGAAACAATTGGATCCCTTGTACATGTAATACATGGGCCTTGTTACCACTTATTAAATGGACAATACAGGACGTGGTGATTCTGCATTTCAGCACTATCTGACGATGTTCTGTGCAACACTGACTGTTCCCCTCATGTTGGCACCAGACATTTGTATAGGAGAAGACAACGTTGGTAAAAGTGAAATCATCGGAACTCTCTTCTTTGTGTCTGGCATTATCACGCTGTTGCAGAATGCACTAGGAATCAGGTGAGTCCATCTGCTGGGGTGGGGGTGGGGTGGGAGGTGGTGGGGCGGGCAGAGGATATTTTTAATTACTACTCACCTTGAAAACACTTGGGAAACTCTGAATTTTATTGCATATTTTCAAGTCTGTAAATGTCCTTCAAAGTTGATTTTGAGGTAAATGTTTTGCGTATTAAATTGGTGATTTTTTTCTTTTTCCAACCTTTGCTTGATGGCACAATTGTGTGTCAAAGTGCTATCAGAAATCTTTGCCTCTAAAGTAGTTCAAGGCAGATCCAGCTCCTCCTTATATGTACTGCACCTAGTCTGCCCTAGAACTATCAGATTTTTTTCTTTACATTCAAGGTGATAAAAAGTACATTATCACCCTTCTGATGGACTGATGAACCAATCAGAGAGAGGATTGATATCACATTGGCCATTGGCTGTATGCTTCCTCTGTAGTCTGTTACCATGGTAACCAAAGAAGACCAATAAGAAATTAAGTCACCTGTCCAGTTCTAAAACGGTAATTATATAGCGAGAGGGCAGACCATGCAGAGTTGACCAAAAAAAAAAAAAAAATTCTGGGGTTGGTCTTTTCAGCTGTGAGAAAGATCTGTTAATTTTGTAACTTGTGCCCTGCAAGGCAGAAGTGTTTCGTTCCAAAGCTGTTTACATGTATGAATCCTGAATTGTGAAGTTAGCTACGGTACATGTAAATGTGGAATACTATCCTGAACCGTGGACGGCCACACTCATGAGGCATGACCAGAATGTGATCATGAGCCTTCAAAACACAGTGAACCCTCAACATGCTCAATACAGTGATCTGTTCCCTGCATCAGATTGCAAGAAATTCTAATTTAAGTCATTCCACCCTGATAGAAGACCGAGTCAACAGCTTTCCTTGGCACGCTCTGGGTGCGTTGTGCTAAGAGTGTGCCAAGGAAAGCTGTTGACAATGGGCATATGATTTAGAATGATCTTTCATGCAAGTTTCATCCAAAATTTTGAAAAATAATCCCTAAATTAGTGAAATACAATTAGCAGACAACATTTTGATATTAGCGGGAAAAACATTATTAGGGTGGAATGAGTTAAGTTCTTCAAAACATGTGTGGTCAAGAAAATATGTTGGATATCCGAGTGTTGTTATAACAAGGTTTCACTCTTAACAGTGTGATCTGTGAAAATGCTTATGCATACTAGATATTATATTAGCTGTGAACTGGTCTGCTGTAACCCCCCCCCCCCTTCCCCAGCCAACCCCGATAGTATCAGTCATTTGGAACAGCTTTCACCAAGAGCATGTGATGAAGCAGGGAAAAAAATCCCATTTTACATAACAATGACTTGGCCTGTTTATGTAACGTTAGAATTGCCGACTCATATTGCAGCCAAGGCTACCAATCAAGTATCAGCACACTTGTATAAGCGAGAGTTTGCTGAGTGGTTCAGTTCAATCTTTATTTAACATCAGAAAGCAAATATCACCAACAAAAATAAAGGATATGCAAAGTACATAATGCACAGTATGTAAAAACACAGTAAAAAAAAATTTTAAAAAATAGTCACATACAAAAGTATGAAATGATACAGAGTATTTGGCCATGTATACCTGCATGTCTTAGTAACTGGAGATGGGAGAAAGCTACTATTTGTGCAAGATGTCTGCATTGGTAACAATTGCATAAGGGACCATTCCAAGATTTTATTTCTTAAAACTACATAAATTTGTTTTTCGGTCATTTAGCAAGTGTGTATCCTTTGGTACCAAGGCAGTGGGGGACATGGCTCGCCAATTTTGTGCAACTACAGAATGGGGTAATTACTAAGGGTCATTAGAGTGGTGTTTCAAAGTACTTATCGTGGGGCAGTTGCGCTGTATCTTAGACATGTTTGTATGAAAGAGTCAATTGGATCACCTGTGTGTATAAGTACGTGGGCCTTGAAACCACTTAAATTCAATGGACAATACATGATGTAACGGTGATTCTACATTATGGGACTATCTGATAATGTTTTGTGCAGTACTGATTATTCCACTGATGTTACAAGCAATATTAACTCTTTGAGTGCCAATTGTGACTAAAGTCAATCTACTTAAGTCAAACTAGCATGAATTATCAAAAAGATCTCAGATTCATACTCCTCATAAAAAGACCTTTCATTGAAGTACCAGTATGCCTATAGTTCCAGAGAGAATATCCCAGGTCAACAGCTTTTCTGGGCGCACATTGCGCAGTGCGCCCAATGTGTGCTGAGAAAAACTGTTGACTCAGTCCAAAATTTGGCACTCAAAGAGTTAATGCGAAAAGAACTAGATTTTTAGCATGCTGACCACAGGTCACAGAGCTCATGTGGTCAATCATGTCTGTCCCTCCCTCCATCCGTAAACTTTTGCTTGTGGGTGCTATTGAGATCACAGTAGTCCAGATATCCCCATATAACTTTCAGGATTTATCAAATGTATGAAAATTTAGGTAGAGTTTTATATTGGCGGTGCCACCAATAGTATTATGTAACATAAAAAGAAACTTAACAAACCCAAATCGGTAAGCCCAAAAACCGTTTAAACACTATCAAGTCCAATATTCCAAGAGCAAAGTCCTATTCTGTACCATTCACTAAAAAACTGCATAGTTCTAAATTACTATTGCAAATTCATTTGTGAAAGGAACAAGTCACATTCCTAACATTGGAAATTTAGAAGGAAGTTTTAGGCATTATTAGCCTTTATAAAATCGGGTCATCAGCAGGGAGCCAGCACAAGACTTGTTTCGATGCCATTAATCCCCAGACAAGTCATTTTGCTAATTGGCGGCACCATATTTGTATTGCCAATACAAACATCCCGAGCTGATGTATTATGGAATAAGGTGAATATGATGTTCCTTTGTTAATAGGCCTACTTAAAAACATAGCCCACATTACATGAATATAATCAAAATACCTTTATAAAACATAAGTCAACACCTATCTTGTATGGTTAGGCCCATCAAAATTGAATCATTAAATCAGTGAAGTATAGTACATGTAAATCGCACACTTACCTAGAATGCTTGGTCTTTTAACAGATCCAACTAGGCCTACCTGATGGAGTAACCAGATAAAATAAAAGTAGCATTCAGAGTACGAATTATATAATATTTAGGCCAAAATGTGAAAATACTGAGAATGGTGTTTTTCAAAGAGTTTTTCATGCATCATCATGAAACTTTATAGGGATGTCAATCAGGCAAAAAGACAAAATTCCTCGAAATTCAGTTGCACCACCTTCAGTATTATATAAGATGTAGACAAATGTGTGGAAAACAAATTGAAATCAACATCTTGAGACAGAATGATGAAATACATTGCTATCGTAAAGCGTTTTTCATGCTTCACATAAACTTCATGTGGATGTCAAATCAGGCAAAAAACCAAAATGCCTTCAAATTCGGTTGCACCATCTTCAGTATTAAAAAAGATGTGGACAAACATGTGGAAAACACATGGAAATTAGTATGTTAAGACACAATAATGCTTGTGATAGCTATGTATTTCATTTATATCATATAAATATGATGTGTACCAAAAATGAGTATCATATATATAGAAGTTCGATATTGCTTAATTTGTGTGACCATGACCTTCTTTGTTAAGGTCACAGATGGACTACATTAACACTAGGTTCCTGTATCTGATGCAGAGGCTCAGTCAGAAAGTCTACAGTTGTCTTTTTCCATTTCTTGCCATCATAATTTGCAGCTTAATAACTTAAAAACTGCTGCAGGCAAAACACAAAATTTTTCATGATAAATCCAGATGTTTTACATGAATGATTCAGGAAAGTTTATTTCTTTTGCTTTGATATTAATCAGTTCAGTATTCAAGGTCACTTGATCATACTGTCCAATGTGAGTACACAGCTCTAGCCCAGAAGGCTGGTGCATATTGAGTGGCTGAATATTCAGCTGAATACCCATGAACTTTGCTTATTGCAACCTTTTGTCTATGTGGCAGTAATGCCATGCAGGTATGTGTAGGAGAATTACATTACCAATATGGTATGCATGAATGAAAATCCAACCAAACAGAAGAGACATGAGTGGATTACATGTCATCAGGTGCCAGCAGCTGTGCCTAGTGCGTAAAGTTATCAGTCACCAAGAGATAAGAGAAAGTACACAATAAACTTATATGGACAGCAAGGAGCAGCTGTGGATGCGGGGGGGGAGGGGGGGGAGAGGGGTACACAATATGCTGGCAGTTACAGCAGGTGGGGACAGCTTTCAGTATAACAGTTCATCCAATGATCATACAAATTATTAACCATTGGTCAGCTATAGTTTACCTACCCAGGACAAACAAGTGCATCAAAACTGCTGATGTTTTTGGCAGGCACCTGCCTTCACAGAGTTTTCAAAGATAGAATCTAGTGTTCTCATCTTTTCATCTTTAAACAGGGCCATTTATTTACTCAATGTTCTTTATGGCTAGTTAATTCTACATACAGTAATTTTTCTGTGTTATTATATTTTAATCATCAATTATAACAGAATATGGTACATTTCAGAATGTATATATGGGGAGAAACTAAATTGCCCCTCTTTTTCACAGCTGCTACATATTTTTTAGGGATACTCCAGTTATACCCCAACAATATTTACAATCTTTAAGAAAATAAAAACATTTTTTATTGTATGTCTCATTACATATTTGAGTAATACCTTTCCCCAGCCCCAGTTTTATTTCTCTATAAACTGGACAGAGGTTGGTCACTAGGACAAGCTATGACATGATTATGGATGCCCACTCCCATAAAGGAACTTGGGAGTCACATGCACCCGTAAACAATATGCAACTTGCATATTTGTGTTCACACCTTGTCACTGGACAAAGGAGGTGTGTCTATAAATAGCCTGAGCAAACACCAAGCTCATCCAAGACGTTGAGCCTATTTCTTGGTTAGCAACGTCTATTGTTCTCAACGTACGATATTATCACGTAACAAACAAACATTACGTTACGTGAATAACGATACCACGATGCAGCCGTTGAAATTTTCAGTTCCTGATGAGCCACACTACTGGCGAAACCGGTCGAACGTTTACGGCATGAAATTGAAGCCATACCTTTGCTTCGTCTTTTTAATAATGGTACATTTCAAGACTTACACAGTAGTGGGCCATCTAGTGGCACCTTGAAGAACTGCAGGTGAAAGTGCATATCTTTCAATTAGGTTATAAAGAACTAAATCCACACACTGTTAGATTATAAAGAGTTAAATTGAAACACTGTTAGATTATCATGATTATAGTTTAACCCACACAGTGTTTGATTATAAAGAATTAAATCCACACACTGTTAGATTATAAAGAATTAAATCCACACACTGTTAGATTATAAAGAATTAAATCCACACACTGTTAGATTATAAAGAATTAGATCCACACACTGTTAAATTATAAAAAAATGAATCCACGCACTTTGAGATTATAAATTAAGAATTAAATCCCCACACTGTTAGATTATAGAATTAAATCCATTCACTGTTAGATTATAAAGAGTTAAATCCATACACTGTTAGATTATGATCAATGTACATTTTTAGCTCATTTTGAAAATGCTGATCAATATTTAGCCAAAGATCAATATTTTTAGAGTACACTTTTGGGGGGAGGGAGAGGGTTACAAGAAAGAATGCTCTCTGTACACTTTGGAAAATTTTGATAATTATGGCTGACCCGTTACTGAATACTGTAATGATTAATGTACTTATTTTTACTATATAAATTTTCATGGTTTTTGCACTTCAGGCATTTAACTGAAGTTTAAATTTCATTGTTTTTGGCATTATTTCTATTACAGTAAATTGCTATGTTGGCTACAGGCATCTGCCAGTATGAGTATATATATATATGTATATATATATGTATATATATATATATATATATATATATATATATATATATATATATATATATATATATATATATATATATATATATATATATATATATATATATATATATATATATATATATATATATATATATATATATATATATATATGTAGTGGTACCTGATGTATGCCACCACTGCCTGCCTTGACAGGTCACCTGCTGTAAGTGGCCACTTTTGTGATAGAAAGGGTGGCTACATACAGCAGGTACCACTGTATGTACTTCCTTAATGTTAATGGTAGGGGCCAAAGCAGCACTGCACCAAATATAGGTGTCACTTATTGGACTTTGTAATGTTTGTGAATATGGCCTTAAAGTCACCAAAGCAGACATCCCGTGGAAAAAAAATAATTAGTGTCTTTTAGCTATGGTTGGTGGCTAATGGAAGGTATTTTATTTTTAACTATGTTAACTACAGGCCTGCTCTGGTCCTCACAGTTGCTAGGCAACAGAACTATGCCTCTGATATGATGAGCACACTTGTAGCTGATATATAACTTGACCATCCAGAAATAACACCTTTTCTGCCCAACAAATTAAATATATGAACATTTTTAACACTTTGTATGTTTTAGGACCTGTTGAATGACTTCATGAGTCTTATGCCCTTGAGTCTTTACTTTTATTATGGGAGCTTATTTGACCTTGCTTAATATGTGAATCTGCCCTCCTTCCTGTCACCTTCCTTGCTGCAGCCTAGGTGGCAGCACATGGTCCAAGTCAATTTGAATATCTCCAATTTCTTGATCATTGTATACAACAGAGGCCAGCAAGCCTGGGTCCTCATGCCCCAGATACTGTAGTTCACATACTCAGAGAGACATGTACGGGTTATAGGATCCGAAACATGTTCTGAGTAGTTACCCACTGAAGACCCTTTAATTTATTTGGGCTAATACAGCCTGTCAAAATTTTACAGAGGAACGTGTGCAATATGGACAGTAGTACTTCCATATGTATAAAAGTTAGACAGTGACAAGTTAGCTTCTGGACAGTAAAGAATTCGGACTGCGGAATAGGGAAATGACTACTAGGAAGCGGTTCTGGACAAAAAGACACAAATACAATACATGTATGTCAATGTGCAACAATCAGTTTATTTCCCTCACCAAGTACAAACATCAAATTTTTGCCTGCTAAGCTGACCAATGGCATGTGTTATTCAAAGAGGGAGCCACTAGTACATGGGAATTTACTGTATGGCCTGTTGACTGATTGATTAGAGGATCTTTGTTTGCTTATACCCAGGGTGGCTCCAGTTAGTTACTTGCTAAAAGTGTGCTGGTGGCTCCATCTATTGGTAACATACGCTGTTGGTCTCTGTTGGTTTCTTTAATTATCTGGTCCATTTAGACGGTACTTTATGCAGGTTCTTAATTTCCCTGGCCCTGTGTGGAAGTTACATGTGGCTTAAGGAGCAGATATGTGCTCATTAGTCAAGAAGATATGGCTCCTGTCCTGCACACCCCTCTCTGTTGCCATGGCAATTTTTTAAGTAGATTTGCGAAGACGTGTTCAAGTTGCATTTTGTGTCTAGCCAAGCCAGCAGCAATACTTCAGAACATTATTGTGCTTGCAAGTGGGAAAAAATTGTTCGTCTGCTGTTTGAAGAGCCTCTAATACAAACCAACCACAAATACAAATCTGTCAATTGAGTCAGATGGTCCTGAAGGTGAGAACCACTCTCTCCTAACTCCCTTAACCCTCCTGGCTTTAATCACAACATGTCATGCTCTGCTGAATGAGTCAGCTGGTTTTGAGTGAAAATTTCTGAGAAAATGTCTTTGACCTTTTACTGAAGTGGCAACATGACTACATTTGTAGAGAAAGTGAAGACTAGACTAAAGCAACATGTGTCCTGTGTTCCTATTGGATACAGTGTACATGATACCAGTAGTATGGCCAGGAACATTGTTGACTGTAAATCAAGAAGGACCACCTTTCCTCAAAGACAACTTGTTGGCCACATATTTGATGTGGGCCTCAAAGGGGGAGTCCATTCTGGGTATGGAGGGGGTTAAGTCCCCCACCAGAACACATGGGGCCTATGGGTTTGCACTCTGTTCCTATTTGCTATAATATCTTTCCATTCGATTAAGTTTGTCTGGGCCGTATTTCCTAAAATGTAATACATAGAGATACCAAACTTTTGTGAGTATACGTGCAGGTGTTTTGGCAGATAAGGGTGAGCTGCAACCTGCTGTTTAGATATTTCATTCAATTATGGTGTGCCATATACCATACTCAGGTCACCACTCAAGCTTTCACCTAAATTGACCCATGTAAAAAAAAAGAAGCTATTATGGCCCATGTTTTCTTCACTGTAGGAACTAGAGATACCAAACCACATGTCTGGATATGTCCTGGGCAAGAGATGTGTTGCATACCAAAATTAGGCCAACTTGATCTTTGACCTTTGATCCCATCATAGAAAATGCTTATATAAGCCACATTTCCAATACAGAGGCACGCCTCTCTAGGCCCTCTCACCAGAGGCCAACTTTCTTAATCATGGCTATAGTCAATTTTTTTCATTACCATTTGACATATAATGCTTGAAAGATTCAAATTCCTCGTGAAGATACCTTTCATTCAAATACCAGCAAGTCTTGTCTAAAGCAAAAAGTAGTCTTAGTCAACAGCTTTCCTTGGGGCACTTTGTGCGCATTGCGCACAAAGTGCCCCAAGGAAAGCTGTTGACTCAGTCTTAAATCAGGGTTTTAAGGGTTAAAAGACCTTCATTGCAGTTCATCGTGTGACATTCCTATTGTATTGTCGCTGAGGCTGCATTTGAGGTGGCCTTGTAAGAGAAGGGCCACTGTACTGTTAAGAAATCAAGATTCAAGCTTGGGGGGGTGGGGGTGGGAGGGGGTGCTCTTTTGAATAGCAGTGTATCACATGCCATAGTTTTGTCACTGTGATATTGAGAGGCTTCCCTCTCACAGAAAAATGTGCTTTCCAGTGTATATCCTAGACATCCAAGAGACACAGGTACAACTAAGCTGTGCTGGGGGACTGGCCATGTGTTGCTGTACTATATGACTCATATCACTGTTGTACTTAGCTTGTATTGAAAAATAAATATATTTATCCCATGTTTGCACTTTTTACTCCCAGCAAACACCAATGTTATACTGCCATGTGATCTGCTTCCTCATGCTACATACATGTAGTTCATATCCAAATTAGCCATGTGTTGTTAGGGTAACAATCATGCCATAGACATGAATAAAACATGGTTTAAAATCACTTTTTTATGCATTTATGTAACTGTAAAACATGTGATAAATACAAACCGCAGCTGGTTTGGGTATCTGGGCCCACAGAACAGACTCGTGTGTTCTTTGGGGCACATACAGCTTAGCCTCCAGCTTCAAAAGATAAATTTATGTACAAAGGGAGAATAAATCACACCAGTGTTGTTCAGAATTTCATATTTTAATGTCACTAAATTTGTCGCATGTGTAGCTGGATCAAATAAGTTTTGCGGCTTCTAACAAAAGACAGTGGACCAATCTTAATAATCCAGTAACTGATGAAAATTAATAGTCACGGGAGCATATGAACACCTGCATCGCTTCTGTAACCTGTGAAATGGAAAATTCCTCATCACATGGTTAATTGAACGACTTGAGAACTGGACAGACCAGGAAATGAGCCAGCTAAATATTATGGGGAGTGTCGCACAGAACACAAAGAACTTGTGAATACCTATTTAAAAATAAGCACAGGAGTGTAAAAAGGATGTCTGAGGTGTTGGTGGTCTAATGCTCATGTAGTCTTCAAAAGGGATCCAAAGGGACAGGTACTAGCTCTGGCATGGAAACCAATAATAGCCCAGTGCATGGTGTCAGATGTGGGATTTTACCACTTGAAGAGGGGTCACCATTCTTTTTTAGTAAAAATAAAATCAGCTCACACAGGTTTGAGTATAATATTATAGTTTTGCGTGAATTAAGTTTGTTTTAAAGATAATTGATACTCTTCTGTGTTCATCAATGCCAGTGTTCAATGAAATTTCCCAGTTTGAAATTTTTGTTTCCTTTATAGAAGGGGGCTGACTGGGGGAGGTCTCAGTATGGTGGTTCAGGTTATGATTTTTTCCCAGTAGAAGGTACAGAATATAAGAAAATTTAGAAATAAAGACTGACAGAAAGTACAGAGGCTGCTAGCACTGAAGTACAGTATAAAAATGCTCAATACATGTACACTAGTACAGAAAACCCTTTACCCCCCCCCCCCCCCCCCCACACACACACACTTCTTGCTGGCACTTGATGTGATAAACGCCAATTGGTGCTTATTAAACTTTCTACCTAAGGAAGATACATAACAGATTTTATTTGCTGACACTTATGGCTATGCAGGGGTAATGCTGGACGTTTGTTTGTCTTACATCAAATAATTTTGCTGTGAAGATTTTCCGTTAACCTTTCCTCCCCTGGATTAAGACAACACTTGACAGTGCCTGTTAAAGAGGCTGCTGCATCACTCAGTATGCCATGTGGGGTAATGACCCTGGCCTAGCTGCTGGACAACTTGGGGGCACTGACAAAGGAAGGAGAAAAGGGTAAAATAAACTGAACTACAGTGAAACCTCATCATAACCACATTCAGATATTCACATATTCATTATAATGACAAGTTTTGAATGGCAAAAGTTTATTTTCTTTGTTGTTTGATTCATTTATCTGGTGTATATAGTTGTCTGACACGTTTCTAAGGGAACAGATGGTGTCATTATAACAAGCTTCACCTGTATTACAACTTTACTCTGCCCTTTGTCAGTGCTGCCAAGCTATTATTGTGCCATGTGACATACTGTTAAAGTGGTGCAGTAGCTTCTTCAAGGAGGGTCATAATTGGGCTTCATTGAGTCACTCAGTCTATATATATATATATAAATAGATGAAGAAAATTGCTGATCTACAAGTTTTACTTTAATATTATATATTATTGCTCCCATCCAAAGACACCTGCGTAATGTAAGGTTTCATGTTAATTACAATGAAATATTATCATAATGACACTGTCTCGTCCCATAAAAAGTGCCAGATAAGTGAATATAAATGAATCCATTATATAACAAAGAAACTGAGTCTTACGCCACAAAACTTCTGTCATAAAGCAAGTGTGTCAGCTATGTGAGCATTGTTATAGAGAGGTTTCATAGTGCACAAATATTAAGTGTTTCAGTCACCACAAGAGTCATGCTTGTATGAATTAGGATAATGATCCCACTTTCAAATTCCTTTGGAAAAGGCATCTTATTTAAGTAAGAACTTGCCTGGTCACTAAATTTGGTGGCTGCCATGAAAATAAATTGTCTAGGCCAACAGCTTTCCTTGGTACCTATTGAGTGCATTGCAGAGGAAAACTGTTGATTCGGTAGGGAAACATTTTACAGCAAATTATTTAACCCTTTTAGTGCCAACTGTGACCAAAGTTGAACTACATGTATTTAAACTGCTCTGAATTGCATGTTTTAGGGTGCAAGATTCATGTTCCTTGTAAAAAGACCTTTCATTCAAAGTGTAGTATGCTTACAATTACATAGAATATAATAGTCCAGGTCAACAGCTTTCCTTAGCATGTTGTGTGCACTTTGTGCCCTAAGCATGCTGAGGAAAGCTGTTGACTCAGTCCAAAGTGTGGCACTGAAAAAATTCAAGCACTTCAACCAGCGAAGCGTGAAAGGGTTAATTTCAGTTGGCCTAGACATGTGATGGCAAGAATATGGAGACGAATTGACAATTTGATAACTCTATACGGGTATATTTCACTGTACTTGTACCTGTGTGTTTCATTGATATGGGGGGGGGGGGAGGGGCAGTAATATCTGTGTTGCGCTGATTTATCACAGTCTACATGCATGGTCTCTTAAGAAAGTACAAAAACTGACCGGCAGAATGTACCCATGATGTAGATAATGAAAGTCACTGAAACTTATTGATGGCAGACAACAGTTGATGCCAACTGTAGATGGCAGCACCGATGCTTTCCACCTGTTACAAGTGGAGCCACCTTGAAATTCAGCAAATTTTGATGCACAGCTGCAAGGAATGAGTATCATAGGATCTTATAACAGTGCTATCTCCATGTACTCAGCAGAAGTACTATTGTCCCTGGTGAAATATTGATGCAAAATGGTGTGGTAGTGATAATAGCTTCAAAGCAACAATTTATCACTGCTCTAGTTTATTATGATAAACAGAGCTAATTATAATGTACAATGTACAGCTAGCCACAATGCAAACCACCACCACATGATGAAAGAGACATGTCATAACTTTGACTCAGACAATAGTTGATGCCAACTGTAGATGGCAGCACTGATAACGTACACCTGTTACAAGTTGAGCCACCTTGAAATTCAGCAAATTCAGCAAATTTTGATGCACAGCTGGAAGTAATGAGTATCCATAGGATCTTATAATAGTGCTATCTCCATGTACTCAGCAGAAATACTATTGTCCCTGATGAAATATTGATGCACCGTGGCGTGGTAGTGATAATAGCTTCAAAGCAACAATTTATCACTGCTCTAGTTTATGATGATAAACAGAGCTAATTATAATGTACAATGTACAGCTAGCCACAATGCAAACCACCACCACATGATGAAAGAGACATGTCATAACTTTGGCTTCCCCAAAAATTCTTCACTGTGTCCCAAATTCCAATTTTTCCACTATTTTATGGTTCAGTCCTCTGCAGATTGAGTTGACAGCGTACTCTGGTGAATTAGTGGCACATTGCACTCAGAGGAAACCTGTTGACTGATGATATGTTATCCTGAACAAAATAAATGAATTAAGTAACATTTGCAACATGGACACCTTGTGGTAATTTTTAATGGGATAAAGTTGCATACCAATGTTGTATCGAGTCCTTTGCGGTTAAGCTCTCAGCATTTAATAGATTTCTTTTTTTTTTTTGGTGGGGGGGGGGGAGCAATATATGAGGCATCTGTCAAGATATACAGTTACTGTTGTTAGCTGGTCACACCATGTACTAATTATAAGTAGTTAAGTCCAGAGCTTTCTTCAGAATTCTGTGTGTGATGCAACCAATTCAGGTAGTGCCAATACCATATCTTAGGTGTTATCCAGGAAAACCATGTCCTTGTTGATACGGAGCAAAGGCAATGTACCTAGCTTGGTATTAGAACAAGTATACAATCATGTACTTCATACATTTTCTATGGCAGTCCCATCCAAACAGTAAATCCAAAATTGTATATCCAGAGGTTCAGGGGATAAAATGATTATATTTTTTCCTATATGACATGACATTTAAAAATTCAACAGGCCTTTCTGAATTTGGAAACGGAGACTGTAAAAATGAATTTTAAAAAAAAAAACACACTTAAAAAAACCCACAACACCAGGAATTTTACTCTTGCAAAGCCACCACTTTAAGGTTAGTGGGGCCGACAAGACATGGACACAAGCAAGTGGGATACAGACTGCAGGTATACAGACTGCTGGTATACAGACTGTTGGTATACAGACTGCTGGTATACAGACTGCTGTATGTAGACTGTTGGTATATACAGACTGTTCGTATATACAGACTGTTCGTATATACAGACTATTGGTATACAGACTGCTGGTTTACAGACTGCTGGTATATACAGACTGCTGGTATATACAGACTGCTGGTATATACAGACTGCTGGTATATACAGACTGCTGGTATATACAGACTGTTGGTATATACAGACTGCTGATATATACAGACTGCTGGTATATACAGACTGTTGGTATATACAGACTGTTGGTATATGCAGACTGCTGGTATATACAGACTGTTGGTATATACAGACTGTTGGTATATACAGACTGCTGGTATATGCAGACTGCTGGTATGTGCAGACTGCTGGTATGTACAGACTGCTGGTATGTACAGACTGCTGGTATATACAGACTGCTGGTATATGCAGACTGTTGGTATATACAGACTGTTGGTATATACAGACTGTTGGTATATACAGACTGCTGGTATATACAGACTGCTGGTATATGCAGACTGTTGGTATATACAGACTGTTGGTATAATACAGACTGCTGGTATATACAGACTGTTGGTATATACAGACTGCTGGTATATACAGACTGCTGGTATATACAGACTGCTGGTATATGCAGACTGTTGGTATATGCAGACTGTTGGTATATGCAGACTGTTGGTATATGCAGACTGTTGGTATATGCAGACTGTTGGTATATGCAGACTTTTGATATATACAGACTGCTGGTATACAGACTGTTGGTATATACAGACTGTCGGTATATACAGACTGTCGGTATATACAGACTGCTGGTATATACAGACTGCTTGTATATACAAACTTTTGATATATACAGACTGCTGGTATACAGACTGTTGGTATATACAGACTGTTGGTATATGCAGACTGTTGGTATATGCAGACTTTTGATATATACAGACTGCTGGTATACAGACTGTCGGTATATACTGACTGTCGGTATATACAGACAGTTGGTATATACAGACTGCCGGTATATACAGACTGCCGGTATATACAGACTGCTGGTATATACAGACTTTTGATATATACAGACTGCTGGTATACAGACTGTTGGTATACAGACTGTTGGTGTAGAGACTGTTGCTTTGCGGCTTGCTGGTATAAAGACTGTTGGTATATACAGACTGCTGGCATATACCAGTGTTGCCAACCTGCCAAACTTAAAATCTGGGAAATAAAAAGTAAAATTACGGGAGGTTGATAAATTAATATGAAATATAGAAGGGAAATATTGATGAAATTCTGGGAGGTGACTCAAAATTGTCAAAAATCCACACTTTTTCAAGTATTTTCAGCATAAAATTCTGGGAGTCTCCCGAGGAATCCAGTAGGGTTGGCAACACTGTTATACAGACCACTAGGATATACAGACTACTGGTATATACAGACTACTGGTATATACAGACTACTGGTATATACAGACTACTGGTATATACAGACTACTGGTATATACAGACTACTGGTATACAGACTGTTGCTGCATCTCTGCTTTTGTCTAGAAGTCCAGAAATCTGACGATAATCAAGCAGTTTTTCTCATACAGTATGATGTCATTGAAGATTTTCTCATGTCATTAACTCAGTGCCAATTTACCTTAGTCAAAACATGTGGCTTACCTGGATGCTACACCTGAAGTGCACCAAGGAAAGCTGTTGAATAAAACCATTACATTCTGTGAGACTCTAGGCATGCTGGTACCGGAATGGAAGGCCTTTTACATTCTGTGAGACTTTAGGCATGCTGGTACCTGAATGAAAGGCCTTTTACATTCTGTGAGACTCTAGGCATGCTGGTACCTGAATGGAAGGCCTTTTACATTCTGTGAGCCTCTAGGCATGCTGGTACCTGAATGGAAGGCCTTTTACATTCTGTGAGACTCTAGGTATGCTGGTACCTGAATGGAAGGCCTTTACATTCTGTGAGCCTCTAGGCATGCTGGTACCTGAATGGAAGGCCTTTTACATTCTGTGAGCCTCTAGGCATGCTGGTACCTGAATGGAAGGCCTTTTACATTCTGTGAGACTCTAGGCATGTTGGTACCTGAATGGATGGCCTCTTACATTCTGTGAGCCTCTAGGCATGCTGGTACCTGAATGGAAGGCCTTTTACATTCTGTGAGACTCTAAGCATGCTGGTACCTGAATGGAAGGCCTCTTACATTCTGTGAGACTCTAGGCATGCTGGTACCTGAATGAAAGGCCTTAAAAGAATATTCAAACAGCATCCATTTGATAATTTAGAGAAGTTCATATTGAGTACTGTGACGTGAGTTTTGTGACAGTGAAAGAGTTAAGAAAGGTAATTAAATTTTAACCCCTTGAATTTAGTCATTATTTTTATCGCCTTTTTGATGGTTCTTGGTCAAACGATGTAGTACCATAATCAGCCATCTGTGGAAGCACATCTGGTAAAGTTGTGAGTGTAAATACTAGTTTTAACATGAACACTGCCACGTCTATCTGCCATGAAACAGACTCCATGAACTTGCACTGATAGATGGATAGTACCTTTTGGCATTCAGCTTTGCATAAAAGCAAATATGTTACAGTGAAACTATTTCACATGTTGTCAGAGTGGCATTTTCTCTTCCAACAGTGATAAAACCTAAACTTTTAATATAATGGCTTCTGTTGGGTCCAGATATAGTGAAGTACTGTAACATAATAATAATGACCATCCTCCAAAGTCTGCTGGTGAAAGCTGTTTACCAGGACTCGTATGTGAATAAAAGGTCTTTTTGTGTGGGTTACATTACTGAAATCACTATGATAATGGAGATGAGGAAACATTTTGTCATAAGTAGCACTAAAAGGGTTAATGTGGGGGAGGGGAGGCAGGGAATATAATTTCCACACTTATACATATACAGTAACTTGTATAGTGACACAGTCTATTCACAGCAAAACACATTGCAAATAATTTATTGAAAAGTCCCTCAAATACTTGTGGCACTAAGTGAATATGTTTGGTATCAGAGTTTTATTACCGGTATATTGAGGTGTCATCGCATATCATTTTCACATGTACAAAGCTTTCAACACCTGGTGAGCTGCACCATGGAAACCAGAAAACCGTGTCATTGATTGTTGGGCATATGTGTTTAAATAACAGCACATTCATAACTTTCCCAGGGTTAATTGCCACTACGGCTCAGTTTAACCCCTTGATGACCAAACTATGACAGGGGCAGCTTTCCTTGATGGAGGGTTTATGTGCATTGTACCCAACCAATGCCAAGTAGAGGCTTGATCTGTAGCCCGTGTGGGGCCATCAAACGTCTTATGCACAACTCTCACCAAAAAGTGTTTCTGTTGATGAGAAATTGAAGTAATCAGATTGGGCCTGACTGCAGTTTACATGCAGAGCGTGACTGCAGTTCACATGCAGAGCGTGACTGCAGTTTACATGCAGAGCCTGAGTGCAGTTTACATGCAGAGCCTGAGTGCAGTTTACATGCAGAGCGTGACTGCAGTTTACATGTAGAGCCTGACTGCAGTTTACATGCAGAGCAAGACTGCATTTTACATGCAGAGCCTGACTGCAGTTTACATGCAGAGCAAGACTGCAGTTTACATGCAGAGCCTGACTGCAGTTTACATGCAGAGCGTGAGTGCAGTTTACATGCAGAGCGTGACTGCAGTTTACATGCAGAGCGTGACTGCAGTTTACATGCAGAGCCTGACTGCAGTTTACATGCAGAGCCTGACTGCAGTTTACATGCAGAGCGTGAGTGCAGTTTACATGCAGAGCGTGAGTGCAGTTTACATGCAGAGCCTGAGTGCAGTTTACATGCAGAGCCTGAGTGCAGTTTACATGAAGAGCCTGACTGCAGTTTACATGCAGAGCGTGACTGCAGTTTACATGCAGAGCCTGTTGGGCACGTTGTGTGGGATATGGTTCAGCATTAAGTATTGCAACACTATGTTTTTATGGGAGTTTGTATTGCAGATGTAATTGCATTAACCCGTTGCTGACAGAGAGACAGAATGGTTGTTGTGGTTCAGGAGGCCCCCTCTTGTATGGTACCTCTCCCCAGGGGCTGCCCCTCTCAAAAGGCCACCGAAAACTTCCATGCAGAGTCTTACACTTCTGTTATACATGTATTACCCATTTCCAGAGAAAATACCTGTCTTATAAGGCCACTTTTGGACTGTATTAACCCTTTCCTGCCTGCGCCTATCAAAATCGTTCACCAGTGAACGATTACTTTGACCCCAGGTTGAGAGGTCAAATTGGACCCAGAACAATGAAAAAGAATCCTTATTTTTTCTCTCTAGCCTAGTTCTACATGTTTCGTTCTTCAAGTCCATCTGAAATTGCATGTAATTAAAAAAAATAACAATTTTTCGAAAGTAAATAAAGTATCACGTGACGCACCATCGCAACCGTTTATTTCCGCAAACATGGCGGCCCCCTCAGATCGCGCCGTGCGTCAGGCAGTTGACAGAGCGAGATGCCTATTCCTTACTGGATTCCAACTTCCTGAATCTGACGATGGAATGTCCAGTGACGAAGAGGATGTTCTAGACTGTGAGTTAATGGCCGGGAGTGATGAAAATAACGAGTTTAGTGATGAGGAAATGGTAGCGGCAACAGATAAAAGCAGGAGCCCAAACCAGGATCAACGTGCATCAGAACACAGGTACGTTGAGAGGCTTTTTTGCATACTGCCCACCAAATATACCTGACTAATATGTACAAATTAGTGATAAGTGAAAGTGTCTGTGGTTTGTTTGTGGTTTTTGTTTGAATAAACCTAAAGTATTGAAGTCACGATCAGCAGCAAAGTGGGCGATAATGGAGTGACGCCCCCTATTGAGATCTGCAGCTTCATAAAGCACACTCATCGCATTTACGTTTGACACATTTGGTGCAACAACTGAGGTCATCAGAATAACTAGGGTATGTGGTTCCATGTATTTATTGACCACTAGTGATGTAAAATACTATCAATCTTTTTTACCTGTAAATATGGTCAAAAGAGTCACATTTTTTTTACAGGATATTCAACTTCAAGGGCTACAGTGATGCAACAGAGATTGGTCCACAAGCACTCTATACCATGGTTTATGGGCATGGCGTTTCATGTCAAGAGAGAGGTAATGACTATTTACCTCTCCACCACCCCCACCCCCACCCCCACCCCCACCCCCCGAAAAAAACAAACAAACAAAAAACAATTTCCTTCTTGCACCTGAATCAGTAAATTCCAATTATTGCATGGCTAAAGGCTCAGCATAATATGTTAACAGAGAGGTAAATGACCATTTATCTGCACCACCCCCCCAAAAAAAAAAACAAAAAACAAAAAAAAAAACACCTGAACCTGTCAATTCTGTGGACTGTTAACTCATTTCATGGGATGCTGCATGTATCTGATCCTAGTCAGATAAACCAGGATGACAGGCTGACCAAAATTAGGCCTTTGATTGATCACATGAAGATGAAATGCAAGGAGCTTTATCAGCCAGCAGCAGAGTTATCTGTCGATGAGATGATGGTAAAGTACAAAGGTCGTTCAGGCATACGGCAGTTTGTACCGAATAAACCAACTAGATTTGGCTTCAAACTGTGGTGCCTATGTGAAGCCAAGACAGGATTCACTTTGAACTTTGAGTGAGTACAATTAGCACAGAGAAAAAATTTAAACTACTATTTAGTTATACACAGACAGGAGTTAGACTGAAAGAAGCAATAAAATGCCCTCCATTGAAATGAATCAGCTGTTACAAACTTGAAAATCCATTTTGAAATGTTAGAGAAGGTATTGCTTGTGTAACTTTGGTTGTGTTTAGTATTCAACGTGTTCATGTTACTATTGTTTGTTACAAAATATGTTATACATGTTAGAGTTCTATAATTTATTTACATATTGATGGTTATGGAGTAATGTATTGGACAAGAGAGTTGTTTTACAAGCATATAATAAGATGCATGTTATTGCATTTGTTTGTTTATTTTGAACCAAGGGATGCTGGTGTTTATTGTGGACTGTTAATCTGTTGATATGCATAACGTGGTGGCTACTAGTTGGAGATCCCTCATCCTACACCTAGGTAAGTATATTGCCAATCAGATGTAACAATTGAATCCCCATGTGTTATTAGTTTTTATGGGCCTCTTATTACTATATTCCTAATTTTATTCATGAATGGAAGGTTTCAAAGTGAGTCTGTATCATTTTCCCATGGCAAATCTCAACCCGCAAACCAAAAAATGAAATTTGTACACAGTGCAGGGTCCTCCCTACAGCTTTCTACATTGTTGGGTGTGGCTTTGGCTTCCCTTATAAACTATAGCAGAATAGGATTGTAAATCTTGAAATTTGCTCAGTTTTGGTTCAATCTAGTAATCTCTTTACACTGTCAAGATGTTCTGGGGAAATTCTGCATGCAGATGTGTCAGAGGAAAATATAATTGCATGGCAAGGTATGTGACAAGTGTTAGTGATTGGTATTCAAGTTGAACATGTTCATGTGTTTGTTAATGTTTTCCTTGTTTGTAAACTACATGTTGGATAAAATGTTTACAAGAATTTCATGTATACATATGTAGGCATGATATTCAAACTGGCTTGACACTTTTCAATCAATTTCAGTGTATACACAGGAAGACGCAACAATCTTAGTGAACATGGCCTGGGGTTTGATGTAGTCACAGGTCTTTGTCAACATCTGCAACACCAAGGCAACCGGTATGTATAAGTGTACATGTATGTGGAAAATGCCACAACAGCATGACATAGTGTTCAGTGAATGTTATTGCGTACTCCTAGTAAAACATACAATGTACTTAAGCATGAAACTGGACATAATACATTTCACGTAATATAAGTCTTGTGTGAAGAAACATTTTTACCTCCTTGGCCCATTCAGTTGAAGGGTGTATGTATTGATGTCATGTCTGTGTGTCCGTGCACTTTGTGGATGCCATAACTTTTTAACAAACTGAGGTACTTCCATGAAACTTGTGTGGTGAAAGTATCTCACTAGGGCTTTGGATGAGATCATTATTCCCAGACCTTCGCATACATATAATTTCAAGGTAATACTGGCCAAATGAAGTTAGTTATACATGTACACCCATGACCCTGGTAAGAATGGGTCCTAAGGGTATTAGCCCATAATATTTGTGCTGAGAAGACAACTGGATCACTAATTGGAAAAAGTACTCACAGAATAAAATATCTTCATAGTAAGTAATCTTCAAGTGTTTAATTTTGGTGCAGCCAGTCAAACTCAGTGTTGCTTGTATATATACATTGTACATGTACATGTATATGAATTCAGATTACTTTCTTTTCATAGGGTGTACTTCGACAACTTCTTTACTTCCACGTTTCTGATTGAAGAGTTATCCAGAACTGGATTTCTCTCCTGTGGTACTTCAATGGTCAACAGGCGGCACTTCCCTGATATATTGAAAGATGTAGAGTGGAAGAACAAGTCAGAGCAGGGGAATATGCGCTTCGTTAGACAGGGAAAGGTGTTATACCTGCAGTGGAAGGACAACAAAGTGAGTTGGACATTCACATGAATACATTGAAAACCCAATTCAATATGCCAAATATTAAGACATCTGATGAGAAACATTATACACTGTATATATTTTTTGAATTTTTATTCACCATGTATTGAAATTGACATGTAGATTCAGCAGTGTCTTTCATTTTTGTAACGTAAGAAAAAAGTAGATATTTGATTCCACCATATTATCTAAAATTAACTATTGTACTCTCATTCATTAAGAAAGCAAATCACAGTTTTTTTAATTGTGGTTGCAAGTTGCAACTTAAAGTTATCTCCCCCTTCTTCCTTTTACATATAGGTGGTCACCATTTGTTCTTCAGCCCATAAGGCTACCGAGGCGGAGTGGGTACGTCGCCGTGTCAAAGTTGGAGAGGAGTGGCGCACTAGGTTGGTGAGGAGACCGGCAGTTATTCATGACTACAACCAGTACATGGGTGGAGTAGACAAATCCGACCAGCTGCTAACCTCATACAACTTGCTAATGAAGTCAATGAGGTGGTGGAAGACTTTGTTCTTCCACATGGTTGATGTTGCAGTGCTAAATAGCTATCTGCTCTTTCAGGCATGGAGGAATCTGCATCCAGAGGTTCCAGAGCTCCAGCGGAGCGCACGTAAGTCATTACATAGAAACAGCAAAAAAATCATATCAGGTTACAAACAAATTTCTACATTGTAACTTTAAAAAAAGAAAATTACAAAAATGTGTTATTTAAATATGTTATCCATAAATCTCATACTAAATTTTTTTTTTGTTAATATACAACATCCTACATATTGTGAATAGCATGCTCTATTGAATTAATTTCAAATGTGGGAAGTAAGTTGTAGTTGTAATCAGAAGCATTTTTTAGGTAGAAATGTCCAAGATTTTGCCAGACCTTCAGTAATCTCAGTCTCTGTCAGAAAAAAATTTACTTATAGCCTAAACAGATAACTCAAGCTAATGAAAAAAATTCTGTTAAATAAGGAAATCTTTCAGGAATCAGGTGGATAGGATTTTTATATTACTGGTATCATGTTGCTCAAAGTTGCAGACTGACCCTGAGTTTAATGTTTTATTTGTAGGAATATGTTACTGCTTTGGGAGATAATCATTATAATGGAATGTGTATTTGTCACACTTTGTAGAGTATAGTCACCTGGAGTTCAGGGAGGAACTTGTGAGGCAGTTGTCTGGGATTGAAGACACAGAGGAGGTGCCAACCTTTGACAAGGCAGTATTCCCACCACACCAAAGCTACCTCACAGCACATGTACCTGTGGCTGTTGATGGGAGGTTCAACTGTCGGGTTTGCTTCCTTACACAGAGGGAGCCAAGTGGGAAACCCAAACAAGTGAAGACCAGCTGGAGGTGCAGCATTGCAGTGTGTGTCAAAGTCTAATTGTGTGTGAAGCTGGACAGAAATTGTTTTGCCCGTTGGCACTCAGCCGAATTTAACAACAAGCGACACTGAACAGGGACACAATTTCAACATGGGAATAAGAACTGAATGGACATGCATTTGCCTGCTTTATCTAGAGTAGATGGGTGTGGGCTATAGCAAGTAATGTACAAGTGAACATAATGAACATGATTTAGCTCTTTTTTTTTTTTTTTCTTCAGAGTAGCATGTTCTCATGCATGGACAGCAATGGCACATAACATATGCTGGCGATAGGTGAAGACAGTTGTCTATCCACCTCCCGCCATTCCATTACCCTCACCCCATATATATTTATTGATAGTTCCTCCCCCCACCCCTCAAACATAGAATATTTATTTGATCATGGCAATTATAGTTTAAATTATTATACTAAACATACAGGATGATATTTTACCCACTTTTGGTGTATGTTTTGTACTATTGCTTCATTTTCCTCCAACCAGTATGATAAATCTCGGGGTCCCAGCCCAAATATGTGACCTTTTACACTATGAGCACGTTTTTATCTCTGTGTGGAAGCACAATTCAGATTATCATATATGGTAATGCATTTTATTTTACTTTGCTGGCAGTCAAGTGTGAATAATTATACATTTATTGTGTTAAAATTGACATGTGTCCCTGCTAAGGAGCCAGAGGTTAACTGCATAGAAAATATACAGCAACGTTGTATGTAATGTCATGGCACATTTGACAATGGCATATATTTATGTTGTCATATCATTGTACCCTTTGACCTTGAAATGCCCTTGAACATTAGTGTTTCATAAAACTATATGCCACACTATTTTCTGACCTGTAAATTAACATTGATGAAGTATTTGTAATGCAAGCATGCAGGCTTATAGCTAGCACAACATTATAATTTGTATCATAAATATGTATCATATACTGCGATTTTATCGGCATGAACACACATAATGCGCTTATCATTGTGGTTGGAAAGGCCAAGGTCAACAATGGAAATATGTTAGTACCATGTTTTTTTGCTTCAATTTACAGGTTCAGGTCTATTTCAGCTATCAGAGCCAGAAATATGGTTATCTTGAATATATTTTGGGTCTTGGGGAATAAAAAAGGTTTAAATTTAATGCAAATGGTGGTTATTATTGTATCCGTGTCCTATATTCAGGTCACCAGATGACCTTGAAATGACCTCAAATTAAGATGATGGCTATAACTCATAAAAGCCCCATCACCAAAGCTTTAAAATGATATATACTTTGTGCAGTCAATTTTTTATATTTTTTTCAATAAATCATCTTAATTAAATTCTGTAGGTGAAATTTGGTAAAATGGGCAATTCGTGACAGGCAGTAAAGGGTTAAAGGCGGCCGCACAAGAAGGGGGGCCACTGTGGTGTAGTTGAACTTGATCAATGTGTCCACTTGGTGTGTGTTAAGTGGCTTATATTAATATGGTTGGTGATATTTTGTGGTACAAGTTGCTAAAATTAGGAGTTAAAGGGAAAATGATTGATATATTACGTAGCATGTATTTTTCGGTAAAATCGTATGTAAAATATGATAAAGAATGCTCAGAGCCATTTGAATGTTCATTAGGTGTGAGACAAGGGGAGTGTCTTTCTCCGTTTTTGTTTGTTATGTATATGAACGATATGGAATCTTATTTAAAGAATAACAGTCAATGTGGAATTACAATAGGTCAGCTAAAATTGTTTATATTGTTGTATGCAGATGATGCTGTACTATTGTCAGAATCAAGAGAGGGCTTACAGGATGGCCTTGATAATTTAAAGGAATATTGTCATAAATGGAAAATAATTTCAAATATAGAAAAAACAAAGGTTATGGTATTTGGAAAGGGGGGTAAGTTGTCTCCTCATGATAAATGGTCTTATGGAGGAGAAGAGATTGAAATTGTCTCAAGATTTAAATATTTAGGACTGACTTTTACAACTACTGGTACTTTTACAGAAACTCAGAAAGTTCCCGCTGATCAAGCCAGGAAAGCTATTTTTAGTTTACAGAAGAAGTTATATTCTTATGTGAATGTTGAACCTGATATTTGGCTTGACCTATTTGATAAAATGATTTTGCCCATTTTTAATTACGGATGTGAAATTTGGGGATTCCATGTCGGTAATGATGTGGAAAAAGTACACTTGAATTATTGTAAAAATGTATTATCAGTTCACCAAAACTCAGTTACTGAAATGGTGTATGGTGAATGGGGTCGATACCCTCTCTATATAACAAGATATTGCAGAATAATTAAATTTTGGTTCAAAATTCCTAAGTCTGATAACTCAAAGCTGATAAAGTCATTATACAATTGCTTATTTCAAGAGTATTTAGCTGATGACTTGTTAAAGAATTGGGTGACACAAGTAAAACGTTTGTTATGTACAACTGGGTTTGGCCAAGTTTGGTTTACACAAGGCGTAGCAAATGAGCAAGAGTTTTTAGGTCATTTTAAACTCCGGCTGAAAGACATAGTTACAGGATTGGAATACGAAATTATCTGAAAAGAGTAAAGTGCGCACTTATAGTTTATTTGTAAGCAATTCAAAAGTTCAGAAGTATTTGTTTGAGGTTGAGGTACTTAAACGTAGAATTGCATTGACTAGATTATGTATGGGTTCACATAATTTGTGTATTGAAACTGGGAGATGGGAAAATCCTCCCTCTGCCCTTGTGGATCGTAAGTGTCCATGCATTTTGTAATGAGCTAGAGGACAAGTATCATATGGTATTAGAATGCCCTATGTACGAGACTTTAAGAAGAAAGTATATTCCATTAGTATATTGACATAAGAGTATGTACAATTTCATT
The DNA here is from genome assembly GCA_964020975.1 of Hermodice carunculata. NCBI lineage: Eukaryota > Metazoa > Annelida > Polychaeta > Eunicida > Amphinomidae > Hermodice > Hermodice carunculata. Next base: position 828,941 of record OZ026623.1, read on the forward strand.
GTTTACTTCTAAAGATATTATGGTACTGCATAAACTAGCTGCTTTTGTATTCAAGGCCATGGAAATGAGAAAAAGTATTTTGATTTGAGTCGTGTATTACTCAGGTAAAAGTTAACCCCCCGGCGCTGCTCTCCATGTCGACCACTGTTTGTGGTGAACGTCATGGGGAGCAGCGGGTGAGAATGTTTAAATTGTTCTCAGTTACTGTTGCCTGCGTGGTGGACTCGGTGGCGCGGAGGTGGTAGGGGCGCATATCGCGTCCTCATTGCCTCGGCACGGCTGGGTCTACTGCGCGGGCAGTAGCGGTTTTTTGGCAATGGCTGGGGTTGAGGTTGCTAACAACTTCCTCCACTTTATCAATAGAATTTCCTCCACATTTATTTATTGATTGATTATTGTTAACAGCTTTTAAACATGTTTTGAGGTGGTGATTATTTTTCATTTTCGATTATCCTGCTCTTAATGTCTTGTGTGTTGGGCATATATATTTCTGAGTATGGACCTTGACGTGAACTTTATGTAAATGGTGTATGTATTGTTCATGGGCTAGGAGGCCTATTGCTGAATAAAACATCTTATCTTATTAATATATGTACAGTGGTCCCCCTCTTTCACTAGGTGGCACTGCTGTGGATTCCTGATTTTTAATGATTTTTTCAATTCGGGTACCAGTAAATGCACCTCCAGTATTGATTACTGTGTAAGTTAATGTGCATTCTAATGCTCAATATCATGTATTTTCTCCACCAAGTAGCAACGTTCTTTACCAAGTTCTCTTTAAATATTCTTCAATTTCTCATGCTCTAGTAAAATTTATATTTGTAATGAATTTTTCTTTAGCCAAGTCTTAGAAATACTTCTAAATGTCATTTGCACTCAGCCAAAGCTCAACGCAGGTCTATTCAGTTGCAACTTTGATTTTGTCAACAAGGTTAATTAGGTCAGCCTAGCACAGTCTGTTCGCATAGCCCTCTTGTTTTTGTTGCGTCTGTGCTTGTGCTTTGTGGTATATATGTATAATGTACCAGTTCTTGATAGGCTGAGCTGTGTGGTTTGTTAAAATGCAGCACAATATGTGACTGACCATACATAAGAAAATTATTGTTACACATCACAGACTTCAAGTTGTAAATTGTACTTCCATGGTAAAATCTAAACAAAATTGACAATTTCTTGACAAACGTAGGTGGTCTGAGCAACATATATCACTTCAATTCTGGTGATGAGCTTGTAAAAGCAGTGTTCCCATTCTCGATATAGCAATTGAAAACTCCTCACAGATAAAGTTGGAAGTGGGTCAGCAGGACAAACTTTTTCTGAAGAAGCAAACATTAAATCAGTTTATAAAAAATCTAGAAAGCTAGGGTCTCTGCGATTATTAAAATATGAAATGTGTGCATTCTCTGAAAAGTATGCTTTTTGCTCAGTGTGAGGAACACAAATATGTATTTACCAGCAATAACCCTCGTAACTGAGATGCAGGGAAGTGGAGCAAAACATCGTTGCACAAAATTTCACAGTTCAGAGACCAGCAACTGATCACATATAAGGCTAGATGAGCAAGTAATAAAGATAGACAGTGTTTCTTCCCACCCTAAACATGTAGGTACACGGACTATATAGCAGGAGGATTTGAACCACAGTTATTGTCTCGCCAGCATAAGCTGTTGGCGAGACTAAGCAGTCACTTTCCAGATGTTTGTCCGTCCGTCTGTCCATCCGTCCGTCAGCCTTAAATAAAATCTCATGTTTTTTTTTTTTTTCTTTCCATATGGAATTTATTTTCCGCTGTTGCATAATAAAGGTGTCTAAAACTGAACTGCTTTGAAACTCCTCAGCTGATTGGGCGAGTAATATCAAAACATCTGCATTTTATGATGAGGTCAGTCTTTAACATTTAATATCAGAGCAGAATTTTCCATGCCAATATTATGTGCACATAAATCAATAGTGAATACATTAAAAGAACTGAGCTCAAGATATCACCTTGTTTCACCCCAGAATTAGTGGTAAAGCTATCCGATATATACATATATATATAAATACATATATATATATATATATATATATATATATATATATATATATATATATATATATATATATATATATATATATATGTATATGATATTTCATTCTTTCATCTTTCAGAGTATTGGTAACAATTTGTTGACATATGACTATGTTGCTATGGTTCCAGATTGGCCATTGTACAAGCGGGCACCTTTGCCCTGTTGGCACCAACCCTGTCGTACCTTAGGCTGCCAAAGTGGAAATGCCCCACCATTTTACCAGAAGGTAAGCACCTGCAACATTTTTACCTTTCTCATCACTAACAACAACAAAAGTTGTGTTCAGGCGAATCATTGTTATTATTCCAGATTCAAGTTCATGATAAGGGTCTTGGACCAGTAAATCAAACCTAGTACATGTAGTTACATGTTAAATTGGCTATATTCGCCGGCTTGTCTCTGACATTTGAAAGTTTCGTTGACTGTAACTGTCATTTTGCTCTTAGATGACTTCAATGACAGTAATATTATCAATACAAAATGGGTTCAAAACCAATTAACTTTTTTGCCACTCGTGCATTTGTTTATGCTTACTTGCAGTTCCAAAGCAAACCTTACTGAAATAACTTTTTTTTCTCATCCACTGGCTTCTTGCCTTTTCCGTAAGCTTAAGGAAATAATAGCCTGACAAGAGTTCTGGTTCAAGGGCTAAATGTTAAAGTGACACCCATCCCAAACCCACAGATAATCAGGCATATTTATTCCCTTTATATTTGTATTTGTGTCTTTTTGCCCAGAACCACTTCCTAGTAGTCATTACCCTATTCCACAGTCCAAAATCTTTACTCTCCATAAGCTAACCTGTCCCTGTCTAACCTATATACATATAGAATTACTATTGTCCATATTGCACACATTCCTCTGTAAAATTTTGACATAGGCTGTATTAGCCCAAATAAATTAAAGGGTCTTCAGCGGGTAACTACTCAACATGTTTCGGAGCCTATTACCAGATATGACAAGAAATGGAAGAGAGTTGGTATGCTCCCTTATTGTTAATAGGCTCCTGTCGCCTGAGGCCCTGTATTCATTGTGTGACTGTAAGTTCTGGTACATCTGCACCTGTAGTGTATTACTGGTCCAAGACCTAAAAGGACCTGTCATTCAGGTACCAACTTACCTGATGATCCAATGAAACAAACAGCAAGGACCAGGTCAACAACTTGCCTTGACATGTTGTGGTGGCACTGGGCGCAAGGGGAACCAGTAACTGGTGTGCACCTGGTGCACAAACAAACACAAAGAAGCAATGAAATAATAGGCAAGGGCAATAATATAAGGTTCAAGAACTGCCTAAAAGGGGGCACTGCAGTCAGTGGAGGGCTAGGGTTGTTTATTCCCATTACTTTACATTGTAATTTGCAACTTAATAACTTGAAAACTATTGCACATAGAAACACCAAATTTCAGACAGTAAATCTACATGCTTAACTTAATACCTCACAAAAATCATATATCTACAGCGACAAAAGTGACTAGTTTATTTAAGGTTGCTTTAACATACAAACTAATGGGAATACACAGCTCTAGCCATCCAAGTGTTTGTGTATTCAATTGTGTATTGGGGCAAATACACACCTTAGAACTAATTCTGGCTTTGCCTATTATGCCATGTTGACTTTAAACTCTGTTCCTTCCTGAAATTGGGACCTTGAATTAAGTGAGAAAGTTGTCATGGTGACAGATGTAATCTGCTTCACTGTTTTCCCGAAACATTTTACTGTCTTCTTACTGGTAGAATTTAGGACCCCAGGTGGCAGCACTTGATGTTGTTCATTTGCATAAATTTGGCTATTTGCTGGACAAAAGCTTTAACAGGATTTGTTGATATGCAAATAAGTAAAATTATGCATCTGATCACCCTCATGTTCTGCCATTAGTATCAGTGTAACATCCTCGATGTCACCAAGTTAACAGTCATGGATGGAGAACTTGGATGTATATATTGTAACCTGTGAAAGATATAGTGTGGAATCAGTCTTTTAATTTTTATTGAAACCATATAAAGAGTGATATTACTTTTTTACCTATTCATTTATTTGTTTGTTTCAATCCTGTGAGATGAAAGTGTAAACATGCTGAAGTACAATGGTAGGGGATTACCAGCACTTTTTTTTAGCTCTGCTGACCTAAGGTAGCAGAGCTTGTAGCATCGCTCATGTCCGTGAAGCTTTGTCCTAAAAGAAGGTCATAAAAAGTAAAAGATTACCAGAAAAAGCTAACATGCAACACAGGAAACCTGATATACCTAGTAACCTGTAACAATTGTTCATGTCAGTATGCAGGTGAAACTAATCAAAAACTCAATGGAAGATTTAATGATCATAGGAATAGAATGCAGAATCCAAGTAAAGGGTCCAATTCGACAATTCTTGTGGATCACTTCAGCTATGGGCCTTGCGAAAACAAAACATGTAACATTCAAATCATAGAAACAATACAAAAACCAGGGAAATATTCTAATTGTAAGATGAAAAAAGAAACAGCCAGCCTTAGAAGAGATAGAGAGAAGTTCTGGATTAAAGAATTAAGAACAGTGTATCCATATGGGTTGAATAATAGTTGTGATAAGAATATGGATCAAAGGACAGTTGAAGATAACATCTATGACATATTGAACAAAAAGCAAAGAAAGAGGAACAAACACAGAGCCCAATGCAAAGCATGCAAAGATCACCTGACTGCGCAATTTGTGTACAGTAAACTTAAGGAGATTGCAAGTAATGATAGTATATACTATGTCAACATAACATTACCACAAATGGAGAAAAAACAACTGAAACAACTAGGGCAGTTACTCAATGAACGTGTAATCATAAAAGATAGTCTTATAACAGATAAGATTGTCAACTTGGTTGAAGCCAAGATACAACATAAATTGTAACTCAAAAAGGAATCCCCTAAAAGGAGGAACAGAAACTTGAATCCATTGATAATATTGTGCAAAAACCCAGCAATAGGATACATTAATCAACATCAAAGACTCAGTCAACAGTTATGTTGAGGATAATATTACTGTTACTTACGAATATACTCAAACAGCAGTCGCAACAAAATCTTCAACTACGATATGATTATGAATGAAGTTGACTTGGGCACCTGGGATATGAACAACCAAACATGTGAATGTAATTTAACATGCAAAGAATACATGGATCAACACCACAAACATGTTGTCACAGGAGATTTAAGTATTATAAAAAACAAGAAACGTAGACAGTTGTTGCAAAGAGGACCAAACCACAGAGAAAGACATAGTATAAACTTTAGGAAAGCAAGGAGAGAAATATAACAGAGGATTAAATAACTTCATTGAGAAACAAAGTAATAAGAAAAGAGTCTGCAAGGACTTATTTAATAGATTGGAAGATCCGAATCATGGAGAAAGTTGATGAAAAAATCAAGTTCTTGAGGAATGGACCTCTTCAAAAATGGAGACAAACAAAACAAGTGCTTCTAGATAATAACTGCAGCACAGAACTACTTGATCTACATAACAAATTTGTCATAACACTGGTACCTATTGACAAAGCAAGTGATAACATTGCACTTACTTGCAAGACATGCCATATCAACAACACACTGCAAGAATTAAATAATGAAACTTATAAGCAAGCAGAATTTACTGAAGCAATTATTGACAAACAAGTAGACAAGAACAAAGTTCTGAAATGTGTTATACAAGATGAACACAGGATATTACCAATCATCTTTGCAATTGTCAAAATGCACAAGAAACCTGTCAAATTAAGGTATATTACCACAGCAAAGAAGTGCGTTTCAAAACAGGTTGCTAACATACTCAGTTCTCAAACTTGTCCAAAAATCCCATACTAATTATTGTGAAAGAGTTCATACATACACAAGAGTGAATAGGATGTGGATCACTGCAAGTACCACAGATATCTTACAGGACATAGATAAGATCAATGAGAAGGAAGGTGCCAAATATATCCAAACCTTTGATTTTTCAACATTTTATACAAAGATCGACTTAACAGACCTGAAGGACGTGTTAATTTCAGAGTTGGACAAGGCATTCAAAGGAGGAACATGTCAATACATTAAAGTTTCCAACAATGATGCAAGACTTTGACAAAGGAAAAGATAAAAGAAAGTGTTACATCAAAGAAGAATCTTCTGATTTGATAAAGTATATTATCAACAATGCATACATTATCTTTGGTAATCAAGTATTTCGACAAATAGTTGGAGTACCCATGGGAACTGATCCAGCTCCTTATATTGCCAATTTATATCTCTAGCAGTACATTATTATGAATCCAAATACATGGAAGAATTCAATTTGGCAAAAAAAAAACTACACCGCTGCAAGAAGATTCTATTCATATAATAGAAGATGCATCGATGATCTATGTACTCTTAACAACAAGGATGAGATCAAGAAATATTGGAAGGAAATTTACCCAAGAGAACTCATTTTGAATAAAGAAAATGAGAGTGACAATAAGGTAACATTCCTTGATCTTGAAATGGGGATTGATAACAAACAGTATGTGACAAAGATTTTTGACAAATGAGAACAATTCAAATTTGACATAGTTTCATGTCCTGATACAACTGGAAACATTCCAAAGAACCTAGCTTATGTTGTGGTCATTGGACAGGTTTTACACATTAGCAGAAACAGATCACAAATATGTGAATTTGTAAGGAGAATAAGAATATTGATGAAAAAACTATGTCACAAAACCTATGACACCAAAGAGCTATTTAAAACTCTGTTGAAGTGTTTCCATAGATATGAAACAATACTGACAAAATACAACACTCATTCCAAGACACTAAGAGATTATATCAATCTATAGATTTAGGTAGGTCTAACATAGAAGTGGTGGTAGGGCGATAGTTGGTATACGGAGAAGTAACATGTAACTTAAACCCACCTAGAGATTTTCTCTTGTCTGTCTGCAGTCAGAAACCATCATTCATTGTTGGCTCCTCCTATATTTCATCACTTGGGTGAAGAGGTGACTATTGTCAATTAACTTATACACTCGCTTCACAATCATTGTTAATACATAAGTGTAACATACTAGAGACATCCGTCCATCATTCTGTCTGTCTGTCTATAAACTTTTGGGTTGTGAGTGCAATAACTTTAAAAGTTTTGATGTTACCCAATACAACTTTCAGGACTTATAGGGTGTATGAAAATCTAGGTCCCGTGCAATATAGGGGGGGGGGGGGGGGGGCAAAAGGTGATTATCTTGTGAACACTGTAGCATCTTTAATTTGTGGTGGATCTTCACGAAATTTGGTTGGATTGTGCAGGAGGTCAAAGTATGATGATACTAGTGGTGCCACCTATAATTTGACAAATTATGGGCCAAAATGTGTTTTAAGATATGAAATTCCATACTTTGAAAAGTAATTGGATTAGACTTGCCAAATTTATAGGATATATAGACCCATGTCCAATGCTAGAATGTTATGTAATATCAGTGACCTTACCTAATTTGAAGGTCACCAGAGGCAATTTTTATCTTAATAAATGTATTTTACATAAGATCTTATGAACTGGATAAGAGGAACATCAGACTATAACAGTTAATCACCCTTGTAAGAGTCCAGCTCAGGTTTGAAGGACAGTGACCTTGACCTGATTTGAAGGTCACAATGGTTAATCCGTATTTAAAAAATTGCAAGGAATATCAGAAGAACCAGATAAGCTAGGATCAGAAAACTTTTACAGTTGATCTCCCTTTGGAAAGATGAATTCAAGTTTGAAGGAGAATGACCTTGACTCAATTTTAAGGTCCCCAGGTCAATTTATGATTAAATTCTTGTGCACAATATCAGGAGAACCAGATGTGCTAAGATCAAGAAACTCTAATAGTTTATACACCTTCGATAGGGTCTGCTTCAGTTAGGAAGGAAAATGACCTTGAGCTAATTTCAAGGTCACCAGAGACATTTTGTGTGGATGGGTCCTGGTGTTTTTTCATTGCTTGTGTTTGACATCTGAAGATTTAAACACTTCAAGCTCATTCTCTGTAAATTTTTTGCAGTGTTTATCTCATGATAAGATGTGCTTGGATCATGAACTTTGTTGTACTGTATTATGGCACCAAAGATAAACAGAGGTTACCTGGAAATACTTGAATGAATGCTATTACATACCTGTCAGGTCTTTCCACTTTTTTTACTAGTACAGTAAAACCTCCTTATACTGAACACCCTTGGGACCGGAAAAAAGTTTTTGGTATGGGGAGGTGTTCAGTATAGGGAGGTTTGCTAACATTGGAAGTATATATTCAGGACCGAGAAATGGTGTTCAGTATAGAGAGGTGTTTGGTATACGGAGGCGTTCGGTTAGAGAGGTTTTACTACATATAGTTTTGAATTTTTTTGCATGAAATTTGACTTCCTGACTTATTTGCATGGAATGTACCAACTTTCACCTTCTCCCATGGAAATATAGAATTTGATATTTTATTGTACTAAAAGATAAAAATCTCTCTACTTCAAGTCTAGGATGCTGACAAGTCTCATGCAATTAAAATTTATAAACTGTGTGACTTGAATGGGTACCTATCGTCAATGCATATTGCTGTAGCTCATTCTTTGTTCCATGAAGAAACCCTTTATGCACCTTTAGGTGGGTCTTGGGAGTGCATGCACCCTTACCTTCTGTTTATGACAGATGGCAGGAAACGTGACTATGCAATTCCATACAGCATATATGTACTTTCATCAGAATACGTTGATCATATGCTGTTCATTCCTCTTTCTGGGTGGCTGAGGGGTTTTAATCTTTCTGAGGAACCAGACTATTACCTTAACCCTTTCCCCCTTGAATTAAGACTTAGTCAACAGCTTTCCTGGGCATGGGTTGGGCACTAAGTGCCCAACATATGCTGAGGAAAGCTGTAGACCTGGGTCATGTTGTCTTGACAAGTCTCATCTTCAATTCTCAGTCAAATTGTTTTTCATTGCTGTTGAAATCAGTTGAAAGCGCTGAAGCAGACGACATTTGACCACCAGCCGGTTTTGGCCGGTTTAAGGGGGAAAGGGTTAAGAGTAGGAGTATACAGTGGACGTGCAATCAATAGACCATGTCAGAAATTTCACCACCAGATGGCTCTGGGGTACTATCCACCCTAGCTTGACTGAGTGCCCACTAGCTAGGCATGGCAGAGTATGGGAGGTGGAGAGTCTTTGAGTTGAAACAGGAACTAATCAAGAGAGGAGCACCAACTAAAGGCAAAAAGTGTGATTTAGTAGAAAGATAAGTACTTGCTGATCAGTTTCATATATTATCTTACAGGAATTTATCCCAAGATTACAAGTTTAGTCACTTGACTCCAATGGGTTGAACCAGCAGTTTACATCACTGGTCATATATTGCTGTGTGTGTGTTGTCTCTTGGCCACACACAATTCTGTGACAAGTCAAATTATGAGACTGTGATTAAAAGTATAATTAATGTTCCATAAAGAGAGACTTTCATAGCCATACATACATTATTTTGAATGTGGAATACCCTGGTCAAAGTGCACATAGGCCACCAGTAGCCTGACCTGAGCCAAGCCTCTGGGGCCCAGCCAGTAGTTTGTATATTGGGTCACTCCAGGGGATAAGCAAGGTGTTAATGCTGCTGTTGTCTAGTTCCTCTGGGGAGAGTGCTTTATGGGTGTGCTGTGTATACAAGACACTTGTTGGTAATGTGTTTGTCCAGAATAACAATGAGGTAAAAACACTATATACTCAAAGGCAAAGATGAAAAACTAAACAAGAAAAGGAAAAGTAACTTTATGTCCCCTCCAGTTTGAAAGTTTACCTTTTTCCTTACATTTGAACAGCTTGGCTGTCCTTCATTACCTCATACAGTTCAGTTGACAGGACACATATTTAGTCTTGCACTTTTTTTCAGACTTGACGCATATGACAGAAATAACAATTTTCATTCTGAACCTATACTCAGTCTGAAAAAAGAAACACCCCGTCCTCAATGGCCCGACCAAGGATTCAAAACCATAACCGAAAGCACACAAAACATACCACCAATGCGCATGTCCCATCCCAAAGTTACTTTTCCTTTTCTTGTTCAGTTTTTCATCTTTGCCTTTGAGTATGCAGTGTTTTTACCTCATTGTTATTCTGGACAAACACATTACCAACAAGTGTCTTGTATACACAGCACACCCATAAAGCACTCTCCCCAGAGGAACTAGACAACAGCAGCATTAACACCTTGCTAATCCCCTGGAGTGACCCAATATACAAGCTACTGGCTGGGCCCCAGAGGCTTGGCTCAGGTCAGGCTACTGGTGGCTTATGTACACTTTGACCAGGTTATTCCACATTCAAAATAATGTATGTATGGCTATGAAAGTCTCTCTTTATGGAACATTAATTATACTTTTAATCACAGTCTCATAATTTGACTTGTCACAGAATTGTGTGTGGCCAAGAGACAACACACACACAGCAATATATGACCAGTGATGTAAACTGCTGGTTCAACCCATTGGAGTCAAGTGACTAAACTTGTAATCTTGGGATAAATTCCTGTAAGATAATATATGAAACTGATCAGCAAGTACTTACCTTCTACTAAATCACACTTTTTGCCTTTAGTTGGTGCTCCTCTCTTGATTAGTTCCTGTTTCAACTCAAAGACTCTCCACCTCCCATACTCTGCCATGCTTAGCTAGTGGGCACTCAGTCAAGCTAGGGTGGATAGTACCCCAGAGCCATCTGGTGGTGAAACTCATTTCTGACATGGTCTATTGAAAATGCACACTATTTCTGTATTAGTTGACAGGTCAGTGTCTCCGTTATGTAGTTGCCTCTGTGCCTGAGAATAAAGGAGATATTACAGTATATTACACAGTCAGTAAGACCAATAAAATCCTGATAATGTGTACAACTTGTGTGCAATTTAGTCTCAACACCTGCACATTTTAATAAAAGGTATGAATGATATATTTATAATACATCCCTCACAAAAATAACTGCCCACCTGAGAGAGGAGAGAGAGAGAGAGAGAGAGAGATGCAAGCTACAAAGGAAGCTGATTGTATTGTGTTGCTGATGAAGCACCATCTGGTGGCAGACAATGGCAACAACACTGGTGGTGGTGTTTTAATCCTAGGACAGACAGGTTGAACACCTTTGTGAATGGTGACAAAATCCCCTGATCACCACAGTTGATGAAAAATTCACAGATGTTACTCACTTAATTCTGACATCAGGTTAAGACTTATTTATGAGGACCCCTCCCCCCCCCCCCTCCACCTTCTGGGATTATAAGTTTGTGCCACATTTTTCCATGTCTTTTGTTTCTTCCAGCATTCCAACAAAGCTTGTCTTAGTCAGACATATTTCCTGTATCATACCACCTCCACCTGCCACATTTTTTTGTGGTTTTTGCCGTTTTCAGCTTCATCTCCAAAAACGTTACTCAGATAATGTTCTGAAACTTGGGGGAAATATAGCTTATGGGAGGGTAAACATGTTAAACAAAGATGCTCAGCAGTTGGTGATGCTGTGGATTCCTGATTGTTAAGGTAGCGCGACCAAACCAGCATGGACAACTTTACAGCCCTGTCACTTTTAAGCTGGTCACATGAACATGAAAGTAAAAGTATACATTTTTGGATTTACCTAGCTCTGAACTATATGTCTGAAAAAAATCGCGCCAATACTGATTGCAATTGTTGATTAAACAAACCATGAAGAAGAGCATGTCTTTTATCTCAGACTCGATCGCTCCTGGCTAATAACTAGTTTAATATATACAGCAAACTTGTGACAAGTATGCCATTTTATTGATGATATATGAAAATTCAAAGGTGTCCTTTTATTTGGCTGTATGTATTTTATTTGCGTAAGAGCAGGCATTCAAACACAGCGGCACCACTTAATCAGCTGAATGCATTGTGCATTAAGGTTGTATACAAGATTAAAAACCAACTAGTAGGCACAGAGAAAAATAAAAGGACACTTATAAACTCCACACAATTACCTTTCCAGCCATGTTTATTTGAAGGCAATCGGCCAGTAAGTTTTCAAGAAATAAAATTAGGGAGTTAGAGTAGACAGCCTTTCATCTTTGTTCAGGAACAGCAATCAAAGGTTCACTAGTCATCTTTGAATCAGGTCTGAGAACAATAACTCATGCAATTGTACTCAAACATTCCTGGATTTTTGCATAGTAAGAGTTCAGAGTATGTTTGAACAAACATGATTACTGTCACTCATGTTGTTTACTTCTGAAGAGCTTAATCACATTGCTTATTTGCTATTTGGAATTAGATCACAGAACATGGTTTCCCTGTCAAGCATGCCTCTTTGCCAGGCTTCATTTTGATTGGTTAATAATGGTGACATGAGATGCCAATCATCATGTGGCCTCTGCTTAACCACAGCGTGGTACATTTCAATAGCATCGCTATCACAGCTTGCTTGTCGTAGTTTTGAAAGCGTTGTGGAAAAAAAATCACAACTTATCTTCAAAGCCTGGCAAGCGTTTTATATGATTCATATGACCTATATATAGTTCTTTCAAAGGGTCAAACAAAATGGGAAATTTGTTGCAAGAAGTAAGCTGTACCTTTATTTGTCCTCAACAAATACAGTGATATCCAATTACAATGTATATTTGATCAAATTGCCAACCGATTCATCAGGCTAATTGCTAAGGTTTTGGGTCAGGGTAAGCGGGTCAGACCCTGCTATAATATCTGAATTGTACGTACCCAAGCTCAGTCATTCTGTTCATCAGAATCTTATCTTGTGTGTAGCATCTGTAGCTGGTGATTGCTGATTTTTCCTTGCTAATTTTAGGCATTTTGAGACTGATTGTGCTAGCTTACTGATACAACTCATGACGAACGAACTAAGATAAGACCACCAATGCAATGACCAAGTCGCAAGTGCGCGTTCTGAGCTTGTAAGAACTTCAGATACAATTTAGACTAAGGCTTTAACTTTTTTGATGAATTTAAATGTAAAGAAAACTTGTGGGTAAATTGTTAAATCTGATTAGAACTATTGTTTTTTTGGGGGGGTGAGAAAACAATTGCTGCCACGTCAGTAATGAAAGACGGCGTTGAAACAGCAATGCCTTTGAAGTCTGATTAGAACGTGCAGTCATGTCATGATCTCTTCTGACTGTACGGCCTGTCTTCTACACTTTTCTTGGGATTAAATGTGAAAAACTCAAGATAGCATAAAGAAAACAACAAAGTACATGTAACAAGAGCTACGTGCTTATGCATAAATGACTTTGACCATATGGTTCGGTAACCACTGCGCTAATGCATCAGCATCATCAGATAGAGCGGACACAGCAGTGGCCATTTTTAAACGAGCTGTTACCACAGCCAATCATGTGACCACTTTCTCAAGCCCCTTCCCTTCACGACAACAATAAACACGGGCAGCATGACTTTCAGTGCTCAGCAAGAAGCTCTACTAAATACCCCATTTTTCTCTGTTTTGCAATTTGGCCGAAATTTTGGGTGACTTGTACCTCACTACCTTAATGAATTTTTCAATTCAGCTACATGTCAGGTCATGCATGCTTTGATACAGATTACAATGTAAGTCTGTAGGGGCTGCAATGTGAATTTTCAGTGTGTGCACTTAAGGCCAGCTGAGCACAGGACTGTCACAGTCCTCTAGTTTGATAATTTTAGTGTTAATGAAAATTAATTTGCATGAGAATTTTAGATGGTTGTTCACAACAGCATGACTCAGGGCAACAAGTTTCCTATAAGGTTTGGTTTGGCACCTAGGACCAAATTCACCCAAGGAAAGTTGTTTACTGATGCTTAATACAACACATAGATAATCATTGAAAAAATATGTATGTTCAAAATTACCAAGAAACTTGTGTCATTCCTAATTGTTATATCTGTGCTCACCAGGAACCATAGTTTTGAAATGTATAAATATTTGTAATTTAGACATAAAAACATAATTAAAACAAAGTATTTTTATATCAAGATTATGCCATATAAGAGTAATTGTTACCATTTGTTTGGAGGTGGCCCTCATGATAGCAGCACAAATTTGTCTTTATGAGGGTCTCCTTGATCATTATACTTCATGTTTTTAGCAGAGCTTATGAAATCTGTTTGCATCTGTTGTTCATCCATCCGTCCATCTGTCGTTAGACTTTTTACATTTTTGTCTTCTTCTCAAAAACCGCTGCATGGAGTGTTTGGATTTTGCACATGGATGTTCGCCAGGTGGACCTCTACCATATCATGTTTTGGAAGGAGATGATGATGATGATGCAATAATTTTTGCTATTGTTTATGAATTTTTAAATTTATTTATTGAAAAAAACCATATCATGTTTTGGAAGGAGATGATGATGATGCAATAATTTTTGCTATTGTTTATGAATTTTTAAATTTATTTATTGAAAAAAATTAAAATTTCATCTCAATAACTACTTGGCCAATTGCTTTGATATTGCACATATTGTCGCGTGGGGTCGCCTAGTTCTTATTATGGCCACCAGGTGTCGCTGCAATTTTTTCCTCCTTTTTTATTATGAATTTTTGTGTGTTAAGACCATTTTGGACTTATTTTCCTGAACAGCGAAACATAATTGCTCAAAATTTTATCAGAATATAGTTGGCCTTTAGACAATAACAATTTGTGAAATAATGTGGATATGTTCATTTTTGACAAAGTTATGGGATATCAAACTTTTCGACTAAGTGAGTGCTGCCACTGTATATGTATTTACATTGTCGACTTCTTCTCAAAAACAGCTACATGGAATGTTTGGATTTTGCACATGGATGTTGCCAAGGTGGACCTCTACCAAGTTTGCAAAGGAGATGATGATGCAATAATTTATTTTTTTTATTTTCGGCCTCTTCTCCAGAACGGCTAAACAGAATTGCTTAAAATTTTACCAGAATCTAGTTCAACTTTAGACAGTGAAAGTTTGCAAAAATAGTGTGGATATGTTAATTTTTGACAAAGTTATAGGATATCAAACTTTACAAACATAAGTGAGTGCTGCCACTGTATAAATATATATGGTAATACAGTGCATGGGTTGCACTATTGTATTTACAATTTTGACTTCTTCTCAAATACCAATGCTTGAGTATTACCACTGTACATGTATATAGCTATACAGACTACAGTGCATGTACATGTATTACAATATTGTAAAAGTAGATTCTGGTCAGCAGAGCACAGGATCATCATGATCCTCTTGTTATCTATTCAATAACACATAATCATGACAGACAACTGGTGTCATTTTTAGTATCCTTTCTAAACAGTACACAGGGCACCTGTGACCTGTGACTGCTGATTTTCAGCATATTTTAGTGAAATTGTAAACATTATAAATTGGACTCCTGTCAATATTCATATGTGTAGTACAATTCTCTCATGTCTGCCCATGTATCATGGGAAGGGAGATGGGGGGTGGGGGGGGGGTGGGGGGGTGCCCATTTAACTAAAATATGCATATGCCTGACACATTTTGAAGGGGATTATGGTGTCATTATATGAGGTTTTTAGAGTATAACTGAAACAGATGGTATTTTATATTGCACGTGTAATGAGTTACTTGTAGAATGCAATTCCAGATACATATATTCATTTTATCCATTGGAAAACATGAATGAAAATTTGATATGCATGTACCTTAGCTTCCAAAAACATATTCCCACCTGCTTTACCACAATAACATCGTAAATGACAGTTGGGCTTTATATATATACAGTTAAGCCTGTCTCAGACTTAACAACCAATGCATTTTTTCTGTTGCAAAGTGTTGCACTAGGGTTTGTAAAGGTTTGTAAAAGATTGACAAATGGTTGTGCTGTTTAGAGAAGATCATCAGATACTATACTAATGGTGTTACTACACTTACTGCACATTCATATATTAATTGTAAATAATCTGCTCTAGGTCTTGTATATTATATGTGACAGATTCTCAAATCTGCAACATTGTACAAATGATGCCAGATATGGAGGAAATCACACAAACAGGAAATTATTCTGGTGGTGAGAGAACTACACAAAAATTTGTTGAAACTATCAGTGACAATGAGTCAGAAAAAAAATTATATATATATACTGTAATGCAATGAAGTGATTTCATTGTGACTCAATATTTAGGACAACATTTTAATCATTTTAATTTCCAACATTGTAACCCTTTCTCCTTGAATGAAGACCGGGTCAACAGCTGTCCTTGGCATGGGTTGGGCACTAAGTGCCCGAGCCTTGCCAAGGAAAGCTGTTGACCTGGGGCATGTGATCTTGATAGATCCTCTGTACCATTCTAAAATTGTTCATTACTGTTGAAAATAGTAGAAAACACTAAAGCAGATGACATTTGACTACCAGTCAATTTTGGCCAGTTTATTAGGAGAAAGGGTTAAAGGGATAAGCTGGGGATATATGTTGGGAAGGGGCAAGGGGTACGTCGATAAGTGCAGACGGGTGCGGGGTAGGTGGGGGGGGGGAGTAAATATTTTATTGACTGTGAGACCCCTGGTGGAGCAAAGAGTTACTACAATATGAGAGAAGTAGTCACTCTACTACTTTGTCAAAAAAAACAACCAAATATACTGTCCTAAATATTGACATTTGAGTCAACATTTGCATTTTTATTTCCAAATCAAAAGTAGTAACTACTTTAACTCAAACTATAGTGACCAGACTTCCTCTGTCACGTTTAATGGAACAACAATGAAAAAAGAGTAGGAGTAAATGTTTGACCCGGGTCTATAAAGCTATACAGCCAAGGTGGGGACAGGCAACTTTGTAGCATAGAAAGAGAAAGTAGTGAAAATGCATATTGGTTATGCACAAATGTAATACTGTGAACCAAACAGGAAAATAATTAAGAGAATGATGAATGAAATCAAGGGAGGGAGTCATATTTTTCAGGGATTAATAAAGCTACACAGCTGAGGAGGAGACAGGTTACAATAAAGTAGTAATATTATCATGTGGGAAGTAAGGGGTCAACGTTTTATCAACGAGGCAGATGCTACAAGAATGGCTGACTGTGGGGAAGTGTGTTGGCCAGAGGGAGGGACAACTTGATAGGTTCTACTAGAGAAGGGGGAGAGGCGTGGTGGTTAATGTATATCAACAATGAGACCATTGGAACATGGAGGAAAATGTTTTTACAATGTGAGAAAAATAGCACTGCTTTTATTAAATAAGTAACTCTTTCAAGGCCAATCACGTCTAAAGTTGATCTACTAAAGTCAAACTAGTCTGGATTATCATCAAGATCTCAGATTCGTATTCCTGGGAAAAAGACCTTTCATTCAATTCCCAGCATGCATCTGGTTCCAGAGAACAGCTGTTGACTCAGTCCAAAATTTGGCACTTAAAGAGTTAAAAAAATATATATATGTTGACGTTGGAGTGATCAGACTTTTAGGCTATACACAGGGAAACCCAAGAGTTTCCACTGAAAAATCAGGCTGTTCAAGTTGATAATAGGTTAACGTGGTAGCATTTGCTCAAACAGGTGGTTGCCAAGACAACCACTTTTTAACAAAAAGCATTCTTTTTCTTTTTCTTTTTCTTTTTTTTTTTGGTCAAAAATGGTGATATAACTTACTGCAAATTGTTACAAGTGGTATTATTCCATTTCCTAAATATGTTTGCAAAATTTACCTAGTTTAAGCAGTAATAAATCTTTTAAGTGTTTTAATAATTAAAACTCAATTTTTCCCCAAGGCATGCACATAAGGTGTGTGAATTAAGGTATTGTCATCTCCTGAGTTGTCCGTCCGTCTATCCATCCATTATTGTCAGAGATGCATCTCATAATGGACCAGGTTCCCATTTGAAACCAGCTTCCTCTGATTATGTTGCAACTTTTTATGAAGCTTTTAATGTATTTATTTGAAGGCTGCTTAGTGGCATCAACCCTGATGACGTTACCACGGTAGCTCAAAAAATATTGACCACAAATTTACCAAATTTTTGTCAGAGATGCATCTTATCATGGACCAGGTTGTGGCTCAAAACCAGCTACTTTTTACGTCAGCTGACTTGTCAGTCAGCTGAGGTTTTTTGAGGGGCCTTCGTCCGTCGACTGTCGTCTGTCGTCCACAATTCACATTTTCGACTTCTTCTCAAAAACCGTCAGCCAGATTCACTTCAAACTTGGTGGAAATTTGCCGTGGGTGGGTGTCTACCATGTTTGTTCAAATGGTCATGGTCCAGTGATTTTTGGATTTTTAATGAGTTTTTTTGGTTCTTTTTTGGGTAAATCTTAAAAAATCTTCTTCTCCGAAACTGCTCACCCAATTGCTTTGATATCACACAGGAATACTCCCTGGGACTCCTTGTTCTTAATTTGTTCACCAGGTGGCGCTGCAATTTTTTCCTAATTTTTATGAATTTTTGTGTGTTATAGCCTATTTTTGACTTCTCCAGAACCGTCACTCAGATTAAGGTGAAACATGGTGGATATGTTCCTTGTAGAAGGGTCAAACAAAGTTGTTCACTATGTGGGAATGCTGCAGATTCCTGATTTTTAACGATTTTTTCAATTCAGGTACTTGTCAGTCAATGCAGCTTTCCTATTGATTACTATGGAAGTCAATGGGCATTCTAATGCTAATTCACATTTTCTACTTCTTTTCCAAAACCGTCATCCAGATTAACTTCAAACTTGGTGGCAATGTACCTTGGGTAGGTTTCTACCAATTTTGTTCAAATGTTGGTGCTCCAGTGATTTTGGGGTTTTTAATGATTTTTTTTTTGTTCTTTTTTTCTGACAAATTTTAAAAAATCTTCTTCTCCGAAACTGCGTACCCAATTGCTTTGATATCGTACATAGACACTCCCGGGGACACCTAGTTCCCAATTTGTTCACCAGGTGGCGCTGCAATTTTTTTTAGGAATTTTTTGTATGGTTTTGCTATTTTTCACTTGTGAGAACGGTCCCTCAGATTAAGCTGAAATGTGATGGATATGTTGTTGTGGAAGGGTCAAACAGTTGTTTACTAGGTGGCACTGCTTTGGATTCCTGATTTTTAAGGATTTTCAATTCGGGTACTTATCGTTGGATGCAGTTTTCCTATTGATTACTATGTAAGTCAATGGGCATTCTAATGCTAATTCACAGGACAACTGACACAAAATTTACTGTTTACTTGATAACTTGAGATCTGTTTTGAGTTAGCTACACATGTTAATTATTCTGTATGAAGGTCATGCTGAGACTACATGAATGACCTTGACCTCGTTTGTGGGGTCACAGTGCAACATACATGAATTTTACTCTTCATTATAACTTGAGAACTACATGTACTTGAACTTTGATGTTGCACATGTAAGTGTTCTTCTATAAAGGTCAGACTTACTCAGAACATGGTGTCCTTGATCCTTTCCCAAGTTCATAGAGCTGCAAGTGTGATGAATGTGAAGATCAGCTGAGGCATGGGCTGTTCACACAGCCCTCTTGTTTGTTTTTATAAACTTTTTTATGAAACTTTAAAGTACTTATTTCAAGGCTGTCTGAGTGGCGCACAAGGGGATGACATTACCGTAATATATCTAAACAAGGATCCTTGCAGTTTCACCAAATTTTCATTAGATATGCACATTGTAATTGACCACATTCATATTGAAAACCAGCTACCTCTTCTATTTTTAAATTTGTGAAACTTTGCAAGTGTTCATTTGAAGGCCATCTGAGTTGAGCACAGTACAGTGGTCTCTGTCACCATAAATTGCCCCAAGAACACATCCAAAATTGCTCTTTCATTTCATAGACAACAATATGGAAATTGTATGTAAAGTGTCCTACTGTGAAGTCTAAAAAAATAAAAAATGTAGAATTGAGGAAAAAAAGATTGTGGGCGTCAAGGGTAATCTGTTCTCTGAATGCTATTTTTAGCTTACCACATTTGTGTGACCCATAAAGTTTAAAGGCAGCAGAAAAGAGAGTAGGAGACATCATATTTAACTGCGATCCTGCTCACTTCCTGTGTTGCCGGGGCAACAGACTGATGCTTCCACCATGATCAGGGCAGATTTGTATTATATACTACATAAACATCTATAAATAACACCTTTTCAACCAAAAGAGAGCCCATTTCTAATTATTTCAGGCATCCTTTATTTTATGTTTCAAATATATGTTAATACATATTCTTAAGATTATTGTGTGTTTGTGTTGCTCATTTTGTTGAGAAAGTACTTTTGACCATGCTAAATGCATGGATCTGCCCTGATGCAGGTGGCTCCCTCTTTTGCTTAATAGGTGTTAGAGTAGGACTGCATTTAGATATGAATACATCCTATTGTATTTGTTTACCATGTTGGGCTCAACATGAAGGCACTTTAAGTCAGATTGCTCCAAGCAACTAGATTTGGGTCAGGGCATTGCCAACCAAAAATTGAAAGCTTGATAGAAATTTAACCCACTGGTGGCCCAAAGTGTGAGAACAAAAAGATGATTCTGAGCAACTAGCTCAAAACATTAACTCTTTCAGTGCCAATCAAGTCTAAAGTTGATCTACTTATTGAGTCAAACTAGTCTGAATTATCGATCATTAGGATCCCAGATGCATATTCCTTGTAAAGAGACTTTTCATTCAAGTACCAGTATGCTTATAGTTTCAGAGAGAATATCCAAGGTCAACAGCTTTTCTTGGCGAGCATTGGGTGCATTGATTGGCACTGAAAGAGTTAATGTTTTTAGCTATTTGCCCAGAATCATCTTTTTGCACCCAATGCCCGCCAAGAAAAGCTGTTGACTCAGTCCAAAATTTGGCATTGAAAGAGTTTTTATTGATGCCATGCATACATGTTGTAAACATACACGTTAATTATCTACTTCCAGGTACAAATTTGACCAACTACAATGGCTCGTATGCTGTCGTAAACGGAAGCCCGGAACACAGAGAAGAATGGCAGAAAAGACTGAGAGAAGTATGTCGTACAAAGATCTATTGCTATAAAAGCCAAATATTTTTTTTTTGTCAAATACATGGCAAACTAATCTCTCATAGCAAAGTTAAAGTAACAGAGGAAATTAAAAGTGTTTAGTGTTACATGTTAACTTGCCTGCAAAGCAGACCAAATTCCGTGTTACATATATCTTTACTACACAGAGTAGTTAAAACAGGAGCTTTGGTCTGCTGTGGAGGTAGTATGATAAGAAAGAGTGTCACCTCATTCCATCCAAATGACACTGTTTCCCACTAATTATATCTAGATGTCATCTGCTAATTGTATTTCACTAATTTAGCAATTATTTTTCAAAATTTTGGATGAAACTTGCATGGAAGTTCATTCGAAATTATATGCCCATGGTCAACAGCTTTCCTTGGCGCGCTCTGGGTGTATATTGCACCCAGAGCGTGCCAAGGAAAGCTGATGACTTCATCTTCTATCAGGGTGAAATGAGTTAACAAAACCCAAGTATCTGTCAGAAATATTGGTCCAGGTCAGGACGTCGACTTGTGCCGGAAGTGTTTGCGGAACTTACCAAGGCTATAAGGACAGACAACAACAGCACAGCACGTGTATTTTTTTTTTTTTTTTTTTATTCAAAATGCAATGCTATACACAATTTGCTGTGTAAAAAATCACTTGTCATTAATATGCTGATTTTTGGCAAACTTTTCGTGTACCATGAAAAATGTCCCAGAAATTAAGAGAAAATAAATTGTCTGTATGTCCAATTTAATGAGGTGTATGAACTGGCTCCTTCACTACAACTGTGGTCAGGAAACTGAGCATTTTTTTAAGCTTGGAAAAAATGATCCAGGTTTCGCTAAGTCAAACCCAGCATCATCACATATATGCAGCCAGCATGATAATTTATTGTCCAGACAGACTACTGTAAATGTACCTATTTTCACGTGTATTAATTTTCATGTTTTTTTTGCATTTTGCACATTTCATTGAGTTTTTAATTTCACTATTTTTGGCATAATTGCTATCAAATCAATGTTAAACTGCTATTTCATTGTATATATGAAATTTTCATGGTTTTGTGCCATCAACGAAATAAGCGAAAATAAAAATACAGCAAAATTAAAGCACTTTATAAAAATTAAGAGAACATGTCCTTCACACTGATTATTGAAGATAAATCGTTGCCCTTGTTATTGGCACAGACCATACTAACCATTGGGATAACTTGTTACCTACACTTCTTCAATGAGGGTGGCTTCATCTCCACTCGGACCTGTGACAATAAGTTTCTGGTAACATGTATATTAGTCTTGGTTGATCTTCAGCATCATTTGTGACAAGGGAAAGCGAGTGACCTTGGGACCTGATGTCAAAATACTATGACTAAAAGCACCACCTACCATCGTTATGTACAATATTTAACTTATGCAATTAGAATTATACATACAATCAGGGGGGGGGGGGGTGTTGGTGAGCATGCACTTAACCACAAAAATGTCAAGGTAGACAGTAGCATGACTGATGAATGTTGTAAACATAATCATCAAAATAGCTGTACAAGGCCATTGTGGAATTTCAAAGAAAATCCGACTTTGGAATCAATAAGAATAACATGATTTTGGCGACTATTACGTGTTTCAATTGACTTGACGTCAGTGCAGAGTAGCCAGACATTCTCATTAGCATCCAATTGACGGGAGGATGATGATGAAAACGGAGGGATGCTTGCTTATCGGTGATGAGGGGCCAAATGAAGCGTGCAACACGTGAAAAAATTCTTGGTATACTACCAGGAGTGGTCAGTCCTTTCCCCTGTCAGCTTTCCTTGGCATGGGTTGGGCAGAAGTTGCCCAACCCATGCCAAGGAAAGCTGTTGACTTGGAGCATGTGATTTGATAATCTCATCTACAATTCTTAGTCAAGTTGTTTTTGATTACTGTTGATATTAGTTGAAAACACTGACACAGACAACATTTGAGCGCCAGCTGGTTTTGGCCAGTTTAAGGGTAAATTGTTAACTTGCCTTAGGTCAGCCGCTCAAACTTGGCATGGGTTTGGTGCTTAGTTCGCTAATGGATCTGAAAAATTAAAAGACCTGGTAATGACTCTATTCTAAAGGATGATTCTGATTTAACTCTTTCATAGCCATGAGTGACTATAGTCAAATTAAGCTCATCTTAACTCATTCCATACTATGGCCACAGGCCTTGGTCAGTGGTTCTTGCACTGCCTGGCAAGTCATGCTACAGCTGCCCTTGTGGCAGCATGACTTGCCAGGCAGTGCCAGACCCACTGACTTAAGACTATAGGCACGTTGGTACTTGAATAAAAGCTCTTTTCATGAAGAATTTAAATATGCAATTGTCATCTTAAATCTAGCTATTAAAATATACGGATAAATCAGGGACTGGTATGGAATGAGTTAAATTACTATAACTCTTAGATATTCAAATTCTTCATGCAGAGACCTTTTATTCAAGTACATTGTACCAGCAAGTCTACAAAAAATATTCGTCACTGTCACCATGAGACCAACACAAGCAGGTATTGATAGGGGAGAAGTCATGTTGTGGGATATAGGATGTGAAAATAAAATTAGGACTACTGATAAGTGGTTGGCGAGAGAGGAGGGGTCTTATTAACTCTTTTAATGCCAAGTTTGGAACTGACTCAACAGCCTTCCTCAGCATGCTTTGGGTGAATGGCACCCAAAGCGTGCTGACAAAAGCTGTTGACCTGGACCATTATATTCTCTGGAACTAGAGGCATGCTGGTACCTGAGTGAAAGGCCTTTTTACAAGCAATATGAATCTGACATCCTTATTATTATTGAGAGCAGTTTGTATTCAGTAGTTTGACTTTTGTTGCAGTTGGCATTGAAAGAGTTAAAAAGAGATCTTAACTCTGTTAACCCTTTCCGCCTCAAACCGGCCAAAACCGGCTGGTGGTCAAATGTCGTCTGCTTCAGTGTTTTCAACTAATTTCAACAGTTATGAAAAACAGTTTGACTGAGAAATGTACATGAGACTTATGAAGATCACATGCCCCAGGTCAACAGCTTTCCTTGGCATGGGTTGGGCACTTAGTGCCCAACCCATGCCAAGGAAAGCTGTTGACTCGGTCTTAATTCAAGGGGGAAAGGGTTAATAGGCAGATTCTATTTTACTTGTCTTTGTGGCTTAACTCTTTCAGAGCCTCATTGTGGACTGAGTTAACAGCTTTTCTTGGTGCAATTTATGCACAATGCACCCAAAGCATGCCAAGGAAAGCTGTTGACCTGGACTGTTGTAATCTATGTCACTATAGGCCAGTGCCTGATATATGCATATATTTACCTAGATTTAAGATGACGATTGCAAATTTAAATTCTTCATGAAAAGAGCTTTCGTTCAAGTACCAACATGCCTATAGTTTTAAGTCAGTGGTTCTGGCACTGCCTGGTAAGTCATGCTGCAGCTGCCCTTGCGGCAGCTGCAGCATGACTTACCAGGCAGTGCCAGAACCACTGACCAAGGCCTATGACCATGGTATGGAATGGGTTAACAATCTGACTTCAGTAGCAGGTAGCACTGGGAGAGTTAACCTGCTATGCCACTGTAAACTCATATATCTCAGTGCAAATATAACTGGACAAAAATGGTAATTTTTTCACAGGAAAGCAAATTTGAGACGTTCTTAAATTGTTACTAGTTACGTGCATGTGTACTCAGTATATATCTGTGATGCCTGAATAGCTATTCTGTCCCATACATGCACAGCCAAGATTACATGTACAATGTAATTGCATTTGTTACCAAGCCGATATTGCAGAATAGAGAACAATTGACAGCCCACAATTTGATTTTGGTTGTGAAATCAATAGTCTATTTCTGGTCCTATGATGGCTTCAGGTGCCTCAATTATGTATGGAAACATACGATGATGTCACGGGTACAAGAGCTAATCAGCACATGCCCCAGACTGCTGAGTGATCATGGCAACAAATTATCAGTACCCTCATGTAATACCACTGGAACAGCCCAGAATAGGGTTTGTGGACTTGAACTTTTGACCTTAACATTTTTCTTGTTTTTCTTGCAGATCCAAGGGGCCATCATGATTGCAGCAGTTTTTGAAATATTTCTAGGATGCAGTGGCATTGTGGGGTTTTTACTTCGCTACATTGGTCCGCTGTCTATATGTCCAACCATATCACTACTAGGCCTGTCTTTGTTTAAGTCAGCCGCAGAGTTTGCTGCTGTCCATTGGTGGATAGCACTAGTGTAAGTGACAGTGGGTGGGCACCCTTGCAGACAGGTTATCATGGTTACCCTATCATCGTAATGTCACCATGGCTACTGCGTGGTGGCACCATGGATACATTATAAGCATGCCTCTTTAAATACATGCTTGAACATCTTGATTTCAGCCCACTCTGACTTGCCTTTTGTATCAATAATG
Source organism: Hermodice carunculata (assembly GCA_964020975.1). NCBI lineage: Eukaryota > Metazoa > Annelida > Polychaeta > Eunicida > Amphinomidae > Hermodice > Hermodice carunculata. Next base: position 854,370 of record OZ026623.1, read on the forward strand.
TTATCATGATTATGAATATTCATTCAATACAGTGTCACCCAAAAATGCTTATTTTACTAACAGAAAGTCAGTATTTTCTAAAATATCACATTTTCTCAATTTTAGCTGGGGCTATCATTTAACCTACAGTCAGATCATGGAAAGTAACCCTTTGAAGGAAAAGATGTGGACATAAAAGATGATGCAGTTGATACAAGTATCACATAGTTAACTAAATATCACACAGTTAATAAAGTATCACATAGTTGATAAAGTATCACATAGTTAACTAAATATCACATAGTTAATAAAGTATCACATAGTCGTTGTAAAGTATCACATAGTTAACTAAATATCACATAGTTAATAAAGTATCACATAGTCGTTGTAAAGTATCACATAGTTAATAAAGTATCACATAGTCGTTGTAAAGTATCACATAGTTAAAGTATCACATAGTGGTTGTAAAGTATCACATTGTTGATATTAAAGAAATTACACAGTTATAAGCTATCACATTGTTGCTAAAGTATCACACAGTTAGTCATGTATCATAGTTGGTAAAGGATCACATAATGTATAAAGTATCACATGGTTGATAAAGTATTAAATAGTTGCTAAGATATTGTCTTCTTCATAAAGAATCACTTGGCTAACAAAGGATCACATAACTGATTCATGTAATCCGCATTGACACCCCTGTGTTCTTCATAAACTGACTGGTAATTTCCATTTTCTTTACTAATTTTCAGAACCATGCTCCTAATGGTTATCTTTTCCCAGTATCTGGGCAGTATCAACATTCCATGTTTTATCTTTGATAAGATGAAAGGATGCCACAGGGTCAATTATCCCTTCTTTAAATTATTCCCGGTAAGTACGTACCAGTGCAATAGGCAGAGAGCTTTTAAATCACTAGAGGTCACCACTGGTCAGGGTGGAAGATCACCCAACATCCTGCCTGTATCTGATTGGTCAGGAGATGTCAGGTGATCCTTCTTAACAGTGATGTCTGGTGATTTATGTGTTACATGTATTGTCTTGTCTTATTGCCTTCTTGTATATCTGTGACTTAATTAAACAGCTTGACCCATTCTTGCTGAAGGATCTGACATTCACACGGAGGGTTCTCTTGCCCTTCCCGCCTCCTTGGTATGGGTTGGGCACTAAGCGACCAACCCATGCCAAGGAAAGCTGGTGACCTGGGACATGTGAGTGGGTCTCATCTACATTTCTCATCAATATTGATTTTTGTTACTTTTAAAATATAAAAAAAAATGAAGCAATGACGTTTGACCACAAGCCAGTTCTGGCTGGTTTAAGGGGGATTTGAAGCAGATGACATTTGACCACCAGGCAGTTCTTGCTGGTTTAAGGGGGATTTGAAGCAGACAACATTTGACCACCAGGCAGTTCTGGCTGGTTTAAGGGGGATTTGAAGCAGATGACATTTGACCACCAGGCAGTTCTGGCTGGTTTAAGGGGGATTTGAAGCAGACAACATTTGACCACCAGGCAGTTCTGGCTGGTTTAAGGGGGATTTGAAGCAGACGACATTTGACCACCAGCCATTTCTGGGCTGGTTTGAGGGATTTGAAGCAAACACCTGACCAACCAGGTATGGTTGATTTTATGGGGAAAGGATTAACCTTTTCTCACTCAAATGATTCTAAAGCATGCAGAGTTTAAGTGTCATCTGCCGAAATATATTAATTCTTTAAAATTTATCAGGAACAGATTTGCATACAAATTAGGGACGAGCCCTGTAGGAATATGATGCCCACCATTGGGGCCACCAAGTCCCAGACATATGCCAAGGAAAGCTGTTGAACCCAGTCTTGTGCTGACTAAGAGTGGGACATGACAAGGGGAAACAGATCCGAGTTCTCTTGTTAAATGTGTGACCAGATGTTCTGCATGTAAAAGGTTTAAATCATGATATAATGTACTTATCCTTTGGACTACATTCAATATGACAGCACTGCTTTGGCAGTAGGGGTGGTCAAGTCACTGCTGTATTGGTGATGTGGAAGTGGAGAGGGACATTAGACCTTGTAGAACTAATAATCATTTTGTCTTTTCCACAGGTTATCTTAGCCATCTCCATATCATGGATCATATGTGCCATTTTAACTGCCACCAACGTCTTACCCCAGGATCCTGGAGGCTGGGGCTACAAAGCTCGCACTGACATCCGCACAGATGTTCTTGTTAAAGCTCCGTGGATCCGGATTCCATACCCCTGTGAGTACAGTCACACCCCTCTATGTGCCCACCTTTGTGAAGGGCCAAGGTTATCAAGAATTACAGTGAAACCCTCATTATAACGACACTCAGATATCTGACATATTTAATATAATGACACAGATTTTTATGGGAAAAGGTTTTTTTTTTTTTATTGTTATTTGACTGATTTATTTGACATATACAGTTATCCAACACATCTCTTAGGGAACAGATGGTGTCATTATAACAAGTTTTCACTGTACCTTAATATCTTGGAATGTTCTACTTTCAGAGACCACTGTAATGAGAGACCACCTGCCTTCAAAACCACATTTTCATTTAATATACAGTGAAACCTGGCTTGAAAGGCCTCCAGTGAGTGACGAAATTGAGTTTTTTCAAGACAGGTTTTCCTATACTTTATTTTTTTTTCATTTAATTTTTACTTCGTATACAAGCCCTTCTGTCTCAAGAGGCCACAATTTGGTCATCCGTATCAGTGATCTCTGATAACAGGTTTCACTGTAGCATATTTTCAGTTCGCTTTGCCTGTTGTTAGAGACAACCTTTCCCATGAGACCACTTTTCTCTAGTTGCTACTTTAACCCTTTTGAGGCTGTGCACAGCTTTCCTCTGCATACTGTAGGTGCAATGTGCCCGGAGTGTGGTGTAGACAATCCAGTACGGCTGCCCGTTGAGGAGAACTTTAGGATCACGAGTTGTTGGATTTTCATGTTACAGCCTCGCAAAAACATGAAAATCCAAAGAGTGACCCCAACTTTATCCCCAATAGGCCACCTATACTGGAATTCAGTTATCTTATGTCTAAAAAGGGCAAATATGCACCAAGTCGAAGTTCTATGGGAGAAATAAGTTTGAAAACGACACAATTTTGAAAGTGGGAGCAGTTGGTATTTTATTATATGTACCATGGTATCTCAGTGATTTGTCACATACTTGAAACCAATGAGTGACAAATCAAATGAAAGATTACAATTAAAACCTTATGCTTCCTACCTATGCACATACCTTTCATTCAAATACCAGCAAACCTAGTCTAAAGCAAAAGATAGTCTTGTGTGCAAAATGTCCCAAGGAAAGCTTTTGACTCAGTTTTAAATCAGTGCTTTAAGGGTTAATATCTTTGGTCACATAATACATAATAACAATAGTAATAATAATAATAATAATTGTAATAATAATTTTGCTGTGGCTCCCCGCTTATGCACCGCGGTCCTGTGTGATACAGGTGGCGTAGGAAAAAGTAAAAGAAAGAAAAGAAAAATGGACGAGGCGGAGGAAACCAGGGTTATCCTAATCAGCTCATGCTGCCATGTTTACCAGGACCACAGCCGTGGCAAAGGGTCCACCACACACTCTCTCACAGCTGAGGTGGGCCCCTGGTCCTGGATATATCCCCCAACACTCATCGCTTGTAGTTCCCCCCCCCCCCAAAAAAAAAAAAAAAAACTTCCACCATACACCCAATCCCCACCTCTAAAGCCCAGGCATTTCCCATGGGGGACCCCATGGGAACCCTTATAAGGGCTACCACCATTCCCTCTGCTCCCTTCCCTCTGAAATTCTAATTTACCCTGTTGCTATCAAGCCCTATCAATTCATTTCTTTTCTCCCAGCACCCTACCAGGTAGTCCTATACACTTTAATTGCCTTTCCTGCCTCTCAGAAAGCCACCCTTCAAACCTAAAACCCATGCTACATGTTCCTCTTCCTCTAAACACTGAACCTCTTCTAGACCCTTGTTATTATAGTCTTCCCTGTGACACTTTCTGAAAAGTTCTTCTCTTATCTCTCTATATGCATCACATCACAACATGTAGTTTGTTTATTCAGTGTCTCTTTATATCGAAGGTCATTTAAAATTGGAGAGAAATTATAAAACTTGTGAAAATGATGACAGCAAAAGTCAGAAATATTCCAAACTGGATAATTCAAACGCATGTTTTTTTAAGTCTTTCCATACTGTCTGCTGACAGGATGTCCTGTATGTGTAACCTGTAAATGTGTGGTGATGATCAGTTAGTTCTAAGTTTGAACTACAGGTAGCAGCACCAGCTGGTCCTGGATCATCACCCCAATGGAGGCTGCACGGAGAACAATCCTGATTGCAATGTTTATATAATAATATGCCCATCATGCACTGTTTATCGTGTTAATGGATATTTATGCTGCAAGCAGGAAGTGTTTTTATCAAATTATGCTGAAGGTGTAAATATTTGATTTATACATTATGTTTGTGAAGAAAAATCTATACTTTTAATAAATGTGGGAACTATTTTCCTGATTCTTGTGTTTGTCTGTTTAAACCATCTAGCAGTAACTTTTTAGCATTAAGCAGATCTTCAGAGAATAAGCAGGAAAAAGTAAACACTTTCACCTTTCAGTGTGTTATAAAGGGGAAAAATATAAATATAAGCAATGAAATTAAATTCTGAACTCTTAAAGTGCTTATCATGGCTAAAGTTGTTTTCCCATGTACAGTTAAACATATAATGTTTAAAATATTCAAATCCCACCTGAAAATACCTTTCATTCGAATACCAACAAGCCCAATTAAATTTAAAAGTAGTCTTCGTCACCAGTCTCCTTGGAACGCTTTGCACACAATGTGCGTAAAGTGCCCCGTGAAAAGCTGTTGACTCAGTCTTAAATTGGTGCTTTAAGAGTTAAACACATGCAAGCACTCAGTCACTTGCACGTACTTCAAGGAGAACATGTTAAGCAGCACAGAAAACAGTCAGCATTATTTCTGGCTGGTTTTTAGCTCTGCTGACTTGTCAGTCAGCAATGCATATAGAATCCGTTTGCGTCCGTCGTCCGTCCGTCCGTCCGTCTGTCGTTAGACTTTTTATATTTTCGACTTCTTCTCAAAAACCGCTACATAGAATGTTTTGATTTTGTACATGGATGATCCCCAGGTGGACCTCTACCAAGTTTGCGAAAGAGATGATGATGCAATAATATTTCTATTTTTTATGAATTTTTCAATTTATTTTTTGAGAAAAATTAAAATTTCTTCATCTTAAGAACTACGAAGCCAATTGCTTTGATATTGCACATAGGGTCATCTGGGGTCAACTAGTTCTTATTTTGGCCACCAGGTGGCGCTGTGGTTTTTTCCTATTTTTACCTCAGCTGACTTGTCAGTCAGCTGAGGTTTTTTGAGGGTCCGTCGTCCGTTGTCCGTCCGTCGTCCACAATTCACATTTTCGACTTCTCAAAAACCGTCAGCCAGATTCACTTCAAACTTGGTGGAGATGTGCCTTGGGTGGGTCTCTACCAAGTTTGTACAAACGGTAATGGTCCAGTGATTTTTGGATTTTTAATGAGTTTTTTTGTTCTTTTTTGGGCAATTCTTAAAAAATCTTCTTCTCCAAAACCGCTCACCCAATTGCTTTGATATCACACAGGAACACTCCCTGGGACTCCTAGTTCTTAATTTGTTCACCAGGTGGCACTGCAATTTTTTCCTAATTTTTTATGAATTTTTGTGTGGTATAGCTATTTTCGACTTCTTCTCCAGAACCGTCACTCAGATTAAGCTGAAACATAGTGGATATGTTCCTTGTAGAAGGGTCAAACAAAGTTGTTCATTATGTGGGAATCCTGACTTTTAACGATTTTTTCAATTCGGGTACTTGTCTGTCAATGCAGCTTTCCTATTGATTACTATGGAAGTCAATGGGCATTCTAATGCTAATTCACATTCTCGACTTCTTCTCCAAAACCATCATCCAGATTAACTTCAAACGTGTGGCAATGTACCTTGGGTGGGTTTCTACCAGTTTTGTTCAAATGGTCATGCTCCAGTGATTTTTGGATTTTTAATGAATTTTTTTGTTCTTTTTTTTTGACAAATCTTGAAAAATCTTCTCCGAAGAAACTGCTTACCCAATTGCTTTGATATCACACAGGAAGACACCTAGGGACTCTTAGTTCTTTATTTGTTCACCAGGTGGCGCTGCAGTATTTTCTAATTTTTTATGAAGTATTGTGTGTTATAACTATTTTCGACTTCTTCTCTAGAACCGTCACTCAGATTAAGCTGACACGTGGTGGATATGTTCCTTATGGAAGGGCCAAACAAAGTTGTTCACTATGTGGGAATGCTGCAGATTTCTGATTTTTAATGATTTTTTCAATTCGGCTCCTTTGCGATAAATGCACTTTTCCTATTGATTACCATGTTAGTCAATGGGCATTCTAATGCTAATTTACATTTTCGACATCTTCTCCAAAACCGTCATCCAGATTTACTTCAAACTTGGTGGTAGTTTACCTTGGGTGGGTGTCTACCAGGTTTGTTCGAATGGTCATGTTCCAATGAATTTTGGATTTTTTTATGATTTTTTTTCAAAAATCTCTACAAAAGTTTTAATAGGAAAGTTTAACATGGGAATTTCTTGTAATGGTCATAACTTTAATAATATTGACCAGATTTACTTCAAACTTGGTGGGGATATGTCTTGGGTGGATCTCTATCAAGTGACTTCAAATGGTCACGCTCTATCGATTTTTGGATTTTTTAAGAATTTTTATGTTCTTTTTTGGGGCAAACCTTCAAAATTCTTCTCTTCTGAAAACGCTCACCCAATTGCTTTGATATCGTACATAGACACTCCTGGGGACACCTTGTTCCCAATTTGTTCACCAGGTGGCACTGCAATTTTTTGATGAATTTTTGTATGGTTTGCTATTTTCACTTGTTCTCAGAACCGTCCCTCAGATTAAGCTGAAATGTGATGGAAATGTTGTTGTGGAAGGGTCATACAGTTGTTTACTAGGTGGCACTGCTTTGGATTTCTAATTTTCAAGGATTTTCAATTCGGGTACTTATCGTTCAATGCAGCTTTCCTATTGATTACTATGCAAGTCAATGTTCATCCTTATGCAAATTCACAGGACAACTGACACAAAATTTACTGTTTACTTGATAACTTGAGATCTGTTTTGAGTCAGCTACACATGTTAATTATTCTGCATGAAGGTCATGCTGAGACAGTACATGAATGACCTTGACCTCGTTTGTGGGGTCACAGTGCAACATACATGAATTTTACTCTTCATTATAACTTGAGAACTACTTGAACTTTGATGTTGCACATGTAAGTGTTCTTCTATAAAGGTAAGACTTACTCAGAACATGGTGTCCTTGATCCTTTCCCAAGTTCATAGAGCTGCAAGTGTGATGAATGTCAAGATCAGCTGAGGCACGGGCTGTTCACACAGCCCTCTTGTTTTATGAATTATTGCCTGTTAAGGCTATTTTTGACTTCTTCTCCAGAATGGCAGAACAGAATTGCTTAAAATTTTATCAGAATGTAGTTGGACATTAGACAATGAAAGTTTGCGAAAATAATATGGATATGGTAATTTTAGGCAAAGTTATGGGATATCAAACTTCGCAACTGTAAGGAAGTGCTGCATCTGTATATATATATATATATATGGCAATACTGTGCATATATTACACTATTGTATTAACCCTTTTGACTTCTTCTCAAAAACCGCTATATGGAATGTTTTAATTCTGCACATGGATGTTGCCCAGGTGAACCTCTACCAAGTTTGCGAAGGAGATGATGATGCAATAATTTTTCTATTTTAATTAATTTTTCAATTTATTTTTTGAAATAAAATTTCCTCATCTCAAGAACTACCTGGCCAATTGCTTTGATATTGCACATAGGGTCACCTGGGGTCAACTAGTTCTCATTTTGGCCACCAGGTGGTGCTGCAATTTTTTCCTATTTTTTTATGAATTTTTGCATGTTAAGGCTATTTTTGACTTCTTCTCCAGAACAGCATGATAGAATTGCTCAAAATTTCATCAAAATACAGTGGGACATTAGACAATGAAAGTTTGCGAAAATAATGTGGATATGTTAATTTTTGACAAAGTTATGCGATATCAGACTTTGTGACTGTAAGTGAGTGCTGCCACTGTACACCGGCAGCCATTGAAACAGCAAGGAATGTCAATTGATAATACATGTACTACCATCAGCAGAGCTTATAGAATCCGTTTGCGTCCGTCGTCCGTCTGTCCGTCCATCCGTCCTTCCGCAAAATTTATTTTAAGGACAAATTTTGCTACCACTCTACATACGTGCATATAGCTGTACAAATCTAGACTGCAGTCCATGAGTTCCAATACTGTAAAAGCAGATCCCAGTCAGCAGAGCACAGGATCATCATGATCCTCTTGGTTTTTTTTGTTTTTTGTTTTTTGTTTGTCTGCAGTTTCCGGTGAAATAAGCATGCACATTTTTAAGTAAAGCATGCAAACAAAGCAGTTTTATGGTAATAATTAATACCATAAATACTGTAGCATCCTCACATCTGAACGATAGTAACAAACAGTTACATTGTCATAGGTTTAGAGAGTATTGAATGAGTTTATTCCTGTGGTCTTCCTTCCATTTGCAGTTCAGTGGGGAATGCCGACAGTCAGCATCTCTGCTGTACTAGGAATTCTTGCTGGCATTCTCGCAACCACAGTGGAGTCCGTGGGTGACTACCATGCCTGTGCCCGGCTATCTGGTGCTCCACCCCCACCCAAACATGCTATTAACAGAGGTAAGGCCCTGAATAGATCTCAGCTAACCTTTAAAGTGCTTATCACAGCTATAGTCATTTTCTCATTGCTGTTAAACATGTAATCCTTAAAATATTCACATTCCTCGTGAAGATACCTTTCATTCAAAAACCAGCATGCCTAGTCTAAAGCAAAAAGTAGTCTTAGTCAACAGCGTTCCTCGTGGGACTTTGTGCACATTGCGTGCAAAGTGCCACGAGGAAAGCTGTTGACTCAGTCTTAAATCAGTGCTGTAAGGGTTACTGTATGTCGTAAATCTTGCAAATGTTTGTTCTTGGAACTGATGCTGTCATCCACAGATCATGAAGAGCCAGCTGGTAGAAAGTGTAATAAATTTCATATTTTTTATCGGTTTAGATGATAACAAACTGCACCTATTCTAGGTCAACGTTCGCTTTAGGTAGAAGTCATCTCAAGTTCAAAGGTCATTTCAAGGTCAAAGGCCACTTTCGATGGTGGCTATCCAATGCACACATTGTCAAGTTTGTACTGTCACCTAGTACAACCTATCAAAGATATTGCAAAACATTTGAAAAAAAATTGCATTTGTAGGCACACAGACAGATTTGTTGTGAAGCAAATCTTTTCTAGTTTATATTCTGTCCTTCAAGCTTCCCTGGAATGATGGAATTTTGAGTGTTGGCAATTATAGCAAGATGCACAATTTTTTTGTCCAACTATTGAAGTTGTTACAGTTTTATAAAATTTTGAACTTAAATTCTTTGATTGAAAATCAACTGAGGGGAGTGTCCTGGTCCAAAGCTTACACAGAGAAACATGCTTCACTGTCTCCTTAGTAATATAAAGTATGGCCTTTCAATCAAACACAGGCGTCTCTTATACTTCTGACAGCTGGCATTACACAAGTAAATTAACCCAAGCCCTTGAACTGACCAATAGAATGGGCCCAATGTGTGATGTCCTAATGGTTACATCACAGTATGTGATGTCATAAGGGTTATGTCATAATACAGTTAGGTTGTCTATACCTGTAGCAACATGATCTGCCTTGAAAAAGCCAGTGTATCTAAAATTCAGTTTCTGTTCAATTACAGAGCATAGAGTTGGAACAGAGACAAATTCCTGTAAACAGTGACCATAAATATTTATGTTTTTATTCTTTTGTTGGACAGAACTAACTGGCCTCGGATGAATCCAGTAAAGGACCAAACCAGCTAGGTATTTTTGGCATGTAGTGTGTCTACTGTCATCAATACTTGGCCTGTCCTCCAATTGAATACACTGTAACAAGATTAAACATTGTAAATAACATGACATTTTACAGTGGTTATTTTCAACTATTAAAAAAAAATGACATTTCTACTCTCAGGAATTTTCATCGAAGGGCTGGGCAGCTTTCTGGACGGTGTGTTTGGTACAGGGAACGGAACTACATCGACCAGTATAAATGTTGGAGTGGTGGGCATCACAAAGGTACGAGGCAGCCATGTGACCCTGCAGTTGATACCCAGGGGGTTTACTGCAGAATGACAGCAGTTTGATTCAATATCATTTCATGCACAAGAGATTGCAACAGAAATTGTTGGGATGAAAGAAAATAATAGTACATATATTGTGCAAAAATATTAGGCAAAATGTACGTGTCACAAGAAATAATCGGCAAGTATGTGTATTGTGGTGGGGGGGGGGGGGTGCGGGGGGGGGGGGGTGAAGATACAGATTTACGATCTTTTAGTGCTGAAAGTACTTTTTCTCAATGAGAATGTGTGTTCTTATGTCAGGTTATAACTATGTCTCACCACAACACAGTTATTTGTTTTGAGGGATTTACATCATTATGCTCCCCTCCTACCAGAAGAGAGGCAGAAGGTAATTGCTTTTTCCGTATGTCGGTCCATCCACTATTCCTGTCTGGGCTAAATTCACTTGTCCTTCAATTTAGATTAGTGAAACTATATACAAAGGTGCAGCTGGACATGAGGGTGTGTCACGTACCAAAAGTAGGGTACTGGTCAAGTATCAAGGTCACAGTGACATATTGTAAAATCATGTCCAGGCTATAATTCCTCCACTATTTAACTTAGTTTCATGAAACTTCACACACATATATCTTGACCTAGAGGTGTGTCATGCAGCAAAACTAGGTCACACTGTCAAATATCTGGGTCACAGTGACACATTCAAGTAAAACTACATTACACTTCATGTCTGGGCTGTAATTCTGTTGTCCTTTGACTTAGAATCATGAAGCTTTACACACCTATGTATCTGGACACAAGGGTGTGTCATGCATAAAAGTAGGTCACTAGGTTATGCATCTGGGTCATATTAGTGATAGCATATTAGTGATAGCTTATAATTATAGGTCAGCAGGTCAACAGCTTTCCTTGGTGCGGGTTGGGTGCAGTGCAGCTGTTGACCTGGGGCATGCTGTCGTTATAATTATCGTCTACAGTTCTCAGCGAAAATGTTGTACGTTGACGAGAATTTTATGTGGAAAGATTGAGGCTGGCGACAATTTACATGTAGGCAGTTTGAGTGATTTGAGCAGGAAAGGGTCAGGTTATGATGAGGTCTTCAGAATTTTTACTGTGATTTTCTGCAAGTCCCATCTTCAATACCTTCTCATGGCTTTCTCTTGTACACCTGTAAACATTGTTAACTCATTCCATACCAGTCCCTGATATTTCCGTAGATTTAAGACGACAATTGCATATTTAAATTCTTTATGAAAGAATTTTTGTTCAAGTACCAACATGCCTATAGTCTTTGGTCAGTGGTTCTGGCACTGCCTGGCAAGTCGTGCTGCAGCTGCCACAAGGGCAGTTGCAGCATGACTTGCCAGGCAGTGCCAGAACCACTGATCAAGGCCTGTGTCCACAGTATGGAATGAGTTAAATGTACATGTACATGCCTCCTATATTTTATAAGACACATATAATATATAGTAGAATCTCCCAAATGAGACTACTTTCATAAAGAAACCATTTCAATCTGTATTAAGGCCACCAAGTTACAGACAGGTCTGTTGTAATGAAAAGCTTCCACTGTACATTCAGTTTTTGATATTTTAATGTCTATATTATATGTTTTTGTTGCTGTTCTTCAGTGTGGCAGTCGTCGTGTAGTGATGGTAGCCGCTGGCTTTATGATGGTACTTGGGGCATTAAACAAGTTTGGTGCTTTATTTGTGACCATTCCAGACCCCGTTATTGGTGCTTCATTTTTTATACTTTTTGGTGAGTACGCTCTGGGGCATTTCAAACATCTTCCAGTTCTCTTCATCAGCTACTTCCAATTTTCTTTTTCATTTATCTTCTCGACATTTTCTGGTAGGCGTATTGTTCAACAAAGATATGAATTGGGAACAACATATTTTACATGTTTCTACAATAAGGGAGATGGTGGGCATTTTAAAAACACAAGACAAAATTTGGAAAACATGTATGAATTCAACTGTATTGTACTTTGGTGTGTCCTTACTTTCTATTTTGTTATACAACATGGGCTTTTACTTACTGAACTGCATTGAACAAAATTGTTAAATTACAAATAAAAATATATGGGTCATGACCTTCTCTTATTACAATTCTCATACAGATGCCTTATTCTCTTAATTCAATATTTTGAAATTTTCTGATTTGGATATTCTCCCAGGATTACTTGTGTATAAGGTCAAGGCAACATACTGTTTCCCTGATAATTCAAAATTTGTCTACCAAAGTATCAAATATTCACGATCAAACTACAAGGCAAAGTCAACAGATTTCTATATGTACAAGTTTCAGACTAATTTTGGTAAATTTTGTTTTGTATCTCAAGGACTCTTTACATGTGTTTGTAATTCACTCCCTACTCATATTCAGACATCTGCCACATTAGATATGTTTAAGTAAAAGATTCAGGCTCTATATTTCAGATGACCAATAAGGTACTATAACATGTTTATTGTTTAATATGACTTTCCCCTCAATTTGTATTCACTCACTGTAAATATAAGAGGAACATCAGCCCTGGATGGTTGCTGCCATCCTGCTGAAAATCTTGTAAATGCTTGTTTTTGATACCACTTGGGTTTTATTTATGTTTACTTCTTTATCTGTCACTTTGTATTTTATATGTGCATGTATGTTTGCATAATTGTATGTGTGGTTGTTTGATGATAAGGGGCTAATAAAATATAATTCAAATACAATACAAGCTACAATCACAATACATAGAAAATAGATATACAATGAAACCAAGCTATAATGACGCCATACGGTCCTCACAAAATGTACCACATGCCTGAATATGTCAGTGAGTGAATTAGATATCAAAGGAATTTAACTTGAAGTCCTTCCAAGCGTGGGTCAAATTTATACAGAACTTTTTGTGAAGATCAAGTTCCCATGAGATGTTCTGAAGGAAGAGTTGGGGGTTGGAAAAAAAAATGACCATGTGGAGGCTTTAACTCATTTCATGCTATGGTGACAGGCATCGATCAGTGGTTCTGGCACTGCCTGGTGAGTCATGCTGCAGCTGCTCTTGTGGCAGCTGCATCATGACTTGAACCACTGACTTGAGACTATAGGCATGTTGGTACTTGAATGAAAGCTCTTTTCATGAAGAATTTAAATATGCAATTGTCATCTTAAATCTAGGTAAATATACGGAAAATGAGGGACTGGTATAGAATGAGTTAATTGTATTTTTGAATAAAAATTCATGAAATGTGGACATAGTCCTCACACGTCTCACAGTGATTCATGATTACCAGGTGAGCCGAAGGATAAATAAAGGCTATTCCCTTTCGATTGTGAAACTGAACCCTTTAATTTCCTACTCTAATCGGCCAAAATGACCCAGGTGTATAATGGATGGCTGCTTAAATGTATTTAGTTGTATTCCATGGAAACAGAAAAATGTTTTTTGCTGAGGATTGTAAGGCCTGTTACGATGACATGCCCAGGTTAGTAGTTTTCCGTGGCATAGGTTGGGTGCACTGCATTGTGACAGGGAAAGGGTTAAAGACACCAGACACTGTCTCAGTTGTGCCTTCCGATTATTTCAGGTAGTCGTCATAACTGTAAATTATTGTGTGGACTGTATGTGTTTCAGGGATGATCGTGGCAGTAGGGATTTCTAACCTTCATCATGTAGACCTCAACTCCTCCAGGAATCTGTTTGTGTTTGGCTTCGCCTTTTTCTTCGGCCTCAGTGTCCCCCAGTGGGTGTCGTCACATCCCGGTTACATCAAGACAGGTACTCTATTTATGTGATGTATTTCTGTGTTTATTTATGCACAGGTTCAAAGCATAATACGTAGATATGACACTGTTGTTACCAGAGAATTGTGCCCAATTTCTGTGGGTGGTGCCCATACTAGGACCCAGTGAATGAGTACCCTGAAGCACTGAATTCTGCAATTCGTACCTCTATTTGGAGGGGTATACTGTCAGTTGAGGTATTTAATGGAAAAGAAGCAATTTAAAAGTGAAACTGCAGTAAAAATGGAATGATGGTCACAGAACAAAGACAGGATCACTCAAGAAAATATTTACTTTTCTCTCAATTTGTGCAAACGTTGAGGGGATTTATTTGTTTCTTGAAGTTCTTTAATTAAGTTGGTCACTGGAATTTTGTTTTAAATCGTTAGTTTTGGTAGAACTACTGAAAATCTGGTTTTATATATATATATATATATATATCATTGGGCAATTATCATTTATTTATAATGCCAAAGATTATTGTCTTATTACCAAACTCTATAAACAAATTCCATTTTTGTTTGTATAAAAAAAACTCTAATGAGGTTAGAAAAAAGGAAGCTGTTATGTGATATCTGAAGACCAAGATAAGATTATTTTGATCATTAAAACACAGAAATTGCTCCATGTGTAATTTGGAGGATGATCATGTGTATTGACATGTTTCAGGGGTGGTCGTCGTAGACAACATATTCCAGGTTCTTTTGAGTACCAGCATGTTTGTGGGTGGTGTCATTGGCTTCATCCTTGACAACACAGTTCCAGGTCAGTTCCTGAGCCCACCACATTAACTCTTTCAGTGTCCAGTTTATAGCAGGTCAACAGGCTTCCTTGGCATTGTGGCCCAGATGCACTGAGGAAAGTTGTTGACTAGGACTGTTCTTATGGCTTCCAAAGCAGTAGACATGCTGGTAGTTGCATGAAAGGCTGGTTTAACTCATTCCATACCAGTCCCTGATATTTCCATATATTTACCTAGATTTAAGACGACAATTGCATATTTATATTCTTCATGAAAAGAGCTTTCGTTCAAGTACCAACATGCCTATAGTCTGAAGTCAGTTGTTCTGGCACTGACTAAGGCCTGTGACCATAGTATGGAATGAGTTAAAGTATAGCCCCGTATCTTTTATATAGATTACAAAACAGGCCAAGCCAAATTAATCACAGTCCATGGCACAGATGGTGTCCTATACTTTCCTACCTACTAGTTTGGTGGAGGAAACCCAAGGACTGGGAAAAAACCACCGTGCACAGTCAGAGTGGTAGGAACTCTTTCCATTTGCTTCCTCGACGGTGAATCAAACCCGGGCCGCAGAAGTGAAAGGGGAGCGTTTTGCAGCTTGACCAACTGTACACCCAGAGGCTGGTTTGCAAAGAATATGAATTTAGTGGTTATATGGGTTATGTTGAAAGTGGCAGTGAAAGGGTCAACATAATATGGCAGCAAAATGGTTAACCGGGAATGTGTTACTGTATTGGCAATATCTTTTTCCTCCTACTTAGGAAAATGAATGCTCCCTACAACAGTGTTGTAAGGGGAAAACGTTGTTTATGTTACGGACATAATTCACAGTCCAGCCATTAGCTTACATAAACAATAACCAGCATTCATGTTAGGGTCTCCACACCAGTACATAAACACTGGGTGTTTGTGACATTTGCCGACGACTTTGGTTGCCCACAAGAGACAGGACAGTCCTAAAACCTGTGGCACCTGATAAATAGTTGTAGTACCTGACATTGTAACACTTCCTCTGTTGTCCGAGCTTATGTGTTGGCATTTAGTAAACTGCATACATTAGCCTCGTTTGACTGTATGAAGTGGCCCCATTGAACTATACACATATGGATCTTTCAAACAACTGACAGTGAACATGTCTTGTATTAACTCTTTTAGGGACACTTTTTACATTGAGTCAACAGCTTTCCTTTGCATGCTTTGGGCACAATGGAGGAAAGCTGTTGATCTGGACTGTGATATGTATATTCCACGTAAATACAGGCATGCTGCTAAATGAAAGAAAGGTCTTTTTGTAAGGAAGGGGAATTTAGCATCCTCTTTATAATTCGGGGCAGTTTGTTTGAAGAATTTTGACTTAACCCTTAAAGCGCTGATTTAAGATTGAGTCAACAGCTTTCCTTGGGGCACTTTGCACGCAATGCATGCAAAGTGTCCCAAGGAAAGCTGTTGACTGAGACTAATTATGCTTTAGACTAAGCTTGCTGGTATTTGAATGAAAGGTCTATTCATGAGGAATTTGAATCTTTTAACCATTATATGTTTAATGGTAATGAGAAAACGACTATAGCCGTGATTAGCACTTTAAGGGTTAAGTCCCAGTTGGCAGTGAAGGAGCAAAGCCCACGCACAATGACAATACATGTACATGTAATCATCAGTGGCCGTATTCACAGAGGAATTTGATCTGATCCTGACTTGGATCCTAAAATAAAATTGATCCTGACTTTGATCCTAAAATTAAATTGATCCTGACTTGGATCCTAAAATTAAATTGGTGAATCTTTGACCCTGAACTACGTTACCCTTGGCCTAATATATGAATCAAAATATTCAGGAATAAACAATCTGTATTCTGGGCTACAATACTAACTCTGTTTTCAACACTTTCATTTTATCAAATTAATCTTACTTTAATCCAATACTTTGTCTTTTAAATGGGATAAAAATGTGGATCAAATTAAGATTAAGTCCTAATCCAGAAATGTTAATCGTGTGCTTTGTAAATAGCTATAAAACATATTAGTTCACCCTAAAATTGTTCACGCGACCTAGGGTTAAAGAATGTGGGATCAGAACAACTTCATTTTAATTTTGATCCCAAATTTATTATCAGATTAAAATTCTTTGTGAATATTGCCACAGCTGTTAACCCACATAGATCAAAGCAGATTATGTTCTGTATGAATCACGAAATTTGCATAGAATTTCAGGATGATTATAAGTTTAATGATAGGTTGAAATGTAAAAATTACCACAAAAACAAAAGACTGTTTCTGTGATGTATATAATGTATCCAAATGTGATCAGATAAAATAAGTCAAAGTTTACCATAATAGCAAAAGAGATTTACGTAAGAGCAAGGCGGTTTGCCATGAAGGCAAAAAGGGCTTTCCTGAAGACTTTTCATGAAGGCCGATCATGTAATGTCTCTACCAAGTAAACACTTGTAATTTTCCTGAATGGTAAGATAAGTAAAAAGTCTAAAAAGTTAAAAGTTGACTCTTCATGTTGTTTTTGTCAGAACTGGCAAAAATTCTTATATCAAACTGACGTCAAATTTGTGACCACTCAAAATATAAGTACACTAAACACTATCAGAAATAAGTTTGTGGCCCATTTCAGGAACGATGAAAGAACGAGGCTTGGCATCGTGGAGACAGGAAGAGGAGGTGGACAAAGAAGACGTAGACCAACAGCGGTACACAGAGCAGAGAATGGCCGAATGCTACGATCTTCCTATAGGAATGTCATATATAAAAAAATGGAACTTTACTAGATATATACCCTTCAGTCCCACGTACGGGATGAGAAAAAAAGTTCGGCATATGGTGGACCAAGAGAGCCCAGTGGCCAATGGGTTTGAAAATGATATTACAGTGTCATTGGACACGTTTAAAGGCAAAGACTCGTACGGCAATAGTAGCTTGTGATAAAGGATGAATACCTTAAATTATTTATAGAAGGAAGAGATTTAGTGACAGAATTGAACACAGTATGTTCAGCTGCATCTACTGCTCAATTTGTCATTTTGATCAGATATAGCATCCAGTGGAAGTGGATTTTATCTGTTGTTGTTGGATGTTATATCCAGTGGATCTTTTTATTTCCTCTGGGACTACATTTAATTGGGAACAAGTTTGAAGCCTGTTGTTGGCACATGCCTGCCATGTGGCTAGAACCAGAAAATGTTCAGGGAATCTTTTGAATCACTTCATTCTTTTACTCTGATCATGTGACAATAACTTGGGGAGGATTTGAACCGGGAACAGCAATAATGAAAATGAAAGTTTCAGCCCTTTAATTTAAACAGTTTTTATATTTTATACATTCCTTCTAAGTACTTAAAGGGCTTTTCCAAGTAAATATACAGGTGGGGGGGGGGGGGGGGGTAGAACACTAGTTAACACTTGGGGTACCACCTCCAGAAATAAAAATCATTCACACCATGTTTCAAATCACATCTGAAAACATCCACACTCACTGTGTTACATAATTAACCCTTCCCCCTTGAATTAAGACTGAGTCAACAGCTTTCCTCGGCATGGGTTGGGCAACCCATGCGGAGGAAAGCTGTTGACCTGGTGCATGTTGTCTTGACAGGTCTCATCTTCAATTCTCAGTCAAATTGTTTTTCATTGCTGTTGAAATCAATTGAAAATGCTGAAGCAGACGACATTTGACCACCAGCTGGTTTTGGCCAGTTTAAGGGGGAAACTTAAGGGTTTATTGTGTTCATCCTTCAGAGGTAGACTTTAATAACTGGGAAATCCCTGAGGTACACGTCTAGAGAACAGATGCTGGGATGTCAAACATGTCTGTTAGTCAAGCAGGTGCTTCTTCATGCCAAATTTCCTTTAAAACAAAGTGGGCAGCAGCAAATGATAGACAGAACCCATATAAGGCAATCAAATTTCCCTTAAACTGGTCTTTGGTACTGTAGTAACTATATCTATTCACAGGGAAACAGCATGAGAATACTGAATCTGGTCAATCGAGGTGCAGATAAATTGGTAGCTTGGTAACAGGCCATATCTCCCACCGACGATTATTAAAGTCTGCCATTTTAACATCACCACAAGTCTGTGTGTCTTTTCTTTAAATCCCTGCCTTCATTAGCCAATCAAAATGTTTTTGCTGTGTTATTCTCGCAACCAGACTTCTATATCTCTGTTTGGGACACATGGATCACCCTATGCCCAATTCACTATACTTACCTCAACAGTCCCTCACATCTCACCCTTGGGGTTGGTCTGTGGAGGGTGTGAGCTCTTGGGGGGCGGGGGAGATCAGAACAGGCAAGGGTGCTGAATCACAATTGGGAATAGGATAGGATGTCAAATTGATCTCCTAATACGAGGGCTGGCTGAAAAGTTCTAAGCCAAGCTGTGAAACACCTGTACAAAGCCGATGGTTTTCATTTATTTCTTGACATAGCCCCATTCCAGGTTTGTACAACTCCTTGGTGATAATGTGCTCAACCCCCTCATGAGAGATGCCCAAACAATGGCGACATGTCTAGTGGTCAATCGTTGATCAGCCATCACCATGTCATGCACCCGGGTAATGTGTTCGGGAATGCTTTCTGTTGAAGTCCTTCCTGGATGCGCGTCATCATCAAGGCTGTCTCAGCCACGCTGGAATTCCGCAGCTGACTAAGGGGCATCATCCCTTTAAAGTGGAGACCATGTTGGAATGTATCTGTGTTGGAGTTATCCCTTTCAGTTGCAGGTACTTGATGACTGTCCCGTAGCCAGTTTTGTCCACTTCTGGTGATTTCAGTGGATAGGTTCACAAGATGGTCTGGTACAAAGACACTAATCACACTACAGTTGCAGTTCTTATGGCTATGATTCATTAAATGATTGTACTTGTTGGTGGCAAAAGTTTGTTTCAATCCAATTTAGATATCCCACTTAAGCATGGAACTTTTCAGCCAGCCCTCGTATATAACATGTATAACCAAGTCACAAGGTATGAAAAATAACGAGGCTTCCAGTATGCTGAATAAAATGCCCAGCATGGAAAACTCCTTTACCCCCGCTACATATACAAGCTGACATTGACTTCCTCAGGTATCAGGGATGCATTTAGTGCTGGATCCTTTAGGACATGCTATGTACATGTATACACGCAGGGGTAAAAACCAATAATAAATTTTTCCCAAATACGGCCACACACAAAACATATAATTTAAGAAACACAGATTCTGAACAGATTTTTTTCAGGTATATGGCCGCATTGGAATATTATGGTTACATTTTTGACAAGTAATAACGTTTTTTACCCCACTGACATTTAATAACGCCATCAAACGAGAGAAGTTCATTCCATGGGTAAAAATATGATAGGGCATGGCACATTATGACCTTTTGACGATAAACTGAAACAAAGATGAAGGGTATAAGGGGTAGATTGACCACACAGGGGTGCAGAACAAACATATCAGGGCACAAAAATGGAGAAAATACTCTTATGTATTATAAGCATCACGAGAAGGGCCTTCCAACCCTGGCCAGTGGCAATATTAGACCACAGTGGCAATATTAGACCACAGAGGTGAACAATTGGGGCAAGATGGGCAATAAACAACCCACACCAAGGAGAGCTGTTGACCTGTGCTATGTTATCTTGATGGGTGTGGGCTTCAATTATTTGTGCCTGAGATGGCCACTCAGTCTGTGGAATACCTAAGAAGTGTATTTTCCTACACCGCAGGACACAGATCTACAACTAACAATCATCTGGGCCCCAGTAGGGCACTTACATGTAGCACCATACTTGGTGGCTCATCCAGGACTTGAGTCAGGAGGTTTCCAATTTAAGTGAAAGGCACATGAGAGTGGCTAAAGTACATGAAGCTCTGCGAGGGGTTCCAGGGGCACCCCACCCCCAAAACATTGGTACAGGTAATAATACTGCCAAAATGAATGTACACAGTATGGAAACGAAGAGAATTTTAGAAATAATGGCTGGTACAGACTATAGAAAATAAAGGGCCTTCAAGTATACAGGTATAGTAAATAATAATGTCCATTGCACCAGTGTGGAAAACCCTTTTACCCCCTCTTAAAATACAAATTTCCAATACACCAGTGCAGAAAACCCTTTTACCCCCTCTTAAAATACAAATTTCCAATACAACAGGGCAGAAAACCCTTTTACCCCCTCTTAAAATACAAATTTCCAATATACCAGTGCAGAAAACCCTTTTACCCCCTCTTAAAATACAAATTTCCAATACACCAGTGCAGAAAACCCTTTTACCCCCTCTTAAAATGCAGATTTCCAATACACTAGTGCAGAAAACCCTTTTACCCCCTCTTAAAATACAAATTTGCAATACAACAGTGCAAAAAACCCCTTTACTCCCTCTTAAAATACAAATTTCCAACACCAGTGTGGAAAATCCCTTTACCCCTTCTTGTCTTGCTCAGCGAATACGATGTGGGTGGAAGAGTCCAGAAAATTTTTTACTGATAGTGCAGCTTAAATGAGTGTCTCCTGCACCCAGCAGAAGTGCATATAGCTAAATCACATGTAACCTGCATGTCTCTTATCACCTGTACTCTGTACCTGGACAAAAGTAAAGGTAAACCTGTAAGTTAACCCACTGTTTACTACATGATACCATGCTTTTTCTTCACCGCCTGTTATGGCATCATCCTGTGTGTACAGAGAAGCCAACAGATGAGAGGGTTAAGGGCAATACCAGTACAGTGGTACAGGTAGTAAGCTTGCCTCTACTCCAAGGTACAGACAATAAGATGAGTTACTAGAGATAATGACTGGTATGAAGTATGGAAGATACTGGTGCTGCCAGTGTGCTGAATAAAATGCCCAGTAACCCAGAATGGAGAAGCTCTTTTCAGACGCAGCAGAGAGCCTGCAAAACAGGCATATGCAATGTCTGCATTTGTGAGCATGGTAGTCCCCCAAATATCCCCACACAAAATTAGAAAAAGGTAAAGATAATGTGTTAAAAACTGCTGTAGTAGCAAAAGTGATCCACTGAATTTAATGCCCCTAACCAAAAATCTAAACACTGAGCAATGTTTTTATATTGCCCACATAAACCTTAATAACCCTTACTCTGCAAGACAATGGATTACTTCTTTGTTATGAGAATCCAATGCTAAATACTGTAAATTGCATTAATTTCGCTGTTTTTTATTTTCGTTTCTTTGTTTGTTTGTTTGTTTGGGTTTTTTTGCAGATTTATCAAAACCATTGAAATAAAAAACACAGTGAAATAGTGTTTTAACATTGTTTGAATAGGAATTATGACCAAAAATAGTGAAATTAAAACCACAGCAAAATGTCAAAACAGAAAAAAAAACATGCAAAAATAAAGCAATTTACAGTAATGTTTTTGTGAAAGCTGATTCATTGCAGAGTAAGTTGCTTTCATTAGCCTGGCAAGCACATGAATATTGCCAATTATGCAGAATAATTCAGTGATTAACACACAGCAGATTTTTCCATTTTGTCTCCAATGATTTTTTTTTTGTTTTTGTTTTTTTTGTTTGGCGTACCCACAGAAGAATGATCAGTAAAATATACATGCATACAATGGGCTCCCACCATCCACACCATGCCCGGTATGGTTTAAGCTTATTTTGGATTCAATATCAAGGCCATCTGCACAAGTGGGGAAGATTCAGGAGCATTTTGCTTTTAGCATGGGTTGCAATTGTCAGCTGAAATGCTGATTTTCAGAGTTTTTTTGTGCAACTATACTAGCACCTTCTGTTGTTAGGTACTTAAATTTCTGTGTTTTCCAGCTCATACCAGTTTCCTGCAAAAGAGCACACTCATCCCTGTTTTAGACTCCAGAAAACACCTAGTAATTCACTTGCAAAGTGACAATAAAGGGGGAAAAGCTGTAACATTTCCTTTTAAAATTGTTGCAACCTTTAGCCCATTTTATATCTCTGGATAAAACCATCTGTGAGAGTCTGTGCATGGTATACAAAAAAATGTCCATATGAAAAGATTTGCCTGCTAATCAGCCCCGGACTTGCCTGCAAAGCAGACCCAAGCTCCATATTTGGTGTACTTTGCTGGGGTCTGCCCAAGTTGTACAAGGTCACTTTTTTATCCTTTGAAATATGACTCAGTTTTTGCCTGATTATGGTTGCCATGGTAACAGACTGCAGTACATAGGGACCAGAGGTTGCTGCAGGCCAAGGTGATAATGATCAACTGCCTAATTGGTGTCTCAGTCGAGGGGGAGGGTCACAGTATAGTTTTATCACCTCAGCTGACTTATCAGTCAGCCGAGGCAGTATGGTCTCTAGTCCACCGTCGTCCGTCATCTGTCAACAATTTAAGATGTTCAACTTTTTCTCAAAAACTGTTTACCAGATCCATTTAAAACTTGGTGGGGATGTACTTTGGGTGGGTGTCTGCCAAATTTGTTAAAATGGTCACACTCCAATGATTTCCGGTGGTTTTATTTGTGATTTTTTGGGTGCATTTTTTCCCCCTTTTTTTTTGGGGGGGGGGGGGAGACCTTCAAAAATCTTCTCCTGAAAACTTTTAAGTTAATTGCTTCAAAATTGTATACGGACACTGGTTGGGGCATTCAGAATATAATTTGTTCAACAGACGATGCTTTGATTTTTTTCCTTTCTCTTTTTATGAATTTTTGTGTGTTTCCACAAGTTTAAACTTTTTCTCCAAATTCTAATGACGTTGCATGTGCCATATGAGAGCAGAGAGGGGAATATGTGAAGTGTTTTGCTACCTGTTTATAATGCTGGTCCCTCTGCTCTAGTGCTACATAACAGCAGTTCTTACTTGTGCAGCCTTCTGAAAGTACACTTAGTGTATAGTATAACAGTTTTTATTGTCAAGAGTCCTTGTACTGTCTGTAATTAATGCCCAGTACACACACAGTTCTTGACTTGTGTTTGGGACATTAGACACAGTCACAAACTGTAACCAACATGATAGCCAGGGACCATGTACAAAAAATACTTTCCAAAATTCTGCAAAAAAACCTGGTGAAGTTGGGACAGGCTCAAACACAAAATTGTATTCTCGTCACTATTTTGGAAAACAAAGCAAAAATCATTGTCGATTTGACTAATAAAACATGTATAAAAGTATGAATTTGGAGTTGTTTTTTGTCTGTGTCATTTAGAAGTAGGATCATGCTGATCAAGATGGGATTTTTAGAAAATGGTGATGTTGCATTGGGGAAGGGGGGTATTTCCCAACTGAGGTTATATCTGATTTGCAGATTTTTTTGTACATGGACCCTAACACCTTTAAAATAATGTTCATGTGTGCAATATTTCTTCCTTGATTACTTTGTTGAAAATTAAATCAACAGTTGTCCAAGGCTCACTTTTAGCTCAACACAGTGGGACAAGGGAAGCTGTTGATTCAGTTAAATACGAAACCACTCACCAGATTACTTTGATATCATACAGGGACACTCCTAGAGACTCCTAGGTCTTGATTTGTTCACCAGGTGGCGCTGCAATATTATTTTATTTTTTTATGCTTTTTTTGTGTGTATATTTGCTATTTTTAACTTCTTGTCCAGAGTGGTCACTCAGATCAAGCTGAAACTTGGTGGATATGTTCCTTGTGGAAGGGTCAAATAAAGTTTTTGCTAGGTGGCACTGCTGTAGATTCCTAATTTTTAACAATTTTTTCAATTCAGGTACTTGCCGGTAAATGCACCTTTCCTATTGATTACTATGCAAGTCAATGGGCATTCTAATGGCAATTCACATTCTCAACTTCTCCAAAGAAAGTGTCAGCCAGATTGACTTCAAACTTGTTGGCAGTGTAGCTTGGATGGGTCTCTACTAGATTTGTTTACGTGATCATGTTTCAGCCATTTCTTTTATTTTTTATGGATTTTTTGGTTCATTTTTGGGGGAGAATCTTAAAAAATCTGCTTGAAAACCACTCCCCCAATAGTCTTGTTCATACCGAGTTGTACCAAACTTTTTCGGACCGTAATTAATTATGCATTCCATTGTTGGCCTGATTGTCCAATCAGCAATTGGCTGAGTCTGGCCCACGCCTTCGTGTTTACAACAGATGCCATGGCTAATGCTGGTGATTGCAGCATGGATTGTGCTGAACAGTGCAAATCTTAAACCCAAAATGTCACATCATTGGTGAAACGTGCATTTTTAGTTTGCTGACAGTTTGATTGTCCATTAAATCCAAGCACAGCCTGTGTTTTACTGTCTGATCCTTCCACGTGTAATCAGCCAGCATGGTTGAGCAAAAAAATGTAAACAAAGCAGGGTGTGCCATGCCAAAGTGAACTGAATAAACCTGAGTCCTATGAACTGGTTTATTGCTTTGATGTCACACCGGGATGCTCCTAGAGACCCCTAGTTCTTAATTTGTGCACCAGGTGGTGCTGCAATTTCATTGTATTTTGTGTGTTTTCCTTATTTTCAGACTAGCTCAGTACATTGGTGACATTGATCCTATCCCAAGCTCACAGAACTAAAAGTGTGAAGAATCTCTAGGTCAGCTGAGCATGGGCTGTTCACACAGACCTCTTGTTAAATTTCCATATGTTATGGCCAGTAAGGTAACCATAAGTCTATGGTTAGTCTTGATATGCATAATGGTCTGATGTCCATTCACTGTTGCGCTACTTATCCATGTGCAGTTGTGTATACATGCACCAAAGCACAGAAAATATTTTGAGCTTGACGGGCACCTCTGCCTGTGGGGTGTAGGTTATATTTTTGTGTGAGGAGCACCTGTGTGTGCATGCTGGTGACATCCCTTAAAAACTTGGAGCAACAACTCTGTATTTTATGTGCAATTTAGAAAACCCTGTGGGACCTTTATATCATTGATAAATAGTTAAGCTACCTTGTCATATGATGATCAGAATCTGACTGAAGGCTGCATTTTGATTGGGCACCAGATGTGTCATAGCTAGGAACCGATAGGGCTGACCTTCAACTGGAAATAGGTTGTCCTTATGACATTAATTAGCATAAGTAAGCAGAAGGGAACAAAGCAAAGATGTAATGTCTACATGTGACACAGCCCTGATGATCACATATGTGGGGCCTTTTCCTGTCAATGCGTGTTAATGGTATACAATCTCTGGATTATGAAAAGTAACAGGTAAAACTGGTTTGTCCTGGGAACGCCTAGCACCCTGTCAATAGAGTGCTTGGTTTAGCATGCACTTCCGTCATTTAACTACCTCAAAATTATTTTAAATTATCAGATGACCAAAGAAAATAATTCCCCAATCTTCATTTTTTTACACGATTTAGGCATATTTGAGTCAAAAAATAATAATCATGGTAGTTAATATGTACAGTGGTACCTGCTGTATGCAACCACTGCCATGAGCAGCCACATTGATTTTTGTGGTCACTAGGCTTGAACATTGGAGTCGCTTTCTTTGGAAAATTTACCTGTGGTGACAGGTCACCTGCTGTATGTGGCCACTTTTTTCTTGGCAGAAGGGATGGCCACATACAGCAGATACCACTGTAAATGTAAATTAAATGTAATACAAAGTAAACAAACTCAGTGTTGATCAAAGTGTGCAATCATGTAGGTAACTTTTTGTTGCAAAATTTTGTGTACTGATTGAAGGTAAACCGTACCTGCATATGATTCATCCTGGACACACACAGTTACCGCTTTAGGTCCATCAAAATGCTGGTGTATAGTATATGTACTTTTTACATTTATGCTGTCCATAAATGCAGGCCTCGAAGGTAGATGATCAAAATGGTGTGCCATTTAAGTACTTATTTTGCATATACCATCACATATGATAATTCAATAAATGTATTACCAGCAACAAGTGTGTACCACACATTTGTGGTCATATTAAATCCTTTACAAAACATAACATCCTGCAGTTAGACTAAAACTTCCAGACAGATATTCTTAATCATGTGGTAGCTGTATACCCTGAATGCAGTCATGTAATACAAGGTGGTGCCTGTGTGAAGGCAGCATAAAAATCATGAGATTGCCTCATTTATGTAAGCACTGTAACTTAAGCCAGCAATCAGTGAAAAATATGTAAGCACACAAGATGGTTGTAATTTTTCATTTTTAAACTATGGAAATATAATTCTTACCTCTGGAACTAGAGATTTTCAATATCTTGATTCTCGTACTATAATCCAATCATTAGCTTAAGCATATAACTGTATGACATTGCTGCCAAAGTATACCGGTGGTTTCAATGAGCTTTCTTCTTTATGTTAGCTGAATGTTATGGTATCTCAGCTACTGATATTTGAGATGGAAATGTATTGGTGATAGTTAAGTGTGCAGTATGCATGATGTTTGTGTTTATGGAAAGCAGGTTGACTAGAATTTTGAAATCAGCAAGGGACAAAATGTATTGTATTAATTCTATTCCTGTCTGACATATTTAAAGGAACTTTTATGTTGAGGGGCTCTCTGTGGAGGAGTTTGGGCAAAGTTTTGTGAAACAGGCAGCATCAAGTTTTTTTTGGGGGGGGGGGGTTCAAATCTCCACCGTTTAACTTTTTGCACAAAGATAAAATAAAAGACTTTTTGTGTAAAGTAAGTGTAATTACCATCCCTGCCATAATAAGCCAGTTTGGCTATTGCAGATTTTGATGACTTGGGGGGGGGGATAATTTCTTTACAAATACAAAATGGTTAGATTAGTATTGTATTCCCTCGAGGAATTCCTACTTGGAGTCAAACATGTTATGGACTTTGTATGAAAATGATGAAATCTGATAAAATAGGAGGTATTCATGTTTAACCTCATTAACTGCAGACTTGTTCTGGTCCCCACAGTTGTTTGGCAACAGAACTATGCCTCCGCCATGCAGGGCCAGGGCACTTGTACCAGTTATGTTACTTAGCTATCCAGAAATAACACTTTTTCTGCCAAACAATTGAAATATTTCTAAATACATTTAACATTTTGTATGTTTTAAAACCTACTGGATGACCTTTCTTACGCTTTTTGCTTTCTTGAGTTGTTCCTTATTTATCATAAAAGCTCATTTGGGCCTAGCTAAATACATGAATCTGCCCTCCTTCCCGCAAGTTCCAAGCTACAATCTAGGGGGCAGCACATGATCCCAGTTAATATGAATACCTCCTATTCAGGGTGGATGGTGGCAAGTGGTCAGTGATATTCTCCATGTCTGTTGTTTGCTGTTTAATGGACTAAAACAACTGGTTTCCAGTGCACAGTGGTCAGTGTTAATTGTTAGTTCTTTATCCAGGCCTCCATTGATCTCAGAATTGGACAGCAGCTGCAAGATACTTCCCTGTGTTTAAAAAAGTATGGTGGGATGTTTGGCAGTCAGTTGTACTGATGAAGATGCTGATGTTTGTCATATTTGCATCTAGAGCCAGAGGCTTCACTCTTTATCCTCATCTCATCAAGAATCTTTAGCTCTTTCAGTGCCAAATTTTGGACTGAGTCAACAGCTTTTCTCGGCACGCTTTGGGTGTATTGCGCCCAATGGGTGCGGAGAAAAGCTGTTGACCTGGGATAGTCTTTGTGGCACTATAGGCATGCTGGTACTTGAATGAAAGGGTTTTTTTATGAGGAATAAGAATCTGGGATCTTAATGATCATTAGTCAAACTAGTTTGACTTAAGTAGATCAACTGTAGTAATGATTGGCACTGAAAGAGTTGAATGAAGGTAGTGAAAAGTAACATTGTGTTGTTACTTTTAATGTGGAGAGCTTGGTGGCCATGTCATATGCACTATTCTGCTAGGTGGCAGCACCTGCTTCCAGACATGACGTCTTTGACCAATTTGTGGAGCTGGTTTTGTTTATCTCCCTGAGTGTCACCAGATGGAAACCAGGGGAAAGTTACCTGCAGTGCCACCTGCAGGTGATATGCTTCATTAAATGACTGTGGCGCTTCCTTCTGCTATCTTCAATTTACCAGAGCAGTGCTTGAAATCTGTACCAGGGACGAGCAAGAATAGAAGGTTCCTCTATCCTCCCATAGAGGGCAGGAGTTGTATATTTTCATTACTATCTATTGTAATTTACAATTTGATCATTTAAAAACCACTGCATGCAGAAACACAACATTTTTCCTGGTAAATCAAAGTAAATGTGTAACTTCGTTTTCTTTGATTCCATAGACTTCAAAAGTGGCTAGTGTATTCAAGATTACTTTCACACACCATGCAACTGGGATACATAGTCCAGTAATTGCAAATTATGACCTTTCTTATTGCACAGCTCATTGGTACCTGCTATTTAAGGAGTTTATTGTACTTCCAGCAAACCCCTGTAGTTGGTTGTAAGATGTCAGTAGATTAACAAGGAAATATAATCCTGCAGTATCTTCAAAGAGTGGTCCAAAATGAGACTGGTGTCTGACAGAGGTAGTTATATAACAACTGCCAATGTATAATTGCATTCCACGGTCAAGGATGAATATCAGGATAGGGTGTACCATTTCAGAAAGTAATTTAGAGCCCACGCGGTGGCCAGCAACTGGAATATACTATAAAATTACAAATTTTCCTGATCATCTAATTTCCCAAATCTACTGAAAAACAAGACTTTACGGTTTTTATTTTCCTGAAAATGGCTTGTACAATGTGTGCAGCCAATTTGTGGGAGAAACGTCCTGATTTTTATTTGTCCCGGACTGATACTACTCGGGAAAATTTGGGAAAATGAATACATCAGGAAAATTTGTACCTTTACAGTAGCCAAAGGGAGTACAGACAGAGGGCACAGTAGCTCTAGAATTGTTTATGCTTGACTTAAGATTGTACTTTTCATGATACTGCTTGATGTGCTTAATTAACCCTTTCCCCCTCAAACTGGCCAAAACCGGCTGGTGGTCAAATGTCGTCTGCTTCAGTGTTTTCAACTAATTTCAACAGTTATGAAAAACAATTTGACTGAGAAATGTTCATAAGACTTATCAAGATCGCATGCCCCAGGTCAACAGCTTTCCTTGGCATGGGTTGGGCACTTGGTCCCCAACCCATGCCAAGGAAAGCTGTTGACTCAGTCTTAATTCAAGGGGGAAAGGGTTAAAAGGCTAAAATGGGGGTGGGAGGGGGTGTTTTGGAAAAAGAAGAATGAATTTTAGGCACACTGAATCCCTGTTATAAAGTTGAGAAGAGAACATCTTTCCATTCAGTGGCTATTATACTTGCAAATTCATTATATTTTGGATGAGGTATCACAACCCGGAGAGGCAGTGGCAATTGTTAAAAGGCGTTCATTTGTTCTCATTGCATTGTAGCTTTGTGCTTCCTGACAATGATTACATTGGATGAAGATTTTCCATTTTCAGAAAAAACAAGGTAGTGCAAAATATAGGTGACGAAAATTTCTAGAACTGTAGCATTTTTATTTTATATTCCTATATCTTGGATGTTTTGGGGGATCAAATTTGAGTACTTGAAGTGTATAGCTAAGAGGGCGTGTAATTTATTGTAGTAGAGTATGCATGCTGTTGAGTAAGGGGAGTGAGATACATGAGCATATTGTAGTGTGCAAATAAACATACATATTATGTGTATATAATGTCCTATGTGTAAAGAAGTGAAAGTTACAATATACATAATATGAGTATATGGTAAATATATAGTATGAAACAGGGGCCAAAAGCTCTGGCCTGGAGACATATCAACAAATCACCTGTTAAAAATAAAAAGTTCTGCAAAGTACAGAGCTGCATTATGCTTGCCTGTCTGTGATGCCTTGGTGTAAATGAGCTTCCAGTCTCCCATTTGTTTAAGAAATACTGCTTTCTGTTCCATCTTCTAAAAGAGAAACTTATTTTGATTTAGCAGCCGACTGTTGAATGGTTTTCCTCCAGACATCACATGAACGTGGTTAAATGTAGCTTTTGTATCTTGACAGATTCCATATATGGAAACTTTGAATGTGATTGTCTTCATTTGTAGCAACTTTATGAGTAGAATTATATCAAAATCTGGCACATTTTGTTTAGCATCAAATACAGTTGCTTCCCCGGCAAGCATAAAAGTATAAAAGGAAAACATTATAGTACATGGGTCAAAAAATAAACAGGTTAGAGAGAGCTGAACGTCAGCTGGCTGGAGAGCCACCTGACAACCACATGCAAATGTATGTCCCATAAGGTATACATGATCTGTAGCCACCTGACAACCACATGCAAATGTATGTCCCATAAGGTATACCTGATCTGTAGCCACCTGACAACCACATGCAAATGTATGTCCCATAAGGTATACATGATCTGTACCCACCTGACAACCACATGCAAATGTATGTCCCATAAGGTATACATGATCTGTACCCACCTGACAACCACATGCAAATATATGTCCCATAAGGTATACATGATCTGTAGCCACCTGACAACCACATGCAAATGTATGTCCCGTAAGGTATACATGATCTGTAACCACCTGACAACCACATGCAAATAGATGTCCCATAAGGTATACATGTACATGATCTGTAGCCACCTGACAACCACATGCAAATGTATGTCCCATAAGGTATACATGATCTGTAGCCACCTGACAACCACATGCAAATGGATGTCCCATAAGGTATACATGATCTGTAGCCACCTGACAACCACATGCAAATGTATGTCCCGTAAGCTATACATGATTTGTAGCCTGCATATTGCTGCTTGGAATCCATATGTGTGCATTCATGTGTAGATATGGATTCATTCACCATGGATACATAAAAAACATGTATTATCTACATGCACATACAGATAATATATTATACATATGCATCCCCATCAAGAGCTAAGCTGCCAACCATTGATCTGGAAAAACAAAGTGGTCTCAATTAAAAAGAATCATTGCATTTTTATGTGAAGAAACAAACTATAACATTGTATTTTACAGATAATTCAGTATTTGAGGATTTCAAATTTATTATAAATAAAGCTCTTATAATTTGGAGATAAGAGTTGTGTTTAATTTAAACACTGCCTTCTATGAAAATTTGATCACAGTCTGAAAATTTTAGATGTCCTTCCCAAAAATGTTTTCATTTAGTCCCTCTCAAGCTTCAAGATGATTACTTGAAACTTGCTCCAGCTTTTGGACTGAGGCTTTTTTTAAATTTTCAACTTACAAACTGGAAATTTAAGGGGGGGGGACTGGTTTGTCCATTCCATGCTTCAGAACCCCCCCCCCCCCCCCAGATTGTAAATGTTTTTAGCACAGTAGCTGACACATCAATCTGCTGAACTTGTGGAATGTTTATGCATCTCTTGGCCATAATCACTTTGAACTCTGTATGGATCCATGTGGGTTGGGTCTCTGATGTTTAGATAGTGATGTGCCAGTGATTTCATTGGACTTGAAGACACTTTTTTCTGCACTTTTAATTGTTAGAAAACACTGTAAAAGCTCTTGGCTGATTGCTTGGAAATTGCAGGGAAGAAACATTTCTGAGTTCTCCAAGACCGAGACATTAGTTGGCTGTCACTCTGCCTGCTGTGGGGCCTTCTTCTTGCATCATTATGTCTGGGTGCCAACTCAGACATGAATTCTCTCTCTCTCTCTCTCTCTCTCTCTCTCTCTCTCTCTCTCTCTCTCTCTCTCTCTCTCTCTCTCTCTCTCTCTCTCTCTCTCTCTCTCTCTCTCTCTCTCTCTCTCTCTCTCTCTCTCTCTCTCTCTCTCTCTCTCTCTCTCTCTCTCTCTCTCTCTCTCTCTCTCTCTCTCCCCCCCTCCCTCCCTTGACCTTGACTTATTTTCAAGGTCACATGGCCACTTTTTAAACATCATTGCAGATTCACTTGAGAAAGATTTGACTTAAAGAGGTTGACATTTTGTATGATTATGTGTCTATGTAAGACTTTTGTAAGGCCTTGCTTAAATTGTGACTGCAGATGTATGACCTTAACCTATTTTCCAAAGTCAGGTTAGCATTTCATCTGAAATCAATGTGGACATGATAACTCAAGAAAGATTTGACTTGGGAAGTTGAAATTTTATGTTAAGATGTTCCTATATGTGATCTTGCTCGGGATTGCAGATGCGTGACCTTGACATAAATTCAAGGTCACATGGGCATGTCATCTAAAATTGACACGGATGCAACCACTCTGCAAGAATTTGACTAAGGAGGTTGAAATTTTGCATGTTTATGTAAAGGGCGTACGGGGAGACATTTGATTTTCTGTTGGAAAATCAGCCTGTTCTAGTTCATGTTTCTGACTTGTCCAAAACCGCCAGCAAAATTGACTTAAAACTCGGTAGCAATGCAGCTTGGGTGGGTCTCTACCATGTTTGTTCAAATGGTCACACTCTAGTGATTTTTGGATTTTTCATCAATATTTTTGTTCATTTTTGGGGAAAATCTTTGAAGATCTCTCTGAAACCGCTAACCCAATTGCTTTGATATTACACAGGAACACTCCTCGGGACTCTTGATTTGTTTACCAGGTAGGACTGCAGTTCTATTTTCTATGTTTTTTTGTGCGTTTTCACTATTTTTATCTTCTCCAGAAGAACTGTCACTTAGATTAAGCTGACAGGATATGTTCATTGTGAAAGGGTCAAACAAAGTTGTTCATTGTGTGGCACTGCTGTGGATTTTTTTTATGTTTAGCGATTTTTTTTTTCAATTTTGGTACTTATCAGTTAATGTACCTTACCTGTTGATTACTATTTAAGTCAAAGAGCATTTTTAATGCTAATTCAAATATTCGACTCTTTTTCTTAAACCGTCAGTCAGATTGATTTCCAACATGGTGGCAATGTACATTGGATGGGGTTTACCAAGTTTGTTCAAATGCTCACACTCCAGTGATTTTTGGATATCTTATGAATTTTCTTGTTAATTGGGGGGGGGGGGGGCAAATCTTAAAAATCGTCTCCGAAACCGTTCACCCAATTGCTTTGATATCACACAGGAACACTCCTAGGGTCTCCTAGTTTGTAATTTGTTCACCAGGTGACACTGCAATTTTTAGTTCAACTGATTAGCTACTCAGGCTGCAGTTTTAGAGGGTTCAGTCGTCCATGTTGGAAATACTTCCAAATGTCACTCAGCTTAAGCTTAACACAGGTCTATTCAGTTGCAACCTTGATTTTCCAGGACAAGCTTAGGTTAGCTGAGCACGGGCTGTTCACTGAGCGGTCTAGTTTTCAGACAATATTATTCCCAAAACCACCAAACTAGCCATGGTGGATGACCTACCAATGAAATTCTGCATATCATTTGGAATTGTCCTGATGTTAAAAATTGTGCAAATGAGGGGCCATTAAAATTTTGAAAGCTCCATATCTTCCAAACTATTGCAGATAGACATAAAATTTCAATATGCATTTACATGTTTGTGACACCTGCCAGTACAATGGACAGTGAATGAAAGTTGTGGAATTTCAAATAATGCTAATTAATTTAAAAGCTGAATATCTCCAAAACTATCATAGAGATGCCGTTCTTTTCAACATAAAGGTCTGTGGCAAAGCCGCATCCAATGAACCAAGAACCAAAGTTGTAGGATTTCAATTTATGCAAATTAGGCGAATATGCAAAATTTACACCTTGAAAACTATCATAGATAGAGGTGTCATTCCAAATTTAATTCAAAATGTTTGTAACATAACCACATCCAATGAACCATAAACCAAAGTTGTACAATTTTAATATTTGCTAATAAGGTGAATACACAAAATTTAGATCTTTTTGAATACCTTCAAAACTGTTAAAGATAGAGGTGCCATCCCAACTTCAATTTAAAGGTTACATAGAGGCATCCTATGAAACAAAACTGTATTTTTTTTTTTTTTGCAAATTATGTGAATACCCAAAATTTAAATCTTAAACAACTTCAAAACTATTATACATAGAGATGCCATTCCAACTTCGATTTGTATGTTTGTGACATAGCCACATCCAATGAACCAAACTTGTAGATTTTAATTTATACAAATTGGGTAAATCTTGAATGGCTTCAAAACTTTTTATTTTCTTGTAAAACCTGCTAAGGTAACAACTGCTATGTAGCAATGTCGAGGTAACGACTGCTAGGTAGCAATTGTCAAGCAAAACCCAGTATGCGTCATTTCTAATTGCGTCACGTGTAGGTAAAATCAGAGACGTGCAAATAGAATAACACCATGTAACTATGAAGTGATACAAATACTTGATGAATGAAGGAACAGGCTAAATCTTAGTTAAAAGTCGATTCCTTGGGTAGCAATTGCACCCCAACACAGTGTAAAATATAAAATGTCTATCATTTTCCCCGGGATGGGGGATGGGAGAGGGGCACTACCCAAGAAGTAATATGTATGTGCAGCCAGGGTGTCGTTGCCACACATACCCTGTGTATACCAACAAAATCATGACCCTTTATAACATCGAACCCATAAAAGCACCCTGCTTGTTGATGCCAAAGAATTATTTGTGAAGTTTAAAGGCTAGTCTAAAGGCCTAATCCTTTCAATGTGATAATTACACAACTCAGTTATAAATTAACAAAAACAACACCTGGGTTATCCATAAGGTACTAGTACTCTCTGAATACCAAAGAGATGATTGATTTGACAACCAATGCAATACAAAAATCACTTTGTCGGCACATATACAGTATGGGGATCAATGGCAATGTCTTCCCTGGGTCTTTTTTTTTATCCCGTTTTAGTAAATTCACATTTTAAAAAAAACAAGCAAACAAATGAGCAAACCGGTGGACAATAGAAGTCTTCAATGGTAGACCGTATCAATTGACAACTTGAAATCAACAGTAGTTTCCAATAGGAATGGGCAAGAACAGAAGGTTCAAGCCCTGCCTAAAAGAGGGCACTGCAATCACTGGAGGTTGTTTATTCCCAATACTTTACGTTATAATTTGCAACTTAATAACTTGAAAACTACTACACATAGAGACACCAAATTTCAGACAGTAAATCAAGGTGCATAAGTAAATACCTCACAAAAATCATAACCACGCTACAGAAGTGACCACTTTATTTAAGATTACTTTAATATGCAAACTAATGGGAATACACAGCTCTAGCCCTCCAAATGTTTATGTATTCAGTTGTGCATTGGGGCGAATACACACTTCAGAGCTAATTCTGACCTTTCCTATTCGTCAAACGAAAATGCCACTGTATGCGTATTTACTGGCTGGAAATACTTGTGAATTTTTTCCCGGGCTTTTTACTTGACATAATTGTTGTTCTACATTTGAAGGGAAATTGGAAAGAAAACAGTCAGTCTGTTTGCCATCATTTAATAATTAAATTAATAGGAAACTTGAAAAATATAAAATTGAACTTACCGTGGAGCGGCAACAGCACTTCCTGTAGCAATATTTGAAGCCATCATTTATAAGATTGAACCAACAAATTGGTATTGTAAATCAAGAAGCTGTGTATGATACACTCGGACTTGCAACGAGTTGATGTACAACAGACGATAACAATCAGAGATGCCTTTTTATTGCAGCCTCAAGTTCCATATGTAAGTTAAACGATTTGATTGGACAATAATAAGTAGGAAATATGCATGATCTTAGTAGTCTGATACTTAATGCTATTGGTTATAAACTAGGTATCGTTGATAACGGAGGCTTTTGGACATGAGTCCATGCAACTTGGTCCATGCATGAATTATGCTAATATCAAGAAAACGACAAATTAATATGTATTGCTGAATATGTATATATATAAAGAAGTGATATAGGTCTATAGCCAAACAAAATCCAACCACAGACCTATATCGCTTCTTTGCAGCATTTCCAAAGTAACGTAGAGACTAATTTTCTAATAGATTCTATAAATACTTGACCCAGAAAGATCATCTTGCATACCAAAAATCTTGCTTCAAAAAGGGCACCTCAACAGTGAACCAACTCGTAAGTATCACCCATAAGATATACAGTGGTGCTGACTGCGGAAATGAAATACGTATGGTCTTTTTGGACGTTTCTAAAGCCTTTAATAAAGTGTGGCACAAAGGTTTACTTTTCAAACTTCTGACATTGGGTTTTGACAACTCATTGGTACCTTGGGTAGAGGACTATCTTTCGAACCGTTTTCAACGGTAGGTTATTTTATGACAAGAATCGAGTTGGCTCCCTGTTCAAGAGGATGCACCCTAGAGATCCATACTGGGCCCACTTTTATTTTTGGTTTATGTCAATGACATGTATTGTTGATGATATTACTATTGACACCCGATTATTTGATAACGACACTTCCTCTCTAGAAACTATAACAAATCCCACAGCCTGTATACTGTAAGGGTGAGCACAAATATGGATCATGTTGAAAAGTGTGGTAGATTTTGGAAAGTAACTTTTAATGCCATAAAATCTCTTTTGCTTATTTTCTCCACTAGGAGAAACAAACCGTTTCATGGACCTTTGTACCTGAATGGAAATGTGATTCCAGAGGGAACCAACCATGCACCATTTGTTTGTTTTTTTGTAGTATAAGTAATAATAGATTACAGAAATATCTAAATACAAGACAGTTTAAAATGAAGTTCAAATTGGTTTCACAAAAAAAAAAAAAGAAAAAAAAAAACACTAGAACAAGCGACCGCATTTTAGTTTGAAGGATTCTAAGTGAAAAATGTGTGAAATTGTGGGAAAAAGTGGAAAATTATATGCGTGTTTTATAGATTTTTGGCAAGCTTATGATTTGGTTTGGCATGATTGTGTATTATACAAAATTTTTAAACATGATATCAGTGGAAAGTGTTACGATGTTATCAGAGATGATGTGTATATTGGGGCTTCGACACAACTGAAACTAAGAGATGGATTATTAGACAATATTCCTTTTAATAACGGTTAAGGACAAGGATGCACCTTGAGTCCCACCCTCTTTAATATATCTATTAATGACCCTCCTGGTATTTTGGTGCTCAATGGGATCCAAAAAAACCTATATAATAAAAGTCTTAACTGTCTCTTACATGCAGGTGATTTAATATTACTGTCTGTAAGTGAATCTGGATTACAGCATTGTCTCGACAAACTTAATAAATATTGTATAGAGTGGAATATGACTATTAATGTTAAAAAATCTAACATTATGCTCTTTAGTAAGTCTAACCGAAAAACAAAATGTAATTTTATTATGGGAAATATTTCATAAAGCTTGCAGGTATAATTATAAGTCCATTGGCAATTGATGATGTTTTATTCCTGTGCTTTCAATACAAAGGTTGTAGCTGCACAGATGATGTGGGCAATTCAACCCAAGTCTCCAGAATGAAGTCTTTTGCTGTGACTTCAGCATATAGCCTGGAGGGATGTGAGCGCTGGTCAGTAGAGCGACTCCTAATATGGAGGTGGTACGCCCTTATTAGGGCGCGCCCGTGGGTCGGGGAATTTACTGCCTCAAATCTTGACCACTGCAGAAACGTCTCAACTGATGATGTTTTGCTGACGAACAAAATGCCAAAGGAAAGTTAGAATCACCTGATGCATCTTCTCTTCATATTTGGGAGGTGGGGGATGAATTTACTGACCAACACTCATAAACCTTTCTGTCCACCATGACTTCCTATTTTTTACTTTGCATATAATATATGTGCTGAACAACCCGACTTGTCCTTGTACCGTTCTTACATTTTAGAAATACAGATTTTCTTATTGAATTTGAAGAGTAATTTTGAATTCAAGAAATAAACTTTTAGACTTTCCATATAACAGTTGCACTTTGATAATGAAGTTTCGACCCGAAACTTCGAAATTTTGTCTTAACGGTAGGTAACCATGGAAACACTTCTTCGCCCAGTTGTGTATAGTTATGTAATAACGTAATGCAATGCGGTAAGCTTCCTTTAGCTCTGAGCGCGCAGATGGTACGTTATATATACACGTGTACTGAGATACCACATGAACAAAAGTACTACAGTAATGTCAAAGAAAGAGGCGTTAAGTATTTCTTTATAGAAAAATACATCCAAATAGTGAAGTTGGTAGGAATGGATACTAAATAAGCGTCAAAAGGTCCATCTGCCAAAGCTAAGGAGACTTTCTATTTAATTTCACAAACAATAAAGTTTTAGACCTTAGCCAAACAAGGATATGGTTCATGAAGCATATTATGAAACAATCATGGAACGAATCTAATATAGATATAAAATACGCACATGGAAGAAAGGATTGGACCAACCATTGTGCATGTAAATGAAATCACATAGAAATAGGATGACTGACTTTTGACTTTGGACCACGCGTACTAGGCCATTCCGCGTCCAAATCAACATGTGTTTTCCTTGCGATCATCGGCGTGAAATTCATAAAATAAGTAAAGACCTTGTATGGCATGGTTGGGTTCATTATAATTTCACAAGGCCTGACATTTCCGACAATGGTCTACCGAATGATTACAATAGCCATACGTTGGTAACACCGAAAATTCACGATGTCGTAACAGCATTTCAGAAATACACAATTTTGAGCCGGGACATGAAAGAAAGAAAAGCGTTTGATGCTTTTGGGGCAGAGTGAACATTTTATATCGGTGGGATGTTTCGCCCAGAAATGTCGATGTTTGCGTCAAAAAAGCTTTTTAATTTCGTGTATATTTATTTATTTATTTACGAAACTACCCCTTTTACACGGGGGCACCACAAACCAGGGGTAAAATTGTGGTGCGTTCACATAAACATACATAGTCATTTAAAACATCAAATAATATATATGTACAGGAGTAAAAATATAGTCACATTTTCGCCCTGCCCCCCGGGGCGGTGTGAGCGCTGACATTACCGTCCCGGATCACAACCCACATCCAGCGAAAAAAAGAAAAAAGAGACGACAAACGGGACGAGGGAGCGATCCGGAAAAATGCAGCCAACACACACACCTCCCCGTGGGAGACTACTTTAGGGCAATATAAATGAGAAAATGAAACTAATAGTATGTGATACTAGTTAAGTCCCGTCCACCAAGGACTTACGGGTAAGCCAAGCTTCTTTTGAAAATCGTTTGCATACACCATCAAAAATAATCCCAATTTGGTCGCCATGAATATTAGCTGAGTTACCCAGAAGAAAGCCCAATTTACTGTTGACGGAAGCGCCCATGAACTGCTCCCACACGTGCGTATAACCTGTGTCGCATAAAGTGGATTCGAGTTCATACCACAGTTTCAGACGTATAGCATTGAGTGTTGGACATGTAAGCAAAAAATGACAAATATTTTCTAAGCTGCTACCACACAATTTACAAGTCGCAGATGATGCTAAATTCCATTTATATAAATTCTCCTGTATACCTAAACATCCAGAACGTGCCATAAACTTCAAGCGAGCCGATTCAAAATCATTCACCGTAAAAAGATATTCCTCCCGATAAATAATGTGTGGAATAGAATCCGCTAGCTTGCGGGGTGTCTAAATATGAAAGTAGTTTCCTTGTCATACCCATACCAATCGTACAATTTGTCAAACATATACTTTGTGGCTTCCTGGTACAGTCCATAGATACCATAACATGCACCAAAAATTCGTGAAATATTATCCTCCTTTAAATGAACATCAAAGACAGTAAGCAACCAACTTTCCGCAAGTAACTAGATAGCCCGTATCTGCCATCTCGTCCAGCTTGGCGGCCAGGGTCTGGACTGCTGCCAGCACAGTGGTATCTGTGGAGGTTTTGGGAACAGGTGCAGCATCTCCAACTATTTTTGCATACGATTTAAGGGAAGCCAAGTCCTTCAGATTGTGTTGCAAAACAAATGGCCGTAGGCTGTCAGTTTTAATCAATGTAAAATGGCCTGTAAGGTTTGTGGCTCCCGTGATTGGAGAAGGGCGGCCCGCGCCTCATATCTGAGATATACCCTAGTCGAGCACCTTTTCCACAGGCTTTTGAGTACGCTGGAACAGGTCAGCTACTTGATGGTATGACGTATGGGCCTGGGGGCCATAGCGGTCTGTGAAAACTGTTTATAGCTTAAGCATAGTCTCTATATCAGCCGGGGGTAGGTTGTCGAACCAAGTTAAGGCTCCGTTTCTGAGCAGCAGGGGGAATGTTCCTATTTGCTGGTCATCTTTGAGATTCTTAAATTTGGCATAGGCTTCAAATTGTGTCATGAACCTCATACTAATACTATCCTCCTCAGAGGCTGGGCGGCTGGGGAATCAGTAAAATTCCTGACATCTCGTCCGTCTCCGGGTTGTCTGGGCCAAGTTGTTGTCCAGTATGCATGGGAACGAGTGTTCTGTGCTGGCCCGTCAGCATGTACGCGGTGCAGTTGGATCGATCATTTGGCAGGGCCGAAATCTTTCCCAGTACTAAGGCTCTCACTATAAGCACTCCAGTCCACAAAAGGTGTGGAGATCAGCCTTGAGGTGAAGGGGTTGCCCAAAGATACTTGTTTGGCAGTACTCAC